>CM040191.1:58343188-58368188 GCA_022606455.1 Callitettix versicolor
TAATATTACTTTCTGTCTCGCTGACGTTATAGAAGCAAAATTTTAATATTACTTTCTGTCTCGCTGACGTTATAGAAGCAAATTTCAATATTACTTTCTGTCTCGCTGACGTTATAGAAGCAAATTTCAATATTACTTTCTATCTCGCTGACGTTATAGAAGCAAATTTTAATATTACTTTCTGTCTCGCTGACGTTATAGAAGCAAATTTCAATATTTCTTTCTGTCTTGCTGACGTTATAGAAGCAAATTTCAACATTTCTTTCTGTCTCGCTGACGTTATAGAAGCAAATTTTAATATTACTTTCTGTCTCGCTGACGTTATAGAAGCAAATTTCAATATTACTTTCTGTCTCGCTGACGTTATAGAAGCAAATTTCAATATTTCTTTCTGTCTCGCTGACGTTATAGAAGCAAATTTTAATATTACTTTCTGTCTCGCTGACGTTATAGAAGCAAATTTCAATATTTCTTTCTGTCTCGCTGACGTTATAGAAGCAAATTTTAATATTACTTTCTGTCTCGCTGACGTTATAGAAGCAAATTTCAATATTTCTTTCTGTCTCGCTGACGTTATAGAAGCAAATTTCAATATTACTTCCTTTCTCGCTGACGTTATAGAAGCAAATTTCAATATTTCTTTCTGTCTCGCTGACGTTATAGAAGCAAATTTCAACATTTCTTTCTGTCTCGCTGACGTTATAGAAGCAAATTTTAATATTACTTTCTGTCTCGCTGACGTTATAGAAGCAAGTTTCAATATTTCTTTCTGTCTCGCTGACGTTATAGAAGCAAATTTTAATATTTCTTTCTGTCTTGCTGACGTTATAGAAGCAAATTTCAATATTTCTTTCTGTCTTGCTGACGTTATAGAAGCAAGTTTCAATATTTCTTTCTGTCTCGCTGACGTTTGGAAGCAAATTTCATTATATCTTTCTGTCTTGCTGACGTTATAGAAGCAAGTTTCAATATTTCTTTCTGTCTCGCTGACGTTATAGAAGCAAATTTCAATATTACTTTCTGTCTCGCTGACGTTATAGAAGCAAATTTCAATATTACTTTCTGTCTCGCTGACGTTATAGAAGCAAATTTCAATATTTCTTTCTGTCTTGCTGACGTTATAGAAGCAAATTTCATTATATCTTTCTGTCTTGCTGACGTTATAGAAGCAAGTTTCAATATTTCTTTCTGTCTCGCTGACGTTTAGAAGCAAATTTCATTATATCTTTCTGTATCGCTGACGTTATAGAAGCAAATTTACATTAAATATACACTTACATTAAAAAAATAGGTTCAGTTTTGAATGATTCCGCTCCGCATTTGGTGACCACCTGACCTAACAGTGGTCTATGTGTGGGGAAAACTATATCTTGCACCAATTTGCAACACTGCTGCAACGAATAAGCATACGAAGCGCAATCTTCTGGACTAAAACTGAACTATAAACCCAGTTTACATATCCCTAATATCGGTGTAATATCATTACACTTAATGAGTAAAACTTAACCCACGGATGCGTGTAAAATGCTACACTAATACAATAATGAACAAGGTCAATAGCAAAACTGGGACGGTAAGAAAATAACAGTGTCCCGGCATACTTCATTCAATTATCGCTAATGTTAGGTTAGGTCAGGCTTATACTAACGTCAGCTGATTGTAACTGAACAAACGCACAGCCTAGCCACGTGACTTGTATACCTTATAATCAATTCTTTTTTATTTTAAGGCGAAAAGCACATTGAGGCTATTATCGCCTCCCTGAATGTAAATGTGAGTGTAAAGTGTTGTAAGTGTAAGTGTGTGTTAGACTCGGGTACCGCGATGGACGTTTAAATCCTCTCAATAGGTGCAGCTAGTCTGCACCCCTACGGGGCCCTTGTAATCAAGACAGGGCGTTTCTTGATTCTTAATCAATTGATAATTAATAAAATAATATTTATATTAAGTTTTAGAATTTTGATTTAAAAGAAAATAAATCCTAACCTACATTTGGTTCCACAAATAAATATAAATAGTATATTTCAAGCGAAAATCTGGTTTATACAGTTATACACAAAAGTGTTCCTAACAAGATCAAATCAATAACTATCACAAAACAGACGGCCTAGCTACTAGATTAAATTAGTACTAGATTACATGCGATTACAGATATCGATATCTAGATATCGAGTAGTAATACCGACTGAGTAATCATACGAGTACAAAGACCAGAGAAACACATTACTGTACTAAATTACATACGATTATCTAAGTTTAGAGTACTAGTTTTAGAGTATAACTAGATTTAGATTTAGAGTATTAGTACCGATTACTAGATAAATACCAATTAGTACTAGGTTACATATGATTACAGTTATATCTAGGTATCGATTACTAATACCGATTATATAGTAATCACATGAGAATAAATACCAGAGAGCCTATTACTGTAATAGATTAAATGCAATTACATATGTTTAAAGTACTAATTTAGAGTATAACATTTAGGTTTAGAGTATTAATACCGATTACTGGATTAATACCAATTAGATTAGTAATAAGTTACATACGATTACAGTTACATCTAGGTATCGAGTACTAATACTGATTACTTAGTAATCACATGAGTACAAGGACCAAAGAACCTATTACTGTACTATATTACATACGATTATGTAGGCTTAGAGTACTAGTTTTAGAGTAAGACATAGGTTTAGAGTAATAATACTGATTACTAGATTAATACCAATTAGATTACTAATAAGTTACATACGATCTAGTTACATCTATATCAATTACATCTATATCGATATAAGTTACATCTAGATATCAATACTAATACCGATTGAGTAATCATATGAATACAAAACCAGATACCCATATTACTGTACCACATTACATACGATTATATAGGTTTAGATTACTAGTTTTAGAGTATAACATTTAGATTTAGAGTATTAATACCAATTACTGGATTAATACCAATTAGTACTAGGTTACATATGATTACAGTTATATCTAGGTATCGATTACTAATACCGATTATATAGTAATCACATGAGTATAAAGACCAGAGAGCCATATTACTTTACTAGATTAAATGCGATTATATATGTTCAAAGTACTAATTTAGAGTATAACATTTAGGTTTAGAGTATTAATACCGATTACTGGATTAATACCAATTAGATTAGTAATAAGTTATATACGATTACAGTTATATCTAGGTATCGAGTATTAATACTGATTACTTAATAATCAAATGAGTACAAAGACCAAAGAACCATATTATTGTACTATATTACATACGATTACATATGTTGAAAGTACTAATTTAGAGTATAACATTTAGGTTTAGAGTATTAATACCGATTACTAGATTAATAGCAATTAGATTAGTAATAAGTTATATACGATTACAGTTATATCCAGGTATCGAATACTAATACCGATTACTTAGTAATCACAGAGTATAAGGACCAAAGAACCATATTATTGTACTATATTACATACGATTACATATGTTTAAAGTACTAATTTTAGAGTATAACATTTAGGTTTAGAGTATTAATACCGATTACTAGATTAATACCAATTAGATTAGTAATAAGTTACATACGATTACAGTTACATCTAGGTATCGAGTGCTAGTACCGATTACTTAGTAATCACATGAGTACAAAGACCAAAGACCCATATTATTGTACTATATTAAATGCGATTATCTAGGTTTAAAGTACAATTTTAGAGTATAACATTTAGGTTTAGAGTATTAATACCGATTACTTAGTAATCACATAGTACAAAGACCAAAGAAACATATTACTGTACTAGATTAAATGCGATTATCTAGGTTTAAAGTACTAATTTTAGAGTATAAAAACATTTAGGTTTAGATTAATAATACCGATTACTAGATTAATACTAATTAGATTAGTAATACGTTACATACGATTACAGTTACATCTAGGTATCGAGTACTAATACTGATTACTTAGTAATCACATGAGTACAAAGACCAAAGAACCATATTATTGTACTATATTACATACGATTAGCTAGGTTTACAGTACTAGTTTTAGAGTAAGACGTAGGTTTAGAGTAGTAATACCGATTACTAGATTAGTACTAGATTACATACGATTACAGTTATATAGGCAAAATATTATCGTAATGAAGGCTATAAACAAACAATAATATATAGCGTAGACAAGTATGTTAAGCAGCGAAATTCGTTCAACAGTTTCAAAATGGCGGCCGTTTCAAATTTAAAATTTTTTTTTTAAAAACAAATCCGATTTCACCGTCGTAATCAGCATTAAAACAATATACTGTAGCATACATTGTTAGACAGTATGTAACACATATTCTACGTATATGCGAGAATATTGAATGACCTTGAAATAGGTGACGTTTGTTTGGGTAACTAATTACAGAACATATGAGGGTAACAAAAGCTATTTCATTGTTCCACATCATTTCTGCTACAAGAATGACTTTGAAAAAATGGATTGAGAAAAGAAACCGTTAACCGCAGCTTAATAACCTCAAAAGGCCAAGCTGAAAGGTTACTATGTCAACATAATCAGAAACTATGAACGGGTATAAGTGGGATATTCCTCTCTAACTGGCGGCCTAGAGCTAAACAATTTGAAATGCAGATTGTGCGACCGGCACATTGAAAAACAGGACATCTAGTTTTGAAATGCGGATCACGGGAGCGGAAAGACTAGATTTTTTTAAAATTTTAAGGCGAAAAGCACATTGAAGCTATTATCGCCTCCCTAAATGTAATTGTGAGTATAAAGTGTTAAAGTCGTAAGTGTAAGTGTTTGTTATACACCCCCTGCGGCACACGGAAAGACTCGAGATAGGAGCTCCTACAGAATAAACAAGACGGTATTTGAGTATCGAGTATTTGTATCGATTACTAGGTACAATCGAAAGTAGTCCGTATCGAAAATATCTTGTATGCTATTACATTGTTCATATATACACGTTAGTGCTATCAGTAGTTAGTATAGACACTTATTACTTGCAGATACTGGATACTGTTACCTCATCCCGCAGAGGGTGCAGACTAGCTGCACCTATTGAGAGGATTTAGACGTCCCTCGCGGTACCCGAGTCTAACATACACTTACACTTACAACACTACACTTACGATTTTAACACTTAACACTTACATTTAGAGAGGCGATAATAGCCTTAATGTGTTTTTCGCCTTAAAAAAAGACCTACTTATTAGACGAATAATCGCACGACATGTGCACTGCACGAGTACTTGTTTTATTCCTTAAATATATGTTAATTTTGCGTGCTGTATTTTTTTTTTAACGTCCGACTATTGTGCACACTTGGGCTAATGCAGACGATGGGATGATTTATAGCGTATGAAAATGCCAAGCCCTGGCCGGGAATCGAACCCGGGTCCTCGGGGTGAAAGCCCAGTACGCTAACTAGGCCACCGAGGCGACTTATACATGCTGCAATGATTGTCGCAATTTACAATTTGTTAATAATTATTACCTTTTTCGTTATACTTCAAGTTCCATGAAATAGGCTATATATAATGTTATTTGCTGTGTTATTGAATTTAATAATTAAAATTTCATGATACATATTAAATAATTTGTGAATGGAAGCAGCAAATAATTGTCGATAGACTTAAAAGTAATGTATTATAAAACCGTTTCTCTAAAGAATTAAGCATTAATGTATCCATATTATGACACTTTTAGATTAATATAGTACAATAATAGGTTATCTAGTATTTATACTAATATGAATACTAAGTAATCGGTGTTAGTACTCATTACCTAGATGTAACTGCAATCTAGTACTAATCTAATTGGTATTAATCCAGTAATCGGTATTATTACTGTAAACCTAGATGTTATACTCTAAAATTAGTACTTTAAAAATAGATAATCGTATTTAATTTAGTACAGTAATAAGGTCCTGTGGTCATTGTACTCATGTGATTACTATGTTATCAGTATTATTAATTTATACCTATATGTAACTGTAATCTAGTACAGAAATATGGTTCTCTGGTCTTTGTACGAGGTGTGTCAGAAAGTAACGAGAATTTTAATTTTTTGAACAAAATATTTATTTATTTTTCTACATTGATGTTGTCGCCTTCAAAATAGTCCCCATTTGCACTTGTTCCAGTGCTTCTTCCAAACCTCGAAGCACTTCTCAAACTCGATCTTTGAGATAGCCTTTAGTTCTACCAGCGTTGCGCTTTTAATGTCATCTACGGCTGTAAAACGACGGCCCTTTAAGGTTCTCTTTATTTTTGGAAATAGGAAAAAGTCACACGCAGCCATGTCTGGCGAATATGGAGGCTGGGGCATCGTTACAGTACTGTTTTTGGCCAAAATTTCACGAACAAGCTATGAAGTGTGAGCTGGTGCATTATCGTGGTGCAAAAGCCATGAATTGTTTTCCCACAGATCCGGGCGTTTTTTTCGGATTGCTCTATGCAAACGACGTTGAACTTGTAGGTAGTACTCCTTATTGACTGTTTCACCTGGTGGCAGGAATTCATGATGCACTATGCCATTAATATCGAAGACATGTACTCGTACACATGTAACTACTAAGTAATCGGCATTAGTACTCGATACATAAATATAACCGTAATCTTATATAATCTACTACAGTAATATGGTTTTCTGGTCTTTGTACTCACGTAACTACTAAGTAATCGGTATTAATACTCTAAACCTAGATGCTCTATTCTAAAACTAGTACTCTAAGCCTAGATAACCGTATGTAATCCAGTACAGTAATATGGTTCTGCGGTCTTTGTACTCAAATGATTACTACGTATTAGTACTAAGTATTAGTATTCGATACTTGGATATAACTGTATCTAGAAAACTATAACATATATCTAGATATAACTGTATCTTGAGGTATGTAATCTAGTACTAATCCAATCGATATTACTACTCTAAACCTATATAATCGTATGTAATCTAGTACAGTAATATGATTCTCTGGTCTTTGTACTCATGTAATTACTAAGTACTTGGTATTAGTACTCGATAATTGAATATAACTGTAATCTAGTACTAATCTAATCGGTATTACTACTCTCAACATAGTACTCTAAACATATATAATCGTATGTAATCTAGTTCAGTAATATGATTCTCTGGTATTTGTACTCATATGATTACTAAGTAATCGGTATCAATACTCGATATATGGATGTAACTGTAATCGGTATTAGAAAGTAATCAATCCGTAGCTGAAAACCTAGCGAAAATAGTTCAACTAGCGTGTAACTAGACTGGATCGACTAGGTTCTCGAAGTGATTGTCTAGTAAGGCCTTTTAGGAAGAATTAGAACTTAGTGGAACACAAACGTCTAAAATGATTTTTTTAAACTTAAATGACCCAAATATATTTAAAATTTGAAACATAAACAACATAAAAGGAGAAACATCCAAATAAAATGACTACTTTTGGATTCAGTCGACATGTGAATTGATCCATTAAAATCTCAAACAGTTTTCCACAACCACCAAACTTTCCTTACTCATCGAACAGGAACGGCAAATTTAGTTCAACTGCTCTTTTTATATTCTTCTTTTCTGCTAGGATTATTATCACTGTGCATTCCCCGCAGAGGGCGTGCAGACTAGCTGCACCTATTGAGAGGATTTAGACGTCCCTCGCGGTACCCGAGTCTAACAAACACTTACACTTACAACACACTTACAACTTTAACACTTTACACTCGCACTTACATTTAGGGAGGCGATAATAGCCTCAATGTGCTTTTCGCCTTAAAATAGCAACAACAACATATTATCACTGTGTTCAGTATAATGATCTGCCTTCCCTAGCTTCGTCATTTCTACTTTCGTTGACGCGTTTCGGAAAAACTCCATCATCTATACTTACTGAGTATAGATAGAGTTTTTGAAGATGGAGGTTCTCCGAAATGCGTCAACGAAAGTAGAATTGACGAAGCTAGGGAAGGCAGATCATTATACTGAACATAGTTAACTGTATCAATATTTACTGGTTGTAATTATGACATGAAACAGATATAACGGTGCACATTGTAAAGCCAACACTGAACGAGGAAGTAACATGTCCATATCATTGACAGCTGTATCAGTATTGTAATAATTCACATAATGCATTGCAATTGTGTTCTGTTTACAGGCTTTGGATATTAATCTTTAATCAAGGAATAAATTAGTCATGTGATTACAATTTGTCCTCGGGAAATAATTGTTTATTAAACTGTACCGTTGTGCAGTGTTGCCAACTGTTGTTATAACATTTAACGCGATGTCTCAATGTAACAGTCCTGTAAATATATGTTACTTAACTTCCGTGCTGTATGTCACTTAGACAAATGAAGAAGAGGTCGGAAGCGTTTAAAGCATTAATTAGTGTTACGATCCTTCTACTTTGGAATGCGCAAGTTCGAAGTCGCAGACGTTTTATATACTCAGACATGCCGGCCTTAAGTTACGCATAATAGGACACCTACTTAATTTACAATATTTATAAAAGAATTGAAAAAAATGAGAAAATCATTGTAAAACCTACGATTTTGAATAACGTGACTACTCACTACGTTCTTAGATGCAAATTTGTGTAATTTATTTTTTATAGCATTATTAATTATAAAATGCAGTATTTCTGAAATTATAATAACAGAGGTACTTTCAACAAACATTGTTTTATGTTAAACTTTTTATGAAAATATAATTTCACCGTCATAATCAGCATGAAAATTTGCATAAATGTCTTAATTGTCAGTGGAATTTAATTCTATTTTTTTTCGAATATTTTAATATGAAATCAGGTTTTGGAAAAAGTGTATCATTAAAAAGTTATTATAAAAAATATTTGAAATAAACTCGATTTTGAAATGGACGAACACACACGCGCGCGCGCACGACACACACACACACACACCTACGCACACACACACACGCGCGCGCGCACACACACACACACACACGCACACACACACAGACCTACCCACACACACACACACGCACGCACGCATATGCGCACGCACGCACACGCACACGCGCGCGCTCACACACACCTACACACGCACGCACACGCACGCGCACCCACACGCACGCGCACGCGCACGCACACGCACGCACGCACGCACGTACAAGCACACACGCGCGCGCGCACACACACACACACACACACACACACACACACACACACATACAAGCCTATTGTTACTGTATGAACAAGACTTTCCATTTTACATCAAATAAATTAGATTAGATTAGATACTAGAGGAAGGAATAATACAACCTATTGTGAAATTAAATCTCTCAAAAAAACCCAGTCCACCAATTGGTGCCCTAAATAAGTTCCAGCAACCCACTGACTAGCTCATTATGCTGAAGATCCCTAGGGTCTTGGAAGAACCCCTAGCCTCCTACTAGCAAGGACCTTACAATCATGAATTACGTGACCTGCAGTTTCCTCTTCCTTCCTGCACAACCTGCACGGTTTCTCCATGGTACATAATTATCCTGTTCATGTGAACCCTGAGACCACAGTAATAGCCCCATGATCCTTGCGGGTGTGCTCTGCCCAGGACATCGGGTGTGCTTACCGTTTTGAGTCCTCCAAAAGGCACTTTGCTTAAGAGACGTTTACTGTGGGAAACCTTATGAAGGTTATCCCGTTTTACCTGGTGTTGATTAGTAATTCACCTTTTAATAGCGAACCTGGCCAACGATAGAGAAATCCCTACAGCCGGCTCAGGTCCGATAAACTCAGATGCACGTCCAAGTAGAGCCAGTCGGTCGGCCTTTATCAATTTTGTTTTCATTTTGTAATAAAGCGGTTTTTTTGTATTTCTATTAATCACTGCTGTACACTTAACACTCTGCATTCCGTAAAACTGAAACACGTGTCCCAATGACGCCAGTTTAACTGGTTAATTACTCTTGCCGGTAATTATTTTATTGACTCAGCGCAGTTTTAACCTTGAATAAAATGAAGAACTAAAATACGTGGGTAAATCGAAGTTGCTTCACTTAATTACAGTTATTGGATAAACTGACGTAACTTGAGAACATGACTAACTTCTCATGGCTTTGAAGGAAGACTTTAACGACTTACAACTTCCTAGTGGTGGCACTTAGATTAATGGAGACTTTGATGATTGAGTAAGAAATGACGTAAAGTGCATACGGTGCGGATTTAATAAACGCAAAGATAAATATATATATATTCATATTGAAGCGAAGCTTTTAATGTTAACTTTAGCGAGATGTGTCTGCCGAACACAAGAATGTAACAAAAATATGTAACGAACGAAAAAAAGAATTTCCTCTCTATATTTCTTCCTCCTTTTTGATGACACGCGTATTACAAGGTGTGTTCAGAAAGTAACGAGAATTTTAATTTTTTGAACAAAATATTTATTTATTCTTCTACATTGATGTTGTCGCCTTCAACATAGTCCCCATTGGATATTATGCACTTGTGCCAGTGCTTCTTCCAATCCTCGAAACACTTTCAAACTCGATCTTTCAGATAGCCTTTATTTTCAACGATGCGCTTTTAATGACATCTACGGCTGTAAAACGACGGCCCTTTAAGGTTCTCTTTAATTTTGGAAATAGGAAAAAGTCACACGGAGCCACATCTGGCCAATATGGAGGCTGGGCATCGTTACAGTACTTCACAAATTCACGAGCAAGCAATGAAGTGTGAGCTGGTGCATTGTCGTGGTGCAAAAGCCATGAATTGTTTTTCCACCTAACCGGGCGTTTTTTTCTGATTGCTTCACGCAAACGGCGTTGAACTTGTAGGTAGTACTCCTTATTGACCGTTTCACCTGGTGGCAGGAATTCATGATGCACTATGCCATTAATATCGAAAAACACAGTGAGCATAACCGCACTTGTCGAGCCAAAATGCCTCCACTGGGATGATTGGGCCTTAGTTTCGACGTCATATCCATAAACCCATGTTTCGTCACCTGTTATAATACGTTTCAGTAATTCTGCATCGTCGTTGACTTCATTTAGTGACTCCTGAGCAACTTCCATTCGCCGCTGTTTTTGTTCAAAATTCAACAATTTTGGAACAAATTTTGCTGCTACACAAAACATTAGAAACAATGTCATGACATGATCCAATCGATATGCCAAAATCATAAGCGACCTCTCTAATTGTGATTCGGCGATTGTTCATAACCATTTCTTTCACTTCTTCCACGTTTTCATCGGTTGTTGATGTGCTGGGGCGTCCAGGGTGTTCGTCGTTTTCAACGTCTTCACGGCCTTCTTGGAAACGCTTATACCACTCGTAAACTCTTGTTTACTCATAGCAGACTCACCATAGGCCTTTTGTTAACATATCACACACTTTGTTACACTTTATGCCATTTTTTACGCAAAATTTGATACAAATTCTTTGATTCATTTCTTTTAACAAACGAAATCGCCGAGCTCATAAAAACACGTCTAACCTTAGTGGCTGTCACAGACAAAGTCAAGAATGAAAACATCTGAATTTTTTATCATATTTCAAGGGCATGTATACCAACATAATAAAAAAAAATGTTTGACAATCGGACTCTGCAAGTCCGCGACATTTAAAAATTCTCGTTTCTTTCTGAACACACCTCGTATATGAAAACGTTGTGTTGCTTTGGTTTCGGTATTTTTCCTTAGTTGAAGAACACGTGCACGTTTTGACCGTTTATAATACATTCGAAATTAATATAAACGTTTATAATAATTTTTGTTAATATTGATAGTTTTGAACAACAATCTAAAGTTTATTATAGCCTATGAGTTGTTCAATTAAATCAGCTGATCGTTACGAATTAATATAAAAACGTTAATAATAATTTTGTTAATATTGCTAGTTTTCAACGACAATCTAAAGTTTATTATAGCCTATGAGTTGTTCAATTAAATCAGCTGATCGTTACGAATTAATATAAAAACGTTAATAATAATTTTTTTTAATATTGCTAGTTTTCAACGACAATCTAAAGTTTATTATAGCCTATGAGTTGTTCAATTAAATCAGCTGATCGTTACGAATTAATATAAAACAGCTGATCTTTAACTATAACTGCAATTATTAATATCTAAGCTAGCTTCACGTATTTGTTTATTTATACGAAAGAGGACATTTGTAAACATGTCCTCAAACTATTCAGCAGAGATATCATCAATAAAAGCTTTGCTTTTGTCTGTAACTCCCGAGTTCCACACGTGTACTTTTTACTTTGTAGTTGTTACATTTTAAAATAGCCGTACAACTAAAAGGAAATTTATAAATATTTTATCACATTTCTAAAGAGTAGTTTTGAAGCTTTTGAAAAAAGACAACAGCCCATTCTGAATTCGGTTAATCGGCTGTACGATTTGGAATTTTACGTTAAATAATTTAATTCAGTGTAACAAATTTAAATAAATATATCACGTATTGAGAGTAGATCTTAATCGAGAAATCAAAATTATCCTGATGGAAAACATCGTTTGTTTTCGTTCGTTTTGATTCACTTCCAAATCATATTATAATTTGTACACCGATTTGTAGCGAATCAAATTCAAGAACTCTTATAGATTAGCTTCCCTCTTATACATTCACGTCCTTGTGTCCTTCTGTCTTTAACATACCTCATAAACGACGTGTTCCACTCAAAAATTTGGCAAAAACTATCTTTGTAGCGGCTCGAAACTAGGAGATTATTAGGGCATGACGACAAAAAACATGACGACAAATTAAGGACTATATATATATATATATATATATATATATATATATATATATATATATATATATATATATAGCTAGTACCCGTTGCGGCTTTGCCTGCAATTATAATATAGGCAATAAAATTTATAGTCGATTTTCAAAATCAGAATATGTCATTTCATTGTAATATATATTACATAAATTAAATATAAATGTAAATATACTATTTACAATATTATACGATTTATGGTTTTCGGCCAAGAAATATACATTTTTGCTACTCGATACTCTAAAACATGGTCCTGTCATATTTTAATAAAATACAGTATTATTAAAAAGTCACTATTATTCAATTAAACTGGAATAGTATTGTGTTTATCTCAGGTACCTAAACCGTGTTCATATCAAATTTAATCTCAATTGGTCCAGTAGTTAGAGTGTGATTGAATAACAAACAAATAAACAAAAACAAACTTTCAGAAAAATAATATGATTACCTGTTACCCGTCACGGCTTTTCCCGCAATCGTAATATACATTAAAGATCACGCATGACCGTGTTAGGACCAACAACCGTGTCAGTTAGGTTATGGTGTATTTCTTTTTTAAAATAAAGGTTTTTAACACACCACCGTGTTAGTTAAGTTATGGAGTACTCTTTAAAAAAAAATAAGGCTTTTTCCCTGCATCACCGTATTATACCCAACAACCGTGCCAGTTAGGTTCTGAAGTACTCTTTTTTAAAAAATAAATAAAGGTTTTTTTTAATACATCACCGCGTTAGGCCTAACAACCATGTTAGTTAACTTATGGAGTAGGCTATTCTTTAAAAAAAATATAAACATTTTTCACGCATCACCATGTTAGACTTAACAACCGTGTCAGTTAAGGTTTGGAGTACTCTTTAAAAAAATAACGGGTTTTTCACACATCGCCATGATAGGCCCAACAACCATGTCAGTTATGATATGTGGTATTCTTTAAAAAAATATAAAGGTTTTTTCACGCATCACTGTGTTAGGCCTAACAACCGTGTTAGTTAAGTTATGGAGTGGGCCTACTCTTTAAAAAAAATATAACGGTTTTTTTCATGCGTCACCTTATTAGGCCCAACAACCGTGTCAATTAGGTTATAAGTACTATTTAAAAAAAAATTAATAAAGGTTTTTTTAATGGATCACCGTGTTAGTTAGCTTATGTTAACAACCATGTTAGTTAGCTTATGGAGTATTCTTTTAAAAAAATATAAAGTATTTTTCACGCATTACCATGTTAGACCTAACAACCGTGTCAGTTAAGGTTTTCAGTACTATTTAAAAAAAATAAAGTTTTTTTCACACATTACCGTGATAGGCCCAACACCGTGTCAGTTAGGATATGTAGTATTCTTTAAAAAAATATAAAGGTTTTTCACGCATCACCGTGTTAGGCCTAACAACCGTGTCAATTAGGTTATGTAGTATTCTTTAAAAAATTAAAGGTTTTCTTCACACATCTCCGTGATAGGCTCAACATCAGTATCAGTTATGTTATGTAGTATTCTTTAAAACAATATATAGGTTTTTTCACGCATCACTGTGTTAGGCCTAACAATCATGTCAATTAGGATATGTAGTATTCTTTAAAAAAATATAAAGGTTTTTCACGCATCACCGTGTTAGGCCTAAATACCGTGTCAATTAGGTTATGTAGTTTTCTAAAATAAAATAAAGGTTTTTTCACACATCACCATGATTGGCCCAACAAACGTGTCAGTTGGGATATGTAGTAGTCTTGAAAAAAAATATAAAGGTTTTTCACGTATCACCGTGATAGGCCCAACAACCGTGTCAGGATATATAGTAGGCTATTTTTAAAAAATATAAAGGTTTTTCACGCATCACCTTGTTAGGCCTAACAACCGTGACAGTTTGGTTATGCTGTATTCTTTTAAAAATTGGTTTCTTATCACCCAAAACCCGTGTTAGACGTATTTTTATTGTTTTACCGATTCACAACACGTTACTGATTTTCGCCGGGTAGCAATTTTGAGGTTATGTTGGTCACTTTTATTTTCGATTTTATCGTACTTCTCGTGCATTCATATTTTGTATTCTTGCTTTTTGGCACATAATACTATTTTAGTATTAAATAAGGCATAAAATGCTTATTTTAGTAACAAAAATATCGAAAAATAAGGATATGCTTCACTGCATGTTTACCATAATGTAATTACACAAATATATATACTACCTTACAATTGGCACTCTGTGTAGGGATTTTTACATTTAATATTGAAAATTCAACACAAAGTAACAAATTAAAGTCAGTTTTGAAAAAAAATTCAACTAAAATATTGAAAATGTTACATTAAAAGCAATAATTTTGCAATAAATAAAATACAGATTAAGATTCTTAAAATAGGATTGAATCTATCTTTATCTCAGGTACCTAAATCACATGTCCAGTAAATAACTACAGTTAACAGATGTTACAAAACTAAAAACTGATAATTATTTTGGGCTGGGTAAGTAGTATAATGACGTTTTGTAAAACGGGAATAGGCCTATATGTATCTCTGATACTTAAACCATATACGTACCAAATTTCACTTTAATTGGTCCAGTGGTTAAAGCGTGATTGAATAACAAACAAACAAACAAACAAACAAACAAACAAACAAACACACAAACTTTCAGAAATATAATATGAATTATATATATATATATATATATATATATATATATATATATATATATATATATACAATCTTGAGGAAGATCCTTGGCCCAAGATTAACAGAAGAGGATACTGTTTGTACTCCCGTAAGACGAAAAGATATCGAACCTGGCAGCAGATATCAGAAGAAGGAGGCTTCGTTTCTATGGACACATCAGTAGACTCCCAACAACGAGACTTGCCAACAGAATCCTTAAGTATATACAAGGAGTCAAATCAACAACGTCGTGGATCGCACAAGTCAGAATAGACCTACATGACGCAGAAATAGACTCAACAGACATTGAAGACAGGCACGCATACAGGAGAAAGATGCTCGGTTGAAAGGTCCCAGAGAATGAAATCCCAAAGAGAGCAGGAGTAAAATGGACGAAGGAGCGGAAGAGGATCTATGGAGACAGGATGAGGGAGGTGTGGAGGATTAGAAAGACATGAGTCGGAGTGCTTTGCGTGATCCAACAGGGTCTATACGCAGATAATATATATATATATATATATATATATATATATATATATATATATATATATGTCACGTCTTTACA
Source organism: Callitettix versicolor (assembly GCA_022606455.1). Classification (NCBI taxonomy): domain Eukaryota; kingdom Metazoa; phylum Arthropoda; class Insecta; order Hemiptera; family Cercopidae; genus Callitettix; species Callitettix versicolor. The sequence continues at coordinate 58,359,168 of CM040191.1, forward strand.
AAAGTTCGATTTTTCATGTCCCATCTACAATTTTGACTTGGTCAGAAACATCTCGAAAAATTTCTAAACCTACTTTTGATCGAAAACTACCAATTTTTCAGCGTTTTCAAAATTTTACATATTTTTCAATTTTTGGGTCTCGACAAAATTATTTTGAACAATTTTTCAATGTTTTTTTTACATCACTCGGCCTTTAGCAGTGTGGGTTAAAATAAGTGCAACACGATTAAAAAAGTATTTTTATATTTACGTATCAAATACATTTCAAAAGGAGCAATCTTACACTACAAGCGGTCCAGTCCTCGTCGCGGCAGTTCAGACGAACCAGATTTCAGCTGATCCATACTTGTTATACGTAGCTTTTTTTCTTAGGGATCAGCGTTAACAGTAACGGTAAAGCGACGTCAGAGTAACTGCGGCTCGAACTAAGAAGTGCTCAGCCACCTTTGCTTTAGCCACACCGATCACCGAGTTACGCTTACGGGCCTATCAAAACATATTTATTAAGTCTGTAGTTTCGAATCGGATTTTTTGAAAGTGAAAAAGTTTGTGCACCATTTATTTAAAGACGTCCAATCAAAGTGTTTATATACTTCTAAACAGAAAAACGATAAATATGTAGAGAGCAAGGACGAAAGGAATAAATGAAATAAGAAACTGCAGTAGTAACAAACACAAACCCTCTTGGCAAACAGTAATCCTCGTCGAAAATCAACGTCGCTACATGCCTCACCTGGCCTGTTTACTTTATGACGTCAGAGCAAATTCACTTACGTTTGGTACACAAGGTGTAGTAAATAGCATTTTAAAGTATTAACTTTAAAACATTTCAGCTTCCTTGGACAACTTGATTCCGTTTGATGAGAATTTGTACTTTAAAGTGAAATTCCAGTTGCGCTTGAAATTATTAAAGTATGATTTTCCTTATTTTTCTTCTTTAACTTGCAAATGAACTCTAACTTTATCACTAACTATTAAAAAAAAGTGCCTTAGGTTAATGCAATGCAGTTGTGAATCTTCATAATTACATTAATTTGATCAAAATCCGTTGAAACAGTTTTGATAATTTTTAACTTTTCAGTTTTTATAATTAATTGCATGTTCAAAGTTCCATTTCTACTGACTCTTTGTCAAAGATATGTTTGTCTTTCTTTTGACAAGTTAATCAAATGCACACCTAATACTAAACTAGGGGTCCATTGGTGATACCCTGCTAAACCCCTGATCACTTACAAATTAGCAACCCCGAAGCTTTCAAATAAAAGAAGTGTTAATCTTTTGCAAGTAGCACAATTAAAAATTGCATTTTACCAAGGCCCATTAAATTGTAATAGGTTTTAAAATTTTGCCCTTATTTAAAGTTTTATGTTATTTATTAAAAATTTAAAAAGATTTTTCCCCTTTAAAAATTCTTTTCTTTTACCGGAATTACGCGGGTGTTATCTTTTCTTTTCAAGAAGAGGAAAGAGAGAGAGAGAGAGAGAGAGAGAGAGAGAGAGAGAGAGAGAGAGAGAGAGAGAGCTAGAATTTGAAACTAGTTAATGACCTCGGCCTGAAATCTGAAACGAACATCTTCCATACATCAAAATAACCATCTTCTAGCCATCTTTCAGTACGACAGCTAGACAACAGAATCTTGACGCACTCGTAAAGACGCAGAGACGTGTTTGAAAGCCATTTGTTTCCTTAAAGTCCATACTTTGCCAATTAGACTAGCGAGGACGATGGGTCAGTGTTAACGGTAATGGTAAAACAACAGGAGTAACTGCGGCTCTAACTAAGAGCCTTGAGGTGCGCAGTTCAGAGACGCAGCAGACTGACCAATCAGTGGTTTGATGGAAGTTACCAAGGACACCAATCTGCTGAAATATTATTTAAGAAGTTTAGTTGCTCAATAGGTCCGTCGATGGCAGTGTTTATAATCCCTTTCTCGAGTAGTAATTTAATCTAAGGGAAAAGCAATAGCGTAACATTGGCTTCAGCTTAAACCTTGAGATGCGAAGTTTAGATATGCAGCAGGCTGACTGGTGCTTTAGCCACATCGATCACCAAACCAAACTTATCCTTAGTTAGAATAAATGAATATAATTTTGACAGTTCAAAACATGTAAAAGTGTACCAACCGTTTATTTCACGTTTGTTTAAGCTTATTAAATTCCAAATGGAAAATTGGGTAATGTTATTCGCTGTTCTTTCCTCTTGCGAAGGAGCTTTTCTTACGCTTTTCACCCCTCAGGTGCTTACTCACTGTGAGTACGGGTTTGGCGATCCTGACGTACCCTAGATGAATCTGACCTTTCTTCATCTATCTACTTTTAAGTTAGATCCTTTTATTCGAAGTCTATCGCACAGGGGATGCAGATTAGCTGCACTTATTGAGAGGATTTAGACGTCCTTCGCGGTACCCGAGTCTAACACATATTTACACTTACAACACTACATACGACTTTAACACTTTACACTCACACTTACATTTAGGGACACGATAATAGCCTCAATGTGCTTTTCGCCTTAAAAAAAAAATCAAAGTCTAGATGGAACAGCGCACGCCTGGGCTGACTCGCTAACGAGAATCTTAGTTTAAGTATGCGGACTATGGATACTAGGCGACTTACAGATTTAATCTAGACTTGCATATGCGTACAGGGTTCTGTATGGATTGACATTTAATTTTTCTAGCTATTGGTAGGATTTGGATGGCTGAAAACAAACCCTGAGAAACTTTCTGAAGCCTTGAAAAATTAGACCTAAGTAGGGAAAATAACATGGTTGGTGAGGAAAAAGAGACTGTGTCTAATCCCATGGAATCCGCAAGTGAACTGCTGCGGATGTATGACTCCAGGCGGACCTACTCGATCTGCTGTGAAAGAAGTGAGAGGTTAGGACCAACATCGAAAATTGGAAAAACGTTTGTAGATGTACAAACTTCTTCCGAGAGCGAAAAGGTGCAAACTGAGAAAAAATAATGGTGTACTAAAGGATCTTCTAATCAAGCCTACAAACAGAAGAGGCCCCAGGCATCAAACCTTGGGTGTGAGAAACACAACCTTTTTAGGGCTGTGATGACAATTCTGACGGGAACGTTTTTTCAAAATATCAGTTAGCCAGGTATTTGGGCAAAGTACAACTCAGGAAAACCACGGGACTAATTACATGACACTGTGGTCTGAGGGTGCAAATGAACAGGATAAGGATGTTTGTGAGGTTCTTACCAGCAATAGGCAAAGAGTGTTTGCTTCCAGGACCCTGAAGAGTTCCAGCAGAATGAGCTAGTCAGTGGACTGCTATGAGGGCACCAGTCTACTGTAGTGGTGTGGCAGAAAACACCAAACTGTTAAAAAACTGCTTTTCTATAAACGACAAACTGCTTTTTCAAACGGAAACAAACAGTTGGATTTGGACTGGTTTATGTTTTGTTAAACAAGGAACGGACTGTTCTATTTGAACGTTGTCGCAAGCGCTAAAACTGTTTTCTTGCTGTTTGCCAGCTAACTGCTTTGCTTCAACCTGTTTTTTCCCTTTATTCCAAACTTGCGTGTTGCTTGTAGTGAAGTAAGAACTGTTTGGTCAATGTCAACGTTTATCTCTATTTTGTTGCGAGTTGTAGTAACATCCTCTCACATTTTGTAGATGCAGAGCCTAATTTTATTTAAACATATTTTTTATACTTATTATCAATCATCAATATTTTTTAATCAACTAAAAATATTCTAAATCGTTTGCATTTTGGTAAATATGCAAAGGACTATTTAATTTTTAAGTAAATTAGAAATTCATTTTATTTTGTAAATATAAAATGGCTTACATAATTATTACGTTTTGAGAATGTTATTTAATTATTACTACACTTATAAGGATTATTTTTATCCTTTCTAAATGCTTTATACCCAAAAACAATTTAAGGACATGGTGGTAATGGGAATGAAAAAGTAATCTTAGAAAACTGAACGTATGTGCTTTATGTTTTAGCTGCTAATAAAACTTTGAGTTTCAGTTTTCTAAACCTGTTTTTCCTCAACAAACAGTTTGTTGACGTTTTGTAAAAATATCAGAAACGCCCACCTCTAGTCTACTGAACTAGAATACAAGAGGCATGGCTGCAGGATAGGTTCTTTAATTGGTCAGATGTCACCACATCCTATAACCTCAAAAAATTCTGTTATTGAACCAAAAATAAAAATCATGTATCATAATTTCCCTTCTATTTTTAAATTACGGTAATTTGTTCCAAAACACGACAAATTAACATAGCTAGTTTCTAACAACATAACCTAAAAATTATTATGGCCTATCAGCTGTTCAATGAAATCAGCTGATCGTTATGAATTGATATAAAACAACTGATCTTTTAATATAACTATGAAAATTAAATTAACTATTAATTTTTTATATTTACATCAGTCAAACGTCTTCGTAATTCGTAGTTATCACGTCCGCTTCACAAGCGCAGGTTCGATTCCGGGCGGAAACACTGTAAATTGTAATTATAATTAATTTAACACGAGACTTGCGACGCGTAAAATATACAGTTACGTATCGATATAAACACGTTACCCGCATCACGTGATCTGTTAACTCCATTGCAACCAGCTCTGAAACGTGATACCAGTTAAAATAAATCTCCGAAAATAACTTATTAATAATCTGTGATCGTATCTCTAAGGATAAACAAGATACTTGCCTGTAAAAAATCGTTAGTGATAATTTTGTCGCAGTTTACAAAGCGACCCTTAATTAATCAAATTACGCTAAAATAATACGGGAATTAAACGTAAGGAAGTTTGTTCAGTGTTTTGCATCATTTCTTTCTTTTTGTAAATACCAATTGCCCAATTATATTAGGTAAGTGGGCAAGAACTTGTGTTATTCGCTGTCTTTTCCTACTTCACAAAAGTAATCATTGTTTAAATATTATGAGAACGTAATTATTGTCGTTATCCTGTTATTTAATTCTATTGTAAAAATATTTCCAGCCACCTTCTCATTGTCACTGACCATTGTGCAATGACCTACTGTTCCTTGACACTTTGTTAAAATTGTAAATTTCTCTTTTCTTAGGTTCGTGTGAAAAGGTTTCTTTTCGTAGCTTCCGTTGTTTGTTTAACGTGCATATTTAAGTCGTTTTATAGTTTTACGGAAGTTAAGCACATAAGTGTTTTGTTTTACTCACTTTGATACTCATCGAAAAGTTTTACGATTGTAAAGCAGGAAAAATGGTCTAGCATACGGTTTTAATGCACGTTTTGTGGTAGGAGTCTTGTTTTAAATACAAACAATATATCGACGAGAATGGATCAGCTGACGAATGTGTCGCCTGTACTGACACGACGCGGACTGTATAGCTTTTAAAGCACGTTCTCTAGTAGGAGTCTTGTTTCAAAAACAAACTAGATATTGACGAGAATGGATCAGCTGACGAATGTGTCGCCTGTACTGACACGACGCGGACTGTACAGCTTTTAAAGCACGTTCTCTAGTAGGAGTCTTGTTTTAAATACAAACTAGATATTGACGAGAATGGATCAGCTGACGAATGTATCGCCTGCACTGACACGACGCGGACTGTACAGCTTTTAAAACACGTTCTGTAGTAGGAGTCTTGTTTTAAATACAAACTAGATATTGACGAGAATGGATCAGCTGACGAATGTGTCGCCTGCACTGCCACGACGCGGACTGTACAGCTTGCAAAGTACGTTTACGTGCACTTTTTGTAACGTATTTGATGAATAAACCTAAACATGACTTTTTACTACCAATATTAGGGAATGTAGAACGGTTTAAACAACCTCTTGAAGTTGTTGGTGGTTTGAAAAAACGGTTTTTTTTTTTTGAGGTAAGTAAATACTAAAATATGTAAAATATCGAAAAATATTAAAAACTCATTTTTTATTTGATTAAAAATATTTGTATAGATTTTTCTGTCCTAATTAAAACGAGAAGTTAAGAAAACGTGAACTTTTGAAGAGGTTTTGGCTACTACGTAGCAATAGTTCAAAGAAAGGTAGACTTAGTAGTAAATGCTTAAATAATAAAGCACTCCACGACAACGCTCGTAGCTTTTCCGTCAATATAACCGGTAACCGCAATATTTACGAAAAATGTTACTGGACCAACTTTATTGGTCATAGGTTTTGCCGTTCTGCAGTATTACAGGAAATAACCAGCGAATACACTCTCAAAATTGAATAAGATCCTGCCATCTTGAAACGTACGCGAATGGACATGTCTACATGTTGGCCGACGCCATTTGAGTATAAAAATAATTCCGTACCAAATTTCAAAACAATCAGTTAATATGTTTAGCGGAAATTGTGCGTATAAGTATTTTAATTCAGAGGCCGCCATCTTGAAACGGAAGTAAATAGGAAGAAATCTTACACATACGTTGTTCTGGCCTTATACAAGGTACAACCTTAACAAATTTCAAAACAATCGGTCAATGCGCTTGGCGAGAAATGCGTAGCAAAGAAACAAACACACAAACCAAATGCTACACGGTGGAGTTGAAACAGGGCCCTCGCTTCACTCGGTCAATAAACAATATTACGTTGTTCTTAGTTGAAAAAAAGTACAAACAACAAAAATATAACGTTTAAATTGGAATATATTTTTTTAAACCGGCGAGAAACGTCATTCTTCTTCACGATAATGCCCGACCACATTCGGCGAACGCTACGAGGCTTAAACTCGATCAAATTGGCTGGGAACCAATGGAACATCCCCATACAGTCCAGAATTATCACCCTGCGACTATCACCTGTTTGGGCCACTCAAAGAGGCGCTTGGAGGCCAGCGTTTCGAAGACGATTCTGCGGTGGAGACCTTCGTGCTCCAATGGCTCAATGAACGCCCGAGAACTTTTACGAAGATGGAATTAAAAACTTCCAATCCGGTGGGAAAAATGTGTTACTCGTGCGGGAGACTATGTAGAAAAATAAGTTGTATCAAGAATAATTTGTAAGTAAGCAATAAATTTTTAAAAATCAGTCTCGTTTATATTTGATCAACCCTCGTAGTATATATATATATATATATATATATATATATATATATATATATATATATATATATATATATATATATACGAGGTGTGTTCAGAAAGTAACGAGCATTTTTAAATCTCGCTGGCTTGGAGAGTCCGATTGTCAAACATTTTTTTATTATGTTAGTATACATGCCCTTGAAGTATGATAAAACTTTCAGCTGTTTTCAGCTACTAAGGTTAGACGTGTTTTTATGAGCTCGGCGATTTTCGTTTGTTAGAAGAAATGGCTCAAAGAATTTGTATCAAATTTTGCATAAAAAATGGAATAAAGTGTAACAAAGTGTGTGAAATGTTAACAAAGGCCTAAGATGAGTCTGATATAAATAAAACAAGAGTTTACGAGTGGTATAAGAGTTTCCAAGAAGGCCGTGAAGACGTTGAAGATGACGAACTCCAGCACATCAACAACCGATGAAAACGTGGAAAAAGTGAAAGAAATGGTTATGAACAATCGCCGAATCACAATTGGAGAGGTCGCTGATGAAGTTGGCATATCGATTCGATCATGTCATGACATTGTTTCCAGTGTTTTGTGGATGAAACGCGTGGCAGCAAAATTCGTTCCAAAATTGTTGAATTTTGAACAAAAACAGCTGCGAATGGAAGTTGCTAAGGAGTCACTAAATGAAGTCAACGACGATGCAGAATTACTGAAACGTACTATAACAGGTGACGAAACATGGGCTTACGGATATGACGTCGAAACTAAGGCTCAATCATCCCAGTGGAATCATTCTGGCTCGCCAAGACCGAAAAAGGCTCGACAAGTGCAGTCGAACGTGAAGGTTATGCTCACTGTGTTCTTCGATATTAATGGCATAGTGCATTGTGAATTCCTGCCACCGTGTGAAATGGTCAATAAGGAGTACTACCTACAAGTTCAACGCCGTTTGCGTGAAGCAATCCGAAAAAACGCCCGGATCTGTGGAAAAACAATTCATGGCTTTTGCACTATGATATTGCACCAGCTCACACTTCATTGCTTGTTCGTGAATTTTTGGCCAAAAACAGTACTGTAACGTGTAACGATGCCCCAGCCTCCATATTCGCTAGACATGGCACCTTGTGACTTTTCCCTATTTCCAAAAATTAAGAGAACCTTAAAGGGCCGTCGTTTTACAGCCGTAGATGACATTAAAAGCGCTTCGTTGAAAGAACTAAAGGCTATCTCAAAGATCGAGTTTGAGAAGTGTTTCGAGGATTGGAAGAAGCGCTGGAACAAGTGCATAATCTCCAATGGGGACTGTTTTGAAGGCGACAACATCAATGTAGAAGAATAAATAAATATTTTGTTCAAAAACTTAAAATTTTCGTTACTTTCTGAACACACCTCATATATGCTATAATTATATGTAATAATACATATCTTTTAATTGCCTTTTAATTTCTTTATTAAGTGTGTCGTAAAGTATATAACGTGCATAATCACTATCATTACCTAAATTATCCATAACTATCAATATTACCAACAATTATTTTAAACGTTTATATTAATTTCGAGTTTATTATAAACGATTACAACGTGCACGTGTTCTTCAACTAAGGAAAAATACCGAAACCAAAGCAACACAACGTTTTTATATAATACGCGTGTACTGTTATCGAAAAGGAGGAAGAGAAAGAGAAAGATGGAAATAGAAAAATGAGAAAGGTGCTTTGCATTCTTTCTTTCGACAGATGTTTTTTCTATTCACTCTCTTCGCCAAAGCTAATATTAAAAGAGTCGTTTCAAAAAATCATAATTTTAGAAATATATGAGGTGTTTATTCATTTCTCGTTTACATAATTTCCAGGCCGCCTCGGTGGCCTAGTTGATAGCGTACTAGGCTTTCACCCCGAGGACCCGGGTTCGAGTCCCGGCCAGGGCTTGGCATTTTCAAACGCTATAAATCATCCCATCGTCTGCATTAGCCTAAGTGTGCACAATAATCGGACTTAAAACACACAAAAAATATATAATTTCTAAAATATAA
>CM040191.1:58373188-58378188 GCA_022606455.1 Callitettix versicolor
AACCTGAAAGGCTATTTAAACAATACAGTTCAGTTGTCCAATATTAAAGGCGACAGCGCTGTTAGAGAAAGGCGTTTTTGCTCTTTAGGCCTTGACCTCACTAACACCAAAGTCATTCAACTTGATAAGCAAACAAAACAAAAGCGCAACAATGTAACCGAGCGTCCTTGAGACCGCAGGAGCCGAATTAGCCTATTTAAATAGTTCGCTCCTATCAAACTGTGTCCAAACACCGTGCGTAGCGAACGGGCTCGACGTTGCCAGATTTCGCGATATCCTAGTTACGGATTTCCACCGTTCTTACCAAATGCCTGGCCACGCGTCCCGTTTACGGTGAAACCGTCGACTTTATAAATAACACACAACGGCAGTATCGCGCAGTGTCGGAGCTGAGCCCGCGTGATGCGCACGTGCCTGCCTGTTTGTCTGGCGGTGTGTGTGTTTGTTTGTTGCGCGCATTCGCAGTATTACATACGTTATCTGAAGGTCACGTCGAAGATTATGCTGCGCAACCAGAGGCTGATGCATTTTTACCTGCGTTGCTTCATCGGACGGGGACCTTGCAGCCCGCAAGCGAGGGATATTAAACGTGAGTAGCGAATGCAGTTGGTTTAGGTTAGAATTATTTATTAGTGGATGTAGAGTAACAGTGCTTAGTAGCGAATTTACATTGGGAACATTCGCCATATTGGAATGGCCATCGTGATAAGAGCCAGACCAAGGACCTTGAAATAAGCACGATCCTACCCTTTACATTACTTATTGAGTTTGTAAATATATATACTCAGTTTAAGATATTCAGATTTATATAGTTTCTAGCGCTGATTACGATTGTGAAATCAGATTAAAAAAACCAATTATGACAAAAAAGTTATGAATTTTTAATGATATGAAATGACGGACATTTTGAAACTGCCGAATGAATTTTGAAAGTTAACGAGCTTGTATTTACCAAAATAGATTTTTGTGTTGAATTTGAATCAAACCAGACCGACAGTACGAACGTGAGAGTGCTAAAACACACACACACACACACACACACACACAAACAAACAAACAAACAAACAAACACAAGTAAAAACTATTTTGTTGACTTACGGGACCTAAAAATGTAAGATCGAGCGTAATCTCAAAATCGATTTTTCATGATCGCCAAACTTTTATTACTTTTATTATACAACTAGCTGTTACCCGTTGCGGCTTTGCCTGCATCTTTTTAATGTAGGTAATAAAATTTATAATTGATTTTCAAAATCAGAATAGTTTCATTTCAATTTAATATATTTCTATATTCAATATTATACGATTTATGATTTTCGGTCAAGACATACAGCATTTTGCTACTCGATAATAATTAGTTTGGACTGGGTATGTAGTATGATGACGTTTAAAATAATTCAAACATTTATTATTCACACCTACTCATAGGCCTACATAATAAACGTATAAAACGTCACTGTTATACAATTAACACTTGAATACTAAATAATTAAGTTGGACTGGGTAAGTAGTATGATGACGTTTTAAAAAACGGTAATAGGCCTATGTTTATCTCAGGTACCTAAAGCATGTTCATACCAAATTTCATCTAAATTGGTACGGTAGTTAAAGCGTGATTGAATAACAAACAAACAAACAAACAAACACACAAACGTTCAGAAATATAATATGATAGATAGATAATTCGTACAGTGAGTAAATAATTAGTTTTTACCTGGACGTGTGTGTGTGTGTGTGTGTGTGTGTGTGTGTGTGTGTGTGTGTGTGTGTGTGTGTGTGTGTGTGTGTGTGTGTGTGTGTGTGTGTATCACGTTCGTAATCATAAAGATTCACGCAAATTGAATTAATATTACTCATGCAATTTTTAATTTTTGCGATATTTGTCTTTTTTGTATGTTATAAACTTAACAAAATATAAATTAAAAACAAATATAAAAATAAATAAAAACTAAAAATATATATTTATATATTTGTGTATTTTTTAAAATATTTTTCAACAAAGAAATTTACAGTCGGTTTCCATTTTTTCTACTGTAAAAATAACAATAACAACTCATGATTTATTTCCCCAAAAAACATTCCTGCTACAATCTTTTTTTTACTCAGGTATATCTATTGCAGTGGAAGTATTTTAATTTAAACCCCAAAGACCTCACCGAGTAGGCCTACATATGTAATGTTTTGTCTACACCCTTATTTTCTACTAAATTGTTGTTGAACGTGTGCACTTTTAGTACACACTATTGCCCCGTGCGACCTTTCGCAGTTAATGGGTAAAAGAAACGAATAATATACAACGTTCAGCAAAAATTTTAAAAGTGTTATAGCACCTCTTCTTCTGTTAAAATAGACGTTAAGCAATGTTAATTATATTTAGGTAGTTTAAATACAATATGCCTTACTTTGTTCTACTTTCGTATTTAAAACCTATAAAATTAATATTTGTATTCAAACATTGTACCTTACTGAAATATTTACAAATGAAACCTACTATAACAGGATTTTACATTACATACCTAAATTAGGCTAAAGTATTTACTGTTTACTGAAAGCAAAGTCTTTTATTTAATAATATTTGTATATTAGAAGTGGCTTAAATTGTACCGATTCTACTTTCAAAACTGATTCGGTCAGTAATTATTTAAGTCTTGGATTTAATAAAAATTTATATATTGCTTTCAACAATGTTTTTTTAGCAGTCACTTATGCATTTGAGCTGCACTCTAGTGGGGGCAATTTTCGGCATTTTGTTTACAGACTTTTTATCGGTTTTAAGTCGGTTTTATTTTACTGTAAAGCGTTAATTGAAAAATATGAGATGTGAGAGTGCCATGGTGTTCTGACGGATCTGTAGGTACTCCATATATGTGGTTTCAATAACGCAGGTCCTTATTTTAGGTACAGAACCGATCGGAATGCCAAGCGTAATATTGTATGAAAAATTTATTTACATATTCTGTTGTGTTTTTTTAAGCCCTCAATGGAGGACATTTAGTCAATTTTGGTTCTTTTGGGCTTTCAACTTTGGTTCTTTTAGGTTTTTGAGATTCTCCCAATACTTTTTCAGTCTTATAGATCTCTGTAGTCTAACTTCCTCCGAATAAAAGGCAACTCTTTTTGTTCCTTCTTTAAATTTTAATCTAGTGTTTTTATCCCTAAGGATTGGTTTTTCCCTTCCTTCTTTCAGACGTTCCTCCGTTATCCCTAATTCTTTTAGGTCCTGTTCCACTTTCGTAAGCCACTCATTCTTTACTTTCATCTTGATTTGGTAATTTAGGAGTTTCTTCGTCAATCTTTCTTCTGGTAGCCTTATTAGGTGTCCATAAAAAGCCAGTCTCCTCTTTATAATATTATCTAACAGATGTTCTTTATCCAGATAGATGGCTGAACTTGGCAGCAGTCTGTATGTTCCTTCTACGATGTGTTTTTTGTTGATAATGGTTCTCAATATTTTTCTCTCCACTTTTTATAATAGTTCTGTTTATAATAGTTATAAGTAAATAGGTTTTAATTTTTGTCACTAATTATGATATAAACAATGTAATGAGGAAAATATGTCCAATTACGCTTCTGAATGAAGCACGCAAACACACTCTCTCTCTCTCTCTCTCTCTCTCTCTCTCTCTCTCTCTCTCTCTCTCTCTCTCTCTCTCTCTCTCTCTCTACACAATTGTAAAGGACATCCTTGAATATCAAGCAAAATAAAAAACAATTCGCTTTTTTAAATTCCTCCCAACAACCGTGAGCGATTACAGATTCGTGTTTCCAATTCAAAATAATGACTAAGCCTCTTTTTTGGATCATAAAATTAATTATTTTGTTTTCGTTATTACTCTGTCATACTGAATTTCAAAACGGAGATGACCCTTAAGAGAACAACAATAGCGGAGGCTTAATCAATCTGTCCTTCGGTATTTTCTTTACCTTTTTGTATTAAAATTGAGCTCTTTATCCTTTGACGTCCTTAGCCAACAGCGGGGCGGGACTCCAGTACAATGTACCTGGCTAATTAATTTCCCTGCCAACCTGATTTCTATGCTTTTCAACCGGCAAACAATTGTGGCACGAATCGACGCCGTATTTCAACAGGACCAGTCTGGAGGAAACATGCTTTCCCGGCGTAATTAATCGATATTTCCTTTAGGATCGATTTGAATACATTAAACAGGTGATTAGTCTCTGCGAGAACTAGGCTGTAATTAAGATATTTTTACTTAATATTTGGAAGACAAAGTAATGTAACAATCAGCTGTCATAATATCACAAAGGGTGAATACTATCGCTACAAATAAAATGATCCCCGACTGCCATAAAATTCACTTTCCTAACTTCCATACATTTTGAAATAGCAATTTTGCAAATGTTGAAAGGATTTTGCTGGTCAACAAACTTGTCCAAAACAATTAAGAAAATTGACTTTTTTTGCCAAGTTTGTATCAAATCGAACCAGAATTGCTAAATTGAGAACTCTCTAATCAAAACAAGTCCACAACTTAATATATTGAAATAGTGTAATGACGTGTAACACGTTAAAAAAAATTACAAAATTAGTTATATAATGTTGTTCGTTTATTTTGTTTACAATATAAAATAAAGAAGACATAGTTTTATATAATATTTCAGAATTTTATTAAAAGCTTAAATATATAATACGTGATAGACTGTATAGGCCTATGTAAAGAGCAATGAAACGTAGAAGGTAGATATTGGCACAATGAAAAAAAAACAAATATTGTTAAAGAATAATCTATTTGAGTTTGAAATAGACAGCCAAACAAGTAACAAGAAACACAGTAGAGTCTAAAACGAATTATTATTGTATTAAAACCAAAAAATATATATTTGAATGAATTACGTTAAAGCCTAATTAGTGTACATTTAAAATAGAATTTCAATTCAAGAATATTAATATAGTAATAAAAAGCAATATGAACTATATATTTTAATTATGAGTTTACGTGAAGAGAATATTTCAATAGAACTTTTCTAAATTATTAATA
>CM040191.1:58383188-58415688 GCA_022606455.1 Callitettix versicolor
CAAGTCAGAATAGACCTACATGACGCAGAAATAGGCTCAACAGATGTTGAAGACAGGCACGCATACAGGAGAAAGATTTTCGGTTGAAAGGCCCCAGAGAATGAAATACCAAAGAGTGCAGGGGTAAAATGGACGGAGGAGCGGAAGAGGATCCATGGGGACAGGATGAGGGAGGTGTGGAGGATTAGAAGGAACAAGACATGAGTCGGAGTGCTTTGCGTGATCCAACAGGGTCTATACGCAAATAATAATAATAATAATATATTATTATATTATATTTTATATATATATATATATATATATATATATATATATATATATATATATATATATATATATATATATATATAGGTAGAGTGGAGCTATTTCGCTCATTTCAAATTTGGGGTACTTTAAATGGGTTTAAAAATTAAAAAAAATGTTTTTTTAATAATTATAATTAAACACTAATATGTAAAGAACTGTGTGGTATTTTATTACGTTTTTATTACTAATTATTTTATAGGTAATTAATTAATTTACATAAATGTTGAAAAACAGAAAATACACAAATTAGCGGGGTTATTTCGCTCACTAGGTGGGGCTATTCCGTCTATGAATGTTTCGTCTAAATTCTACATACATTTTCCACAAACGAATTGTTTTTTACCAACAGCACCCACACAAATTTCGTGAAACCAAGTTTCACAACTTTGACACTTTATCGAATCACCTTTACGTCTTGATTCTTCAGATAAAAACTTATGCCTACAAAATCCACAAGGAACGTTGTCATTATCATCATCATCAGAAGCAGTGCTTTGGGATCGTCTTCATCGGAGCTGAAGTCTTTACAAATTATTTTGGTTGACTTTGAAGTTTTCCTCATCTTGGAAGTAGGCCTATTATCTCGCTCTCGTTTTAATATTTCTCACTTTGCTTAAGAATAAGCTGCATTTCTCACTTGCATGGGAGTACAACCAAAACCCCTACTTCCTAGATCCATCAACCTATCTGCCAGTCTTTTTCATCAGCTTCTGTAAAGACTGTAGGGTGACCACTTTTTTTAAGTAAGGTTTTATACCTAAAGCACGTTGTGTTTTTGCAATATGCACACGATCCTTCAATGTAGAATTTGGAACGTGGTAATGAGCTGCAGCGCCTCTAATACTAAACGTGCCATTAATAACGCTTGAAATAGCTTCAATCATATTTTTATCACTCCATTTCTTATAAAGACCTTGTTTTTGTACGTACGGACCATCTGAAAGACAGACAACAGACATAAATAGTTTTTCTTTGCAATATATATTTACAAATACATTACAAAATAAAAATTAATGTGAGCGAAATAACCCCCTTTTCAGTGGGCGAAATAGCCCCAATAACATGGTTTTACATAATGAGTATTTTAGTTGAAACCGTTAAAAATAACACAATTATAAAGCCGTAGCTGAAGAAAGAAGAAATTAAATAACCTACAATAAAAACATTATCAGATAATATTACAAAATGTGCATCGCACAGCTAAAATTTTTTACGCTAAACGTTAATTATTGCAACTTCAACATAGTGATAGTCTTACCTTAGCTTATAGAAGTATCGTTCTTCCAAGAAAATAAAAACACAACTCGCACTTGTAGTGAACACAAATACTGCTACACTGGAACTGAGCTGAAAATGGCTGACAATGTGTGCATTTTACATGTGCAGCAGAACAAATTAGTTAAGTTGAGTGAAATAGCCCTGCTCTACCCTATATATATATATATATATATATATATATATATATATATATATATATATATATATATATATAAACGTACACTCACAAAGCGATCTATAGGTCAGGATAGAAAATTCTCTAATAATAGGCCCTATGTGATTCCAGCATTCTTCCTCTGTTCTTATGTTGCCGTTTCCCGCTCATTTTTATTGGAAAATGAGCTTGGGTTGGTAATCGTGGTAAGTTCCAGACCCGGGGATTTGAAACAAGCGTTGAAACAGACCTCTTGAAAACATTAAAATGTTTTCCGAAAATTATTCAAACGATTTCGGCTGTATTTCTCTTATTTGTCCTTGGGTTGGATATTTTCTCCTAAACGCACACAGTCTAACGGTAGAAATTTTTACTAATTCATTTATTCAGATAACAATATGGAGCATTTTATTACATCGTTGATTGCTTAAACACTGTTGGTTTTGTATTTAACTTTCTAAACTGAACTAAATAATACAGTTTGAAGTAATTAGCACAACAGTAAGCTTATTAGGAGCAGATAAACAAATAGCAGGTAGTAGATTGGAATTTCACCAAGGATCAGATGTTAAAACTGAAACACTGCCGCTCGAGTACCACTCAGCGCGTCTGACTAATAAACTAACTCTTCTTTGTACAAATTCCAACAATATTTGAGTTTAATGATGTTGTATTACAACTATTGATTGCTAATTAAATATCACTTCTACATACAATACAAGCGAAACCCTCCATTTCTGCGAACTCAACATTCTGTCTGAATAATTTGAAGTATTCATTATGAACATAGCTGAAAACTTTACAGAGTCGAAATACCTTTATCTATATTGAGTTGCTATTGTCACAGTAATAAAATGTGGTTTATGATTTATTAAATAATATCAACTCTTGAGATTATTAAGTATCTCAAGTAAGCAGCAATAAATCCCTAATTACGCAACGAGATATTTTTAATGAAGAAATACATATGTTTCATTGTTTATGTTGCATTGTTGCTGTAATTGCATTGTTGCTACTTGCATTGTTGCTGTAATGATTTTTTAAATAAAAACTATACGTAAACAAAAATTAATAGCGGAATATTCTCACTCAGTTGTTTCGCTGACTGTGATGGAAGCGAATTTCTAAAAAATTATTTACTTTCTTAAACTCTTTTGAAAATCCGAAATTCGTGTGAGGCACCACTGAATTTCATTAGAGCAAAAATACAAAAACGGGTCCTACACAAGATCACTTTCGTATATTCAATATACGAATATATATTGAAAATATATTCAATATATTGAAAATAAAAAATGCTAATGTATGCTGATTTCAACGCTCTAATTAGATTTTTAAAATAGTTTAAGGTAAAAAAGTTATATTTAGTGACCGCCATTTTTAAACTGATGAACGAACTAGTCCATGGTATTAGCAAAACCGATTTTCGTGATAAGTTTACGTAAATCGGTCCAAAATTATGAACGCGAGAGTGGTAAAAACGTACACTTAAATGCTTGTAATTTTTATAAAACATAAAAAAATAAGATAGTGGCTGTGCTCATTTCAAGATTCCAAATTTTTTTAATGTATTATTTAAAAAATTAGTATATTTTATAAGAAAATGGATTTACTGACATATTTGTTAATTTTTTTTTTAACGTCCGACTATTGTGCACACTTGGGCTAATGCAGATGATTTATAGCGTATAAGAAAATGGCGTAGCCTGGCCGGGAATCGAACCCGGGTCCTCGGGGTGAAAGCCCAGTACGCTATCAACTAGGCCACCGAGGCGGCTCATATTTGTTAAAAGTAGACTTAAGTAGGAAATACGAGGAGGGGGAGACCAACGTGCCAAATTAGATCAAAATTAGATTTTGGCAATGTGTGTACAGACATGTAAGTGAAAACCCATATTTGCACTCGGGAAACCTCAATACGTAGATCATATTAATTTTTTTTTTAGGTTATGGCGTTTAAGAAGCCGCCAACGTTGTAATCGGAGGATTGCTTAGTTCAACTAAGCATCGGGGATTCTAGTTCAGAAGCCTACAATGTATTAACAGTTCACTGGCTTGTATATTCTGCTGGAGGTCCTCAGGGTCTTGGAAGCCACATCCTTTACCTCCTGCCGGTCATATCCTCACAATGATACATAATTCAACCTGCAGTTTTCTCTTCCTCCTGCATGATCTACACGAGGTTTATTCGCGGTAAATTCATATCCTGTTTATGTGTACGCCCAGACCACAGTGTCCTGTAATGACTCCTGTGGTTTTTCCAGGATCTTAACGTTCCTGACAGCGTTCAACCTTGAAGTACCGCGCCCGTCAGCTCTGTCATTGAAGCCTTATTAGAATTATGCTACACAGCTGTTTGATCACTGAAAAGTCTTTTGTTTCTAGGTTTAATTAGAAAGCACTTTGCTGTCACTTCACCTCTTCCCGCTTTTTCGCTTCGATAAGCGTACATCTCCAAACGTCTGTTTGAATTTTAAAAAATGGCTTACTAATTTGAAATGTTTAACCCATCTTTTACATCTTTCGCTGCAGCTTGGGCAGACCTGTTTAGCGTCCTTACGATCTACTTCAATTCCATTGCTTGTGGTTTCCATGGGATTAGCAAAGCAACATCTCAATAACTAACAGGGAAGTCAACAATTAGAAGTGTGAGGAAGTCACCCGCCTTGAATCCTCTCCGAATCCTAGACTTTATGAAAAGATTAGAACTGGAAAAGGCGCTGAAACTGAGTACCTCAGGAATATAGAAAGATGGCACAGTACATTTCTACGAAGATTGCAGTGCAGTATTAGTCTAACGGTAGAAAGTTTAACTAATTCATTTATTCAAATACAGCCTCCGTTTTCTTCCCTTCTATGCTATTTCTTCCGTGTCCTTGTTCGCTAGTTCACTAGAGTTTTCAGGTTTTGAATGTCAATTTCCAGCTGTCAAAATCCCACAAGTTTTTTTTTTTTTTGAGTTTAACGTCCGACTATTGTGCACACTTGGGCTAATGCAGACGATGGGGATGATTTATAGCGTATGAAAATGCCAAGCCCTCGCCGAGAATCGAACCCGGGTCCTCGGGGTGAAAGCCTTGTACGCTATCCACTAGACCACCAAGGCGGCTCCAAGTATTTAGTGAAATAAAATGTCAATTCATACATGGTTCGGCGTTAATAAATAATGTTAGAGTCCGTATACTTAAGCAGCCTTTGTCTTACATTGTTCCATCTTGGATTGGGATGAAGTGGTTTAATCCAAGAGCAGATAGAACTGGTTGTACCCAGTGATGGCATCTCGGGATTACCAAACACGTACTCACAATATGTGAGCCGCTGGGAGATGAATTCATTTCAAGATCTTTAGCGAACAAAATTTCTGTTATCGAACTAAAAATAAAAACCATGCGTCATGTTTTCTCTTCTTTTTATTTTAATTGCGATAATTTTGTTCGAAAACACGACAAATTAACACAACTAGTTTTTAACAACGTAAACGGAAACTTATTACAGCTTATTAGCTCTTCAATGAAATCAGCTGATCTTTACGAATTAGTATAATATTTTTTTTTTTTGTGTTTAACGTCCGACTATTGTGCACACTTGGGCTAATGCACGATGATTTATAGCGTATGAAAATTCCAAGCCCTGGCCGGGAATCGAACCTGGGTCCTCGGGGTGAAAGACCAGTACGCTATCAACTAGGCCACCGAGGCGGCTAGAATTAGTATAAAACAACTGACCTTTTAATATAACTGCCAAAATTAAATTAACTATTCGTTTCGTATACTTAAATCGGTCAAACTTCTTCGTTGTCTCCGTAGTGTAGTGGTTAACGCTTGTACCTTAGTTATTGTGTATTTTGATTATTTTTCAATAAATATAATATAGCTTCTAATATAGATTAGACATTAGACATATAGATTAAACATTATAAATGTTTTTAGAAATCATATTTTATGTAAATTTATAGCCAACAACGTGTCTGGTTTAAGGCATTTTCACTGGTAATTTTATATTTTCACTGTAAAAAGTAGAGAAAAAATGTTTGTTACTGAACTGAAAATAAAAATCGTGTATCGTGTTTTCTCTTCCTTTTTTTATCTTAATTATGATAATTTGTTCGAAAACACGACAACAATTTTTTTAACAACATAACCACTTAAATCAGCTGATCTTTACGTACTGATTTATCATAAAACAACTGATTTTTAATATAACTAAGAAAATTATTTTCGTATACTTAAATCGGTCAAACATCTTCGTAGTTTCAGTAGTGTAGTGGTTATCGCGTGTGCCTCACTCACAAGTCCTCGGTTCGATCCCAGACATTTAAAATTATAATTAATTTATTATGAGACTTGTGACACGCAATATATACTGTTATATATCAATATACACATGTTTCTAAATCACGTTACGCGTGAAATCCATCACAACCAGCCCTAAAACATACAAAAACGAATGTTTGTATGTTGTTAAATCCGTTTCCATAACTTAGACGAGACAGCTTTGTGCCGTGATTGTTTTTAAAATTACTTACCGAAATAAAATACGCTGACTTCCGACATTACGGTAAACTACGTCACTATTCGTTTTTCATAACTACGTGAAAGTACGGCTCACGTTGATGCGCAACGTAGGGGTCGGTTGTGTGTAATGAATGCAGTGTAATGACGTGATCATTACGGAAAACTTGGTGGATCACTACGTAAAAGTGAAAATGTACAAAATATAAAATGTTTCTGTTTTCATTTCTCTCTGTAGGAAATAGAAAATGTAATATTCGTGAACGCATTAGCTTGAAATTTAAATGTATATAAGGGCTTTTCTGTCGCAATTACTTTTAGATTTTTGTGAGTAAAACATAGTGGTTTACTTGAATAGAGTGTTTCTCTCTCTCTCTCTCTCTCTCTCTCTCTCTCTCTCTCTCTCTCTGTGTGTGTGTGTGTGTGTGTGTGTGTGTGTGTGTGTGTGTGTGTGTGTGTGTGTGTGTGTGTGTGTGTGTGTGTGTGTGCGTGTGCGCGCGCGCGCGTGTGTGCATATGCCTGTGTTAGTGATTTCTTTTCAATTTTATTCAAACTTGATTTAAAAATCGATTATGTTAATAGCTTGGAAAAGCTCGTTAACCAGCAAAGTTAGTTGAACAGTTTCAAAATAGTGGCATCACAAATCTTTAAAAATCCATAACTTGGCCGTCTTAAATTTGTTGTCCTTACAAAACGCTTGGTAAAGTTTTTAACGCAAAAACTTTATAAATCATTTTGTATTTTCAAAATAAGTTGAAGTTTAGACATTTTTTTGTGGAGATCAAGGTTTATTTTTGTATTTTCGATATACGTTAAATGACGATTATGACAGCGAAATCAGAATTTCAAAAGTAGTAAAATAAAAAAAATATTTTTGTAAACTCGCCGCTTTCACGTCAGCGAGACAGTTGCGTGCAGCGATTATAATATCCATGCTACACTGCGTCGTGCATTTCTCAATATATTGCAAAGTTCAAAAACCTTATTTCGCACTTATCTGATTCCCGTTAAACATTGTCTAGACTACAGGGAAAGTTCCCGGCTTGCATATTTCACGATAATAAATTTTCCCGAAAGCCAATGTTGTTTAATGGATTTAGCAAATTAAAGGGGAGAAAAAAAGCTGGAGGGGAGGCACTTCAAATAATATTTTATCCGAAGCAAAGCTGCAAATCAAACTTGGCAGGGATAAAAACGGAAAAACACACGGCCGATAACGAGACGAGGAGGTTTTATCGTCAGGTATTGGATCCCTTCATTTATACACTTTGAAAGAGATTTGTAATCTGGAAAACACTACAGTTAGTTGTTTGAAAAGAAACATTTACTCAATCCAGTTAATATTAAAACAGTCGAAAGTTTTGTACTCACTGTTGAAAAGTAGTAAAGGAAGTAGTTTTAATATTATCAGTTTAAAAACAGTCACTTCCTAATGATTATGAGATAAACAATCTCATATTAATGTGCAATAAATAAATTGAAAATTAAATGAAGCGAAAACATGACAAACTTCCACACAAACCTTTATTTCTCTAAAATATTTTTTTTGTAAGCTAAGCTTTCGAAAATACCCCCTCAACTGAATAGGGCAACTAATCACAGTTGTGAAATTTAATTAAGCTTGAATAGGGCAACTAACGACCGTTGTGAAATGTAATTAAACTTGAATATGGCAACTAACCACAGTTCTGAAATTGAATTAAACTTGAATAGGACAACTAACCAAAGTTGTGAAATGTAATTAAACTTGAATAGGGCAACTAACGACCGTTGTGAAATGTAATTAAACTTGAATAGGGCAACTAACCACAGTTCTGAAATTGAATTAAACTTAAATAGGGCAACTAACCACCGTTGTGAAATTTAATTAAACGTGAATAGGGCAACTAACCACAGTTCTGAAATTGAATTAAACTTAAATAGGGCAACTAACCACCGTTGTGAAATTTAATTAAGCTTGAATAGGGCAACTAACGACCGTTGTGAAATGTAATTAAACTTGAATAGGGCAACTAACCACAGTTCTGAAATTGAATTAAACTTGAATAGGACAACTAACCAAAGTTGTGAAATTTAATTAAGCTTGAATAGGGCAACTAACGACCGTTGTGAAATGTAATTAAACTTGAATAGGGCAACTAACCACAGTTCTGAAATTGAATTAAACTTAAATAGGGCAACTAATCACAGTTGTGAAGTTTAATTAAGCTTGAATAGGGCAACTAACGACCGTTGTGAAATGTAATTAAACTTGAATAGGGCAACTAACCACAGTTCTGAAATTGAATTAAACTTAAATAGGGCAACTAACCACCGTTGTGAAATTTAATTAAACGTGAATAGGGCAACTAACCACAGTTGTGAAATTTAATTAAACTTGAATAAGGCAACTAACCACCGTTGTGAAATTTAATTAAACTTGAATAGGGTACTAACCACAGTTGTGAAATGTAATTAAATTTGAATAGGGCAACTAACCACCGTTGTGAAATTTAATTAAACTTGAATAGGGCAACTAACCACCGTTGTGAAATGTAATTAAACTTGAATAGGGCAACTAACCACCGTTGTGAAATGTAATTAAATTTGAATAGGGCAACTAATCATAGTTGTGAAATTTAATTAAACTTGAATAGGGACAAGTAACCACAGTTCTGAAATTTAATTAAACTTGAATAGGGCAACTAACCACAGTAGTGAAATGTAATTAAACTTGAATAGGGTAACTAACCACAGTTTTGAAATTTAATTAAACTTTAAACCCTCAAAATGTGTCCGGTTTTTGGAATGTTTTTTTTCTATTTTGCAATATCCCGACTGGTTAATTAGTAACCGTAAATTCGCCAACGCTTTTGACATATTTATACAATACGTTTCGTTCTGTAGCTTTATATAAGGTAGGTTTCGGGTCCATTAAAAAAACACAAAGCGCAGAAATCAAGAATTCCGTGTAGATTTCAAACATATCTCGTAAGTAATCCTTGCCTCTTTGGACAGGAAGTTAATTTTACATCACGTAGCATCCTGGTTACATAAAAACACGAATTTCATTTTTATTTTCCTTTTTATTGGCTTGCAAAAAAGCAAACTTTATATATAAAGGCGTTTGCGTACGAAGGCTAAACTAAATAATAAGGGCACCCATCTGTTTTGCTTACGTTTCCAAAGTATTTTTCTTTATCTTGCTGAAATTTGTAATTCTGATTTCACTATCGAAATAAGCAATACATTATGAATTTCAAACTTTTAAATTGCATTGAAAATAAGAAAACGAACCCTGACCGGCGTCAAATTAAATGTCTTAATTTTAACGGATTTTGAAAATTCCAAATGCTAATTAATACACTGTGTGTAACGCTGATTACGATCGTAAAATGAGGGCTTGAAAAAATTACGATAAAATGTTGTGAATTTTGAAAGGTATGAATTGGCCGCCGCCATTTTGAAACTGTTGAACGAATTTCGCTTATCTAACGAATTTGTCAAAGCTATTACGAAAATCGATTTTTGTGCCAAGCTTGAATCAAATCGGACTAAATCTGCGAACGTGAGCTAAAACATACACACGCGCGCGCGCGCACACACACGCACACACACATACACACATACACACACAAACACACACGCACACATACATACACACACATACACACACATGCACACATACACATACATGCACACATACACACACATGCATACACACATACATACATACATACACACACACACACACACACACACACACACACACACACACACACACACACACACAAATCTTAACGACTTCTCAAAAAATCATATAGCGTTCAGGTTCGGTGCTCATTTCATTGTAATTGGTCTAAGTTTTACCATGATAACGCAGATAACCATGTTGAAATTACACTTTCAAAAAAGTGTTGGATGAAAAAGTTTTGAATTATTTAAGAAGTCAAATGGTATGGCCGCCATTTTAAAAGTCTATAACTTATTTCATTGGCTAATGAACTTGTCCAAGCTACTTCTAAAATCGATTTTTTACCAAGTTTCGAATCAAATCATGACGTAAGTGTATTTACACAGTATTATCGACTTTTATTTGTCTTAACGTGTTAACCGTTACAGCAGTTCATTTTTCACTGAAAAAGTGCTCGACTAAATAGTTTTTGAATGAGAAAACTTTATATTGTGTATTCTAAAAAAAAATTAAACCCTGTCTATCGAATTGAAATCAAAACCGCGTGTAATTTCGATTAATTACGACCAGAGTCTGCAGTAGCTCTTCCGAATTACAATTAATTTCCAGCGATGAATAATCCTTTGTCTGTAAGCGCCTTACAGACTAGCACTTCGGGCAGGTTTCCAAATGGCGTCACTGCTCAAAAACGTGCCAGAGATTATTGTATAGATAACTTCTTACTATGGGTTCAACAAACGTCATTACTTTCTCCCTTTACGATAGAACAAAGAAAGAACAAAAATTATAGTAGGCTACTTCTGAAAAAATCATTTTGTCCGAAAAAAAGTCTAAAAGAAATTGTTGGAGTTGGCGGGGAGCTGGTTGACAAAATCAAAACTTAAATAATTGAAAAAATCAGTTTTTCATTGTTGGTTTGTAAGTTTAATTAAAAAACTGTGAATTTATAGCTAAATTTTATTTATGACTGATAAAATATACAAAACTATTGAAGCTAAAATGATTGTAATTACTGGACTGGGCATCTAGTACAACAGCGTTCATTGATAAATTAAATATTTACCTGTGCAAGATTGTAAACGCTGTAAACAATGCTAAATGGGTTGGGTAAGTACGTTAATTATAATTAAATGTTTATTGTAGAACTTACTTATATACATAATTTTAGTGTCAATAATGGGTTTCGAATTAATCCCTCTTAGTTTTATAGGCAAACATCACAGCACTGAGTCAGAATGCGGATAGAAATAATCTGCTCACTGGTAGACTAAATTCACGTCATCGCAAGTTCCTGTTTTTCTTCCTAATACAAAAAAGTGTCCGCTTAAATTTTTTTATTTATTTAGCTCCGCAGTGGGGGGTGCAGATTAGCAGCACCTATTGAGAGGATTTAGACGTCCCTCGCGGTACTCAAGTCTAACACACACTTACACTTACGACTTTAACACTGTACACTCACACTTACATTTATGGAGGCTGTAGTAGCCTCAATGTGCTTTTCGCCATAAAATAACAACAAACAAATATTCATTTGGTTCGGTGACTGCTGATAAAATTCCAGCTGTTTAGTTTCGTTCAAAATTTTTCTCTTGTATCAGATGCAATCCAAATAAGTTTAAGTAATATGAAAAAAAAAACGCTTGAAATAAGCACGAAAAACTACGTGCACCTAGTCCTACAGTGTCGTTGATATTTTTTGCAAATAATTTTCAAACAATGTTTTCTGAAAGATCCTTACATTTAGGTTAGTTGTTTAAGCACTTGTGAAATACATAACTAATTTGAAAAGGATCGAGTCGAGTTTAGATTGTTATCACATCATTTTAAAATTACAATTTTCTGTAAAAGAGAATAATGTTTTACTACTTTTAATTAAACTTGAATAGGGCAACTAACCACAGTTGTGAAATTTAATTAAACTTGAATAAGGCAACTAACCACAGTTGTAAAATTAAATTAAACTTGAATTGGGCAACTAACTACCGTTGTGAAATTTAATTAAACTTGAATAGGGTAACTAACCACAGTTGTGAAATTTAATTAAACTTGAATAGGGCAACTAACCACAGTTGTGAAATGTAATTAAACTTGGATAGGGCAACTAACCACAGTTGTGAAATATAATTAAACTTGGATAGGGCAACTAACCACAATTGTGTAATTTAATTAAACTTGAATATGGCAATTAACCACAGTTGTGAAATTTAATTAAACTTGAATAGGGCAAGTAACCACAGTTGTGAAATTTGATTAAAGTTGAATAGGGCAACTAACCACCGTTGTGAAATTTAATTAAACTTGAATAGGGCAAGTAACCACAGTTGTGAAATTTGATTAAAGTTGAATAGGGCAACTAACCACCGTTGTGAAATTTAATTAAACTTGAATAGGGCAAGTAACCACAGTTGTGAAATTTAATTAAACTTGAAAGGTGCAACTAACCACCGTTGTGAAATTTAATTAAACTTGAATAGGGCAACTAACCACAATTGTGTAATTTAATGAAACTTGAATAGGGCAACTAACTATAGTTGTGAAATTTAAATTAACTTGAATAGGGCAACTAACTACCGTTGTGAAATATAATTAAACTTGAATAGGGCAACTAACCACAGGTGTGAAATTTAATTAAACTTGAATAGGGCAAGTAACCACAGTTGTGAAATTTAATTAAACTTGAAAGGTGCAACTAACCACCGTTGTGAACTTTAATTAAACTTGAATAGGTCATCTAACCACAATTGTGAAATTTATTTAAAATTGAATAGGACAACTAACCACAGTTGTGAAATTTAATTAAACTTGAATAGGGCAACTAACCACAGTTGTGAAATGTAATTAAACTTGGATAGGGCAACTAACCACAGTTGTGAAATATAATTAAACTTGGATAGGGCAACTAACCACAATTGTGTAATTTAATTAAACTTGAATATGGCAATTAACCACAGTTGTGAAATTTAATTAAACTTGAATAAGGCAAGTAACCACAGTTGTGAAATTTGATTAAAGTTGAATAGGGCAACTAACCACCGTTGTGAAATTTAATTAAACTTGAATAGGGCAAGTAACCACAGTTGTGAAATTTAATTAAACCTGAAAGTTGCAACTAACCACCGTTGTGAAATTTAATTAAACTTGAATAGGGCAACTAACCACAATTGTGTAATTTAATGAAACTTGAATAGGGCAACTAACTATAGTTGTGAAATTTAATTTAACTTGAATAGGGCAACTAACTATAGTTGTGAAATTTAATTAAACTTGAATAGGGCAACTAACCACAGGTGTGAAATTTAATTAAACTTGAATAGGGCAAGTAACCACAGTTGTGAAATTTAATTAAACTTGAAAGGTGCAGTGAACTAACCACCGTTGTGAAATTTAATTAAACTTGAATAGGTCATCTAACCACAATTGTGAAATTTAATTAAAATTGAATAGGGCAACTAACCACAGTTGTGAAATTTAATTAAACTAGTTTTTATGAGTATATATTCCAAAAAGTTACAAAAATTAAAAATTTCACTGGGAGACTTAAGAATTTACATTGTTTTATTAATGAATTATCATTATAAATTGAATGGCAAGCGAGGAAAGACCCAAACTAGGGATTTAGAAATTATCTCCGATCCTGTTCTCTAGATTATTTATTATTATTTTTTATTTATTTTTTAGCTTAATGTCCATACTTTATGCCAGTAGGACTAATGAGGACGAGAGATCAGCGTTAATGGTAAGAGAAAAGCTACGGGAGTAACTGCAGCGCGAACATAGAATGTTTTAGATGCGCAGTTCAGAAACAAAGCAGACTGACCGGTGCTTTAGCTACATCGACCACCGAGAATATTTTCTAAACAGTGATTAAAAATTTGTTTATTGTCAGCGAGAGATTAGATGAGACTTGGTCAATGTGACTAGTTGAAGGAGCTATAACTGCAGGGTTACGATTGGCTTTTTAAAATTTAATACTTTTAATTGTAAATAACATAAATGAGCTTTTTTATTTCAATTTGTTCCTTTTTCTTTATTATCTACTATTTTATGTATTATTTATATTACGTATATCTAAAACACTCGACGTTTGTTTGTATGTTGGTACTTCAAATGAGTACAATTCCTTTTTGATTCTCATGAAACAATTTACGTTTTTAGTGCCTAAAAAGTTTTAATAAATTTTCGGATAAATGACAGGAAATTTTGACGTCAGCAAAATTTTTAACGTCAATGAAACGTGGCTGTTAAATTTAGTCGTAAAATATTTATTTAACATAAAAAATAATTTCACTAAAAGATCTCAGACCAGCTGACAGAACATTGATAAAAATAATACATATTTAGATCGGTTCCTTATCAAAATATTTATTAACTAGTAGACTAGTGCAACGTTTCGCAGTTAGTGGGAAAAAGAAACTAATATACAACAGTGAACAGCAATAAGTTGAACAGTGTTATGGCACCTCTTTATACAGTACGAAATATATTTGCTCTACGAAATATGTGGCAGTCATAACTTTCCTTGTTGGTACATGAAGGAAAAGGAAAAGAGGTCAGGATCTTTTTTATCAAACCATCTAGCATGAATTCTGTAAATAAAATAATTAAAATTATAAAACTTGCTGGTGTTTAATTACTAAAACACAATAATCTTTAATTAAATACCTTTATTGTAAGACTAGCTGTAACCCGTCACGGCTTTTCCCGCAATCGTAATATACATTAAAGATCACGCATGACCGTGTTAGGACCAACAACCGTGTCAGTTAGGTTATGGTGTATTTCTTTTTTAAAATAAAGGTTTTTTAACGCACCACCGTGTTAGTTAAGTTATTGAGTACTATTTTTAAAAAAATAAGGCTTTTTTCGTGCATCACCGTATTAGGCCCAACAACCGTGTCAGTTAGGTCTGGAGTACTCTTTTTTAAAAAAATAAATAAAGGTTTTTTTAATGCATCACCACGTTAGGTCTAACAACCATGTTAGTTAACTTATGCAGTATTCTTTAAAGAAAATATAAAGATTTTTCACGCATCACCATGGCCTAACAAACGTGTCAGTTAAGGTTCAGAGTACTCTTTAAAAAAAATAACGGTTTTTTCACGCATCACCATGTTAGACTTAACAACCGTGTCAGTTAAGGTTTTTTAAGTACTCTTTAAAAAAAATAACGGTTTTTTCACAAATCACCATGATAGGCCCAACAACCATGTCAGTTAGGATATGTGGTATTCTTTAAAAAAATATAAAGGTTTTTTTACGCACCACCGTGTCAGTTAGTATATGTAGCCTAGTATTCTTTAAAAAAATATAAAGGTTTTTTCACGCATCACTGTGTTAGGCCTAACAACCGTGTCAGTTAGGTTATAAGTACTAATTAAAAAAAAATTAATAAAGGTTTTTTTAAATGGATCGCCGTGTTAGGCATAACAACCATGTTAGCTTATGGAGTATTCTTTAAAAAAAAAATTAAGTATTTTTCACTCATCACAATGTTAGACCTAACAACCGTGTCAGTACTATTTAAAAAAAATAAAGGTTTTTTCACACATTACCGTGATAGGCCCAACAACCGTGTCAGTTAGGATATGTAGTATTCTTTAAAAAAAATATAAAGGTTTTTCACGCATCACCGTGTTAGGCCTAACAGCCGTGTCAATTAGGTTATATTGTATTCTTTAAAAATATAACGGTTTTTCATCCATCACCGTGATAGACCTTAACATCCGCATCAGTTAAGTTATGTAGTATTCTTTAAAAAAATAATAAAGGTTTTTTTAATGCATTACCGTGTTAGGCCTAACAACCATGTCAGTTAGGATATGTAGTATTCTTTAAAAAAATATAAAGGTTTTTCATGCATTACCGTGTTAGGCCTAACAACCGTGTCAATTAGGTTATATAGTATTCTAAAAAAAAAATAAAGGTTTTTTTCATACATCACCATGATAGGCCCAACAACCGTGTCAGTTGGGATATGTAGTAGTCTTTAAAAAAATATAAAGGTTTTTTCACGCATCACCGTGTTAGGCCTAACAACCGTGTCAATTAGGTTATGTAGTATTCTAAAAAAAATAAAGGTTTTTTCATACATCACCATGATAGGCCCAACAACCGTGTCAGTTGAAATATGTAGTATTCTTTAAAAAAATATAAAGGTTTTTTCACGTATCATCGTGACAGACCCAACAACCGTGTCAGGATATATAGTAGGCTATATTTTAAAAAAATATAAAGGTTTTTTGACGCATCACCTTGTTAGGCCTAACAACCACGTCAGTTTGGTTATGCAGTATTCTTTTAAAAAATTGGTTTCTTATCACCCAAAACCCGTGTTAGACGTTTTTTTTATTGTTTTACCGATCTACAACACGTTACCGATTTTCGCCGGGTAGCAATTTTGAGGTTATGTTGGTCACTTTTATTTTCGATTTTATCGTACTTCTCGTGCTTTCATATTTTGGATTCTTGCTTTTGGGCACATAATAAAGCATTTTAGTAATAACAATATCGAAAAATCCACGATATGCTACACTGCATATTTACCATTTTTTCATATAATGTAATTACAAAAATAGGCCTATATGTACTACCTTACAATTGGCACTCTGTGTAGGGATTTTTTTACTTTTAATATTGAAAATTCAACACAAAGTAACAAATTAAAGTCAGTTTTGAAAAAAAATTCAACTAAAATATTGAAAATGTTACATTAAAAGCAATAATTTGCAATAAATAAAACACAGATTAAGATTCTTAAAATAGGATTGAATCTATGTTCATCTCAGATACCTAAATCACAGGTCCAGTAAATAATTACAGTTAACACATGCCACAAAACTAAAAACTGATAATTATTTTGGGCTGGGTAAGTAGTATAATGACGTTTTGTAAAACGGGAATAGGTCTAGGTGTATCTCTGATACTTAAACCATATTCGTACCAAATTTCATCTCAATTGGTCCAGTGGTTAAAGCGTGATTTAATAACAAACAAACAAACAAACTTTCAGAAATATAATATGAATTAGATTAGATTAGATAGATTACTGTACATATCTTCCTCAGTAAAATCGTTGAAAAACTATGTAGGCCTACTATTTCTTGTGAATATGAGCTTTTGTTAATATACATTATAGTTATATTGTGTGACAATTTAATAAAGCAATGCCATTCATTATATTTAGGTTATTTAACACAATAAGCCTTACTTTGTTCTACTTTCGTGCTAAAAAATATAACCTATAAAATTAATGACTGAATTCTAACATTGTACCTTATTGAAATATTTAAAAATGAGACCTATTATAACCGGATTTTACATTACTTACCTAAATTAGGCTGCAGTATACGAGGTGTGGCTATTAAATAACGAGACTGACGCTGCGGCGGAACAAGTGCGCATACGCCAACTGCCATTGACCGACAGCTGTTTAGTGTGAAGCTTTGTTTTCAGAATGCAGTTAGTCTCGTTTGGGTAACCAACACCGTTTATTCATAACCTTCATTTCCGTTAGTGTTGTTATTTTGTTTTGCCGGAAAAAATGGTTAGTGTAATAATAGAGCAACGAATTGTTGTTAAATTTCACTTCAAACTTGGAAAAACCGCTACTGAAACTTATAATTTACTGAAAGAAGTGTATGCAGTGAGTGCTTATCGCGGACACTTGTTTTTGAATGGTTTAACCGTTTTTAAGATGGCCGACAAGACGTTGCAGATGATTCTCGGCCAGGTCGCCCTTCAACGTCAAAAACGGATGACAGTGTCGAAAAAGTTGCTAATTTGATTCGGTCTGACCGAATTAAGTATTCGTGCAATTGGTGAAACTGTAGGCATTGATAAAGAATGTGTACGTTAAAATTTACGTGACAATTTGAACATGCGAAAAGTGTGTGCCAAAATGGTGCCAAAAATTCTCACGTTTGAACAACAAGCAGCTCGCAAAAATGTTTGTACTGACACTTTGGATGCCATTGAAAATGACCCAAATTTATTGGAAAGGATAATAAAATGTGATGGATCGTGGTTTTTTACGTATGATCCGAAAACAAAGCGCCAATCCATGCATTTGAAGACCCCAACTTCACCGAGAGCAAAAAAGCAAGAATCAGCAAGTCAAAATGTAAAGCAATGATGATTGTTTTTTTCGATATTCATGGGAATGTGTACCTTTACTGGGTTCCTGAAGGTCAAACAATTAATCAATATTACTACTTTGAGGTACTTGGTAAACTACGTGAATGAAGGAAAAAACGATCCGAAATTTGGAAGGACAATTCATGGGTTTTCAACCAAGAAAATGTGCCAGCTCATTCCGCGTTATCTATCAAGATGTCCCTGGCCAAGTACAGCATCCCAGTGTTAGAACATCCACCTTACTCACCAGACCTTGTACCATGTAACTTCTATCTGTTCTCTAAGGTGAAATCTTCATTAAAAGGGGCGAGATTTGAGTCCGTGGAAGCTGTAAAAGTGAAAGGGGCAATAGTCCTGAAGGAGTTGACAGAATATGACCTCCAGCACTGTTTCCAACAATGGAAAATTCGCATGGAGCGTTGTAGGGATAGAGATGGGGTGTATATTGAAGGCGATAATAAGTAATTATGTATAAAAGGAAAATAACATTTTTTACGTCAGTCTCGTTATTTAATAGCCACACCTCGTATACTGTTTACTGAAAGCAGAGTCTTTTATTTGATAACATTTACAATTAGAACTGGCCTAGATTGTCTTATCGATTCTACTTTCAAAACTGATTCGGTCAGTAATTATTTAAGTTTTACATTCAATAAAAATTTAAATATTACTTTCAACAATGTATTTTTTAGCAGTTCAGTAAATAACTGCATTCACTCTCAAGTAATACTCAGAACACCGGGAAGGAGGTTAAAGCGGCGAAGTTAATTCCAGTCGAATATTTTCTGTTTACTAAGGGTTGTTCGTGCAACTAGGTTTCATTTCCTGCACTCCTTTTCCTCCTTCTTTACCTCTTTGTCTTATTTTTTTCTCTAAGGAAAAGTCATCAATCTCATCCTAAGACATCCCGCGAAGCTGTGCATCACAATTTTAATAAATGTTTCGTTTTTTATCGTTACTGTATTTTAAAAACAAATTCGTTTTGTCTTTTTGTAAATGTTTCTTTTAAAAAATGATTAATTAATAAGTTATACCAACATTTTTCTAGATATAATTTTTTGTTCGATTGAAAAATCAAAGACAAAAAAAGTGAACGAAAATCTGACTAATTTTTGTAAAATCGTTTTACTATACTTTACTCAAATTTTTCACGGTTCTTGAGGGAATAGAGAAAAACCACTACGACGGTCAGGGTTTGTTTTTGGTATTTCTTCCAAATCGAATATTAAATTTAATTAAAATTTGCTACACTGGCTTGCGTTATGTACCTTCATATTTGACAAATATTTTAACAAAATCTAATGAAACGATTTTGAGAGAAAACTCATTTTTTTCGATAACTAGACCTACCGAAAAGTATTTTTAGGGCATAAGTTTTGTTGAAATACTTACTGAGTGCATTTGAACGATCGAAATCTTTAGTATTGATTGTGAGAAAATATGACTTTAAATAGTTTTTCTACAAAAAAAGTAAAATGATAAAGGAAAACGTGTATGAAAGATTGCCTAGCGTTTTAATTGATATAAGAAAAATTAGTTAAAATTTAAGACACAAATTTAGATAATCCATTAAAAATTAAGATAACGTTTTTGCTGCCGCCGTTGACAGCAAAAGTTGTCAATCGAAAACGGATGGATTCATAAAAATATCTTAAAATCGTTTCGTTTTTAATCGCTATGTTTGATTTGTCGTATGAATATATAATAAATGTTGTTAAAAAAATTGATTTTCTACTAAAAACTCTTTCAGGGCATTTTTTGTTGTTTTTAACGTCCGACTATTGTGCACACTAGTGCTAATGCAGACGATGGGTTGATTTATAGTGTATGAAAATGCCAAGCCCTGGCCGGGAATCGAACCCGGGTCCTCGGGGTGAAATCCCAGTACGCTATCAACTAGGCCAAAGGCGGCTCAAAGGCATTTTGTTCCATGAGTCCGTGTTCTGAATCATGCACGACTAGATCATATTATTTTCATGTAATTAGAACGAAAACGTTAATTACAACTCACACGTTAATTAATTAGATTAATGTACCCAAAACGTCAGACTAATTTTAATTTAGTTATTGTTAATTACAATAAAATAATTGATAAATTCAGTTGCAAGTACCTTTTTGATAAGACTCAGACCATGAAATGATTACAGGTTATGTCCACTAGAACATATATTAAGGCGTGGTTAAAGATTTTGTAAGTCTAAATTATTTTAGAAACGTCAATGATTTGAATTACACAGAAATATTACCTAAAGAAATGCAAAAATTAAACCAATGGTCGGTCATTCAAGGTTCATTTTCGAATGAAATCCAGTTTACAAAATTGAAATGTCAATAGTTAGTTAATTAGTCAATGTCAAAATGTCAATAGCTAATACGTTTTGCAAGTCAAAATTTTAAGAAGTTTAAAAAATAAATCTGATTTTTTATTTTAATTACTGCCAGTTTGAAACAGAAGATCTTTTCTGGATAATGAATCAGCATTAAAATGTGCATATATTAACATTGCATATTTCGAAATTACATTTGAAAATACAAAAATTAGCCCTGACCGCCGTCAAATTACATTTCTTAATTTCAACGGGTTTTTAAAGTTCAAAAAAGTTAATTTACGCAGTTTTGAACGCCGATTGCATTGGTGAAATCGGACTAAAAAAAATTAAGACATGAAAATTATGATTTTTTTAAAAAAGATTTTAAATGACCGACATTTTGAAACTGTTGGTCGAATTTCGCTGGTAACGAACTTGTACAAGCTATTACCATAACCGATTTTTGTGCCAAACTTGAATCGAATCGAACTCAAAATTGCGAACGTGAGTGTGCTAAAACCCACACACACACACCGCTATCTCTCTCTCTCTCTCTCTCTCTCTCTCTCTCTCTCTCTCTCTCTCTCTCTCTCTCTCTCTCTCTCTCTATATATATATATATATATATATATATATATATATATATATGTGTGTGTGTGTGTGTGTGTGTGTGTGTGTGTGTGTGTGTGTGTGTGTGTGTGTGTGTGTGTGTGTGTGCGTGCGTGTATAGGCTATGTGTGTGTGTGTGTGTGTGTGTGTGTGTGTGTGTGTGTGTGTGTGTGTGTGTGTGTGTGTGCGTGTGTGTGTGTAATTCAACGACCCCTTAAAAAGTGATCTAGAGGACAGGATCGGTGCTCACTTCAATGTCTCGGGCCTGAGTCTTACTAAGATAGTTACTCCAATTTTCCAATGGAAATAAAGAAGCAAAATGTCCTTACAAGATCTATAATATTGTTACCATAACCATGAATTTTAATAAACGTTTACCATATGTAAATGTAATTTAAATAAATCCTGACACTATCGCAGGCAGGAGAAAGTAAATTACACACGGTAAAACAAGGAAACACTCAAGTGCACTAAAGAAACCTTCGCTGTTACCGGTTTTTGAAAAAAAAATCGTCTAGTCACCAGGAACATTGAAATGTCCAGCTTTTGGGTCAAGGTATTCTCCAGACAAGGCGAATATCTGCTTTATAAATACTTTGCAAATACCAGCATCAATCAGTACCATGGCTCTCTGGTCAGTTGTGTGTTTGTGTCTGACTGTCGCCCAGCTGGGGGTTTCCGCCCCGGCCGACACTTACCCCAAGAGGTACGAACAAGTCGACGTAGACAAGATCCTCTCTAATCCTCGAGTTTTACAGGCTTACATCAACTGCATGGTGGATAAGGGTCCTTGTTCGCCTGAAGCTAAGGATATCAAGAGTGAGTTCTTCTAATAGGCTTTTTAAAACGGGTCACGTTTTAGGACTGTTTGTGATGTTGGATTTTGCGTTTAGTGTGATGCGAATGCACGAGTTTATATTGGTAGATATAGTAAAAGATCAGTTGTTTTATCAATTCGTAACGATCAGCTGATTTTATTTAACAGCTGATGGGTTACAATACGTTTTAGATTATGTTGTTAAAAAAAATAATTTCTGTCATTGAACCAAAACTAAATATCATGTATGTATTTCTCCTTTTTATTTTAATTACGATAATTTGTTGGAAAACACAACGACATCAGCTAGTTCTATTTTTAACAACATGCGACTTATTAAAACCTATCAGCTGTTTAATAAAATCAGATGATCGTTACGAATTAATACAAAATAACTGATCTTTTATTATAACTATCAATATAAAAATGAAATTAACGATTCATTTCGTATATTTACAAAACTTTTTCGTAGTTTCCGTAGTGTAGTGGTTATCACACGTGTAAGGTCTTCGGTTCAATCCCGGGAGGAAACACAGGAAATTTTAATATAATTAATTTAATATGTGACTTGCGACTGGCAAAATACACTGTTATATATTAAACTCTAAAACTTGATACATGTTCACTACCTATCTTAATTTGTCGTGTTTTCGAACAAATTACCGTAATTAAAATAAAAAGCAAAACATAAAACATGATTTTTATTTTTCTCTCTTTATATATTTCACCCAACTTTGGGGTACACCAAATCAATCACTTCTCAATGTTCTGTGCCTTTCTCGTAGCCCAGTATTGCTTCATACGTTGTGATCTTGCTTTTCTTTCTTCGTCAGAGATTTGGATCGTTCGTTTGGATTTGACTTTGCCTTGGAACCGTTGCTTCTTGTCCTTGGTTATTGTTTTGGCTGTTCTGTCCATGAGCATAGTGTCAGTGATCTGCAGTTCTGTTATGTCTTTCTCCGTTTCTCTAAACCAAAGTGGTTTGGCTCTTCTATTGCGAAAGTAGTCAAATATTTTTTTGGTTAGTCTATTTTTGTCCATTCGGAGGATGTGCCCATAAAAATCAATTCTCCTTTTTCTTATTGTGTCTGATAGTGTTTCAGTTTTTTGGTAAAGAGTTTCATTACTGATGTGGAGTACTTGGTTGTTACGGAATTTGGGGTCTAAGATTTTTCGTAATAAGATTTGGGGCCTAAAATTTTTATTTTTATTAGAGTAACAGATATTATTATTTTCCGAACTATTTTCAAATTTTCTTTTCACTAGAAAAATATTACAAAGTATGAATGACATTGCATAGTTTAGCCGTTGTTAAATGAAATTATTTATTCGATTTATGTTAATTTAAAAAAAAGTTTAATTTCCTCACAATATATATAATATTCTCGTAGACGTAATGGAAATTCTGATTTCACCATCATAAGCAACATTACAATCTGAATATATTAGCATTTTAAACATTCAGACTGCATTGAAAATAAAATTATCTTCACTTCATGTGAATCTAAGCTTCCTAATTGCAATGTATTTGTATTTTTAAAATTCAAAGTCATATTTCAATTCCTACTGTTAGTTCACACTCTCCCTATATATATTTATATATCTTGTTTAAATTTTCAATCGTTAATAAAATACTTTCTATTCATCCATTCGAGTTCAAATATATTTTTTAAGCTTGTAGTGGATGACACTTGATGTTAATACAGTTTTTTCAAATAATAATTCGTTAATTAAATTTAATTAATTAATTTTAATTAATTTTAGTTTTATATGTGGCTAAAGACGATGGGATTTTTATGAAAATGCCAAGCCATATATATAAAGCGATATTTACGCGGATATATAATTTTTATCAGGAATAAATTGTTGTTGACCTAAACAGGAATTGACTTAATTTTTTTTTATATTACTTGATCTTTAAACGTTGATCGCAATGGTGGAATTAAAATTTCAAAGGAACGGATAGGCGAAAAATTTATGAACTTAAAAGTAATTAAAATTTCAACCATTTCTAAACTGTTGATTAAGAATTTTGAATACGTTTTGCTGTGATTTATTCACAGCCACTTCCTATTTCCAAAATCGATTTTTGAGCGATGTGAACATGCTACAACCTACACACACACACACACACACACACACACACACACACACACACACACACACACACACACACACACACACACACACACACACACACACACATATATATATATATTTCAGAAAATTTTAAGATAAAGAAAATTATGATTGTAAATTCGCCGTCACCAGCGATCTTGAAATAACCTTCGCCAGGATCAGACCTTGAAATGAATGCTATCCCTGTCCTATAAATCACTTTTGACTGGGATAGTTTAAATTTATATGTATATAAAATTTAATATATTGTCAAAAATTTGATAAATTCGTTTTGATAGAACTTTCTGAAACCTTGACTACATTTTATCTACTATTCAATATTCTTTATCAATATTTTTATTGGGAATGTCCTAGAACACTAGATAACAGAATAACCGATGAATAACAGCCGAGACATTCATTTAATTAATAAACCGTTAATATAAATTCTTCATTGTAGGCTAATTCAGTTGATAAGTATTGTGTCAAAGTATACATCAAACATTTCAAAGTATTTTAACTTAAACATACGGTTAGTGATAACACAATTATATTTTTCCCACATGAAAAAAGCGTTTAAGAAGACAGCGAAGTGAAAAAAATTGTCTGTTTTTTCCATATTATTTTTTAATTATTCTATCTTTCCAGTGATACAAAATAAGTGATGCTAATTTCACTATGTTCAGTATAATGAGCTGCCTTCCCTAGCTTCGTCAATTCTACTTTTGTTGACGCGTTTCGGAGAACCTCCATCTTCAAAAAATATCTATAGTTATAGAGTATAGATATAGTTTTTGAAGATGGAAGTTCTCCGAAACGCGTCAACGAAAGTAGAATTGACGAAGCTACGGAAGGCAGATCATTATACTGAACATAGTGATAATAATCCTAGCAGAAAAGAAGAAGAATATAAAAAGAATTTGATGCTAATTTGTTTAGTAAAAAAAAGTTTTACTTAAGTATTACATAGTGTTACAACAGTCTTAGTACTAAACTATTTATTCCTCTTTGCAGAAGTGAAATTATTCCTCTTTGAATTATTTACAACATTTAGTTTCTATTTTTTTTTAGGTTGGTACTGAATGGATCACATGTTTTACAAATAAATCGTGGATTGTATTGACTATTGACTGTAATGAATATTTTTCATTATTGTAACATAGCCACCGGACCACATATTCAAATGATTAGGATTATATACCTATTCTTCCCGTCAGTGGTCAATCAACTCACCTCATAAAGGCTACCGCGGTTTCGAAACTCTATAGTTTTCATATTCAGGCCTTACAAAATGTTAAACCCTCTGTCGAGGTCGTCACAAAGTCAAACAAAACATTAAAACATACAACACAAACACTGAACACAATTACACGTTTAAAATATTCATCATGAAATTCGGCTTGGCCAAGCTACACGCGAAATTCGGCATTCCGGACGTCGTTATGTTCCGGAATGTAACTCAGACGTCGTTACATTCCGGACTCCTCGTTATGTTCCGGAATGTAATGTTTTGTTTGAATTTGTGACGACCTCGACAGAGGGATTTAACATTTTGTATGGCTTGAAGATGAAACGATAGAGTTTCGAAACCTCGGTAGCCTTTATGAGGTGAGTTGATAGACCACTGACGGGAAGAATAAGTATATAATCCTAATCATTTGAATATTTTTGTGTGATTATGTTTTCAAGTAGTTTGTACATGTTCAATTTTGCAGTGAATAATATAATACAAAAATGCCTCAAATAAAAAAGTTTGGTAAGTAAAATTTTCTGAACATTCACACTTGAAAGTTCAACTTAACACCTTCAAAAAAATCCATCAACACACTGAAAAGTGTACTAATCGAAACGTGCTATTTTATCGAAAAAATACAATATCCTATAAATGTTTCAGAGATCCTGCCCGAAATCCTGGCCACAAACTGCAGTAAATGCTCTCCCGGTCTGAAGTCCAACGTCAGGAAGACCATCACTGTGATGAGAGATAAATACCCGCAAGAGTGGTCACAGGTCGTCAACAAGTATGACCCAAAGAAGACCCATGCCAAAGACTTGGAAATCTTTTTAAAAGCTTAACTGTATATGCCCAACTACAATGTCTTGTAATTATTTGTAAATGTGATACCCGTTTTATTTATTGAAATATATTTATTACTAAACGCTAAATAATTCATTATAATTGACCTTGAACTTTGCAAGGATAAGGCAGGAAGTAAAAACGTAAGACGTGGAATAAGTTGGCGGGAGAATGGAAACGTTATTAAATTGAAGAGCTTTTTAAAACGTTTTTCCATTTTAAAAGATAAAAGACAACTGGAAAGGAGTAACAATTAGTTTTGCCTTCGTTGTAAAATAAATACATATAAAAATTTTAAAATATGCATAAAGACCGTGTTATATACTAATTATAATTTACAAAGCAGTATGAACATAGTTGAGAAAATCCGCCAGTTAGTGTTGCAAAGAGGATATGTTTGAAAAGGAAATGTTTTATCTCCATACATTCATTAAAATAACTATTAAAAGTAACCGTTATTTTACTAGTAAATTTCTATTTTAAAATGAACTATTGCAGCGGTCATCATGGTAAGATCCTGCCCAGTATATTCAAATAAACCGATTCTGACATCCAGATCACTTTTTGGGGGGTTTTTGTGACGTATTACTTTGAAATTTGGCATAGCGCTTACTACTTCAAATTAAAAAACGTTTTTACTTAATATAAAAACACAAAAAATAATCTATGGAGATTACAATGTTCGTTAGGATCATATTTTATAAAATGTTAAAATAAGAACGTAATTAGCTGAGACATTGGAAGAAGCTTACAGACTCTTGAACTCCAGAAGCAAGCGTTGAAAATGGGTCTCAAAGTTTCATTTGAAAAGACTAAAATATTGACAAACATACAAAAACCACCAAAATAGCTTCAAGTGGGAGAACAATGCATTGAGATAGTCAAAGAAGTTCAAATACCTTGGGGAATGGATCAGATGGAACGCCCTAGAGAAAAAAAGCTATGGAATCTAGGAGAAATAAAGTTGAATTAGCCTTCCAACTTACCAAAGACACATACAACAAGAAGTCCCTCTCCTGGAATACAAAGATAAGGCATTATCATACGGTGATTAAACCAGAAGCCTTATATGCAGCTGAAACATGTCTTACAACCCAGGGCCCACTTGAAAGGCTGGAGATCAAAGAAAGAGAGATATTACGAAAAATATCAACCAATTACTCTACATCAGTAATGAAACTCTTTATCAAAAAACTGAAACACTATCAAACATAATAAGAAAAAGGAGAATTGATTTTTATGGACACATCCTCCGAATGGACAAAAATAGACTAACCAAAAAAATATTTGATTACTTTCACAATAAAAGAGCCAAACCACTTTGGTTTAGAGAAACGGAGAAAGACATAACAGAATTACAAATCACTGATACTATGTTCATGGACAGAACAGCCAACACAATAACCAAGGACAAGAAACAACGGTTCCAAGGCAAAGTCAAATCCAAGAGAACTATCCAAATCTCTGACGAAGAAAGAAAAGCAAGATCACAACGAATGAAGCAATACTGGGCTACGAGGAAGGCACAGAACATTGAAAAGTGATTGATTTAGTGTACCCCCAAAGTTGGGTGAAACAAATAAAGAGAAGAAGAACGTATTTATTTTTAAAAGATTTTTAACGGTGGTCACATATAAAATGTGTTCATACACAAGATACAAAAATGTGTATAATAATTTGTTGTAGTATCACGTATATTCTCAAATGAATATCATTTCACAACGAATTAGTTGTGATTTTTTTAAATGTTAATGTAAGATTTAGATGCCTATTGTGAATTATATTTCTGAAGAGAAGCTTTTAATGTTTGCTTTTCAAGAGGAGTGAGTATAGAAAAAAGTGTCCCGAACCTTTTCATGAAACCAAAACGAGTTTCGCCTCTCTATTCAATATATGAAAACGTTGTGTTGTTTTGGTTTCGGTATTTTTCCTTAATTGAAGAACACGTGCACGTTGTGACCGTTTATAATACATACGAGATTACGAATTAATATAAACACGTTTAATAATTGTTGTTAATATTGCTACTTTTTAACATCATAACCTAAAACTTATTATAGCCTATCAGCTGTTGAATGAAATCAGCTGATCGTTACGAATTGATATAAAACAACTGATCTTTTTAGTAAACACATCTTCAAAGTAATTATATATTCAGCAATATCGTTAACAAAAGCTTCGCTCTGACGGTAGCTCCTCGAGTTCCGCTCGTGTACTTTTTCACATACTTTTCAAACCACGTTCAACTATATTTTCATATAAATGTTTATTATTGTATTTTCCGTTCGAATTGTGTATTCATTTTTAGTGAAAACCTTGTTATTCTATGAAACACGTAAAAAACGAGCCCGTTAGTTTATTTGAAATTAAAAAGAGAACTTTTTGACTCGTGTTTTTTTCATGAAAATGAATTTGGATTGAAAAATTTCAAGTAGCCATTATTTACAAAAATATAGTTAGATAAGGTTGTTTATTTTTTTAACAATATTTTACTTGGCAAGTACTTTGAAAATTTCAACGTATTTGGTCAAACCATTCTGGAGATAAAAATTATTTAGTGAAAAAACAAAATGGCGGCTAGTAGGAAAACAAAGAATTTCCGGATCCATGCTTATTAAAACATTTTTATTCATTTTAATATCGTAAGAAAACCATTACCTTATATTACATAAGAAGAAAAGATAAAACTATTATGATAGATATTATGATATTATGATGATAGATATTATGATATTATGATGATAGATATTATGATATTATGATTATAGATAACGCTGCGGACGTTATTCCGTCCGAGAATAATAATAATAATATTATTATTATTATTTGCGCATAGACCCTGTTGGATCACGCAAAGCACTCCGACTCATGTCTTGTTCCTTCTAATTCTCCATACCTCCCTCATCCTGTCCCCATGGATCCTCTTCCGCTCCTCCGTCCATTTTACCCATGCTCTCTTTGGGATTTCATTCTCTGGGACCTTCCAACCGAGCATCTTTCTCCTGTATGCGTGCCTATCTTCAACGTCTGTTGAGTCTATTCCTGCGTCATGTAGGTCTATTCTGACTTGTGCGATCCACGACGTTGTTGATTTGACACCTTGTATATACTTAAGGATTCTGTTGGCAAGTCTCGTTGTTGGGAGTCTACTGATGTGTTCATAGAACCGAAGCCTCCTTCATTTGATATCTGCTGTCAGGTTCGATAGCTTCTCTGTGGTCTTCCGGGAGTGCAGATACATATATGCACTCTCACGTTTCCAAATGTGGTCAGATTTTATTCAAATTTGGAAGAAAAATCAATATTTGTAATAGATTGGAGAAGTTTTTTAACATAAAAATTTGTTCAGCAGTTTCAAAATGGCGTCCATTTCAAATCTTTAAAATTCATAACTTTTCTATCTAATTTTTTAAAATATGTTTTTTTTAGTAATCAACGTTAAAAACGGCAGAAATTGCCATTTTGAATTTTCCAAATCCATTGAAATTAAGATTTTTTTAACGGCTGCCAGGTTTTCTTTTATATTTTCAACGTGCTTTGAAACTTTAAAGTGCTGGTAAATGCAGACTTCAGTGCTGATTATGATGGTAACATTAGATTTTAAAAAAGGTAAAGAAAGAAATATACTCTTTAAAATTCACTTATATCACATCAGCGAGACAGTTGCGTGCCAGAATTATTAAGTATTTATTTGGAATAAGAAGCTTTACGTTTCAACAATTGCTAATCTCATAAAAATTTTCATATCAGAAGAGTCTTGTCGGCTACATTAGCATTTATATTAAGTTTTGTAACGGGAAGATGTAAAGGAATGAACATAGCTTGCAAGTTATGTACAAGTAAATATATAAACGTAAAAGGTAATGTTACGTAACCGTTACGTTTTCTTTCAACGTTTCCAGTTTACGCGATATGCCCTTATTACAAAACTCGCTGTCTACAATCTGTTAAAGGAATCATTTTTCTGTAGATGATATCAGTTAAAAATTCCCTTTGACAATAATGTTTTTTCCAAGGATGTATAAAGTTTAGTAATGCGACAAAAAAACTTCCTTAAGTAGATACACACTCATTTCGAGGTTAGCCTTTTTGTATCTAAATACATTTTTCTCTGTAAATTTTACGTAAAAAATAAAAAATGCTGAAAAAATAAAAAAAATACGAGGGTTGTCCATGAAGTATGGTTCCCAAGGCGCTATAATCGCTGCAAACGTTGTTAAGCGGGATCCGGTGACATTGACTTGCAGCTTGGTTCCTCCACTCCCAATCCCCATTCCGCGAGCGGTCTGCGACGCTCAGTTTTTGCTTGGTAGTCGTTAATAATGGAGTTGTCTTTTTCTGTCTCCCGCCAGGTGCGAATTACGCTCTGTGATTCATTTTTTTGTGTGCAAAAATCACTGCGCCTGTGGACATTCATATCCAACTGTGTGAAGTCTACGGAGAAAAATGTGTGAGCATACAACACGTGCGCAAATGGTGGAGACAATTCAAAGACGGACGTTCATGATGAACAGCGTTCCGGACGGCCATCTGTTTCGGACGAATTGAATGCGAAAGTGGAAGAAGCAATGGGACTCTGGCACCTTCACCCGCAGTGAGTATATTCTCAAGATACCGGAAGTAATCAACCTTCTCTACCACGCTTCAGCTTATAGGTGAGACGCTTGGAAAACGGCCTCCTAGCAATACCAGTGAGGCAGAGAAAAATAATGTGCGAGTGAGAGGTCGAGTACTCACTTTCTCACCATAGCTCCCTCCTTTTCCTTCATTATCTCTGAGTAGTAACAGTTTGTAGACTCAGATTGGCAGACTCTGTGTCACTGGACTGTTGGAGGAAGCTGCAGAGGAATATGAGCGGGAAATTCTTGCGCAGATCGTTTCCTAAGTGGCTGCACTATAGCTGCAGGCTTCGTCAATTCTGGAATTCAG
The DNA here is from genome assembly GCA_022606455.1 of Callitettix versicolor. Classification (NCBI taxonomy): domain Eukaryota; kingdom Metazoa; phylum Arthropoda; class Insecta; order Hemiptera; family Cercopidae; genus Callitettix; species Callitettix versicolor. The sequence continues at coordinate 58,414,103 of CM040191.1, forward strand.
ACAGAATTGAATTATCTGGTCTTGTTCACATTAGCTTGTAATCTAACAAACCTCAATCTCGCTCAACAAAGAACCCAGCTTATCCTGGAATCGGTATACCTTTGGGCAAGCAGGCATACATCACGCGAAGTCAAGGTCTTCCAGTCGCTCTGACAGTTCGTTTTGCACTCCTCTTCTTCTGTTGTTCGTGACTTTCCTCATGACTGAGTTGTAAGATAAAAATATTATTTTTGGAAATTCCCTTCTATAACTTCAACGAGACAGTTGCGCGCCGCCATTAATTCTTTTCTTCATTAGAGTACTCTCACTAAACGATACCACAGAATCGCGTAATCTACTTACCGTTTGCACACGAGAGGTGTTACAGAAACGTATGAACAGAAAGAAACAAATCTGGTAAAGTATAAACCTCCATAACACGATACGGGACAACACTTTACTAAAAAAAAAATACTGACTCCATTTGAGCCGGGACTAATCCCATTCATTTTGATTTGTTGCGTGATTTACGCGGGAGTAAATCTGTGTTAGGCGGGGAGGCGGTTTTGAGCCCCGAACCTCTCGGACATAGCGTCTACGCTTGAAATATAAAAGGGAAATAAATCTATTTCACTGGCAGCCGGCCAATATGTCGAAATAAAACTGAAAAGTAATGCAAAGCATTTCGTTTGTTTACGTTCTGTCAAATAAGAAGTAAGTGTGTAATAGGCAAGTGTTTTTCAAATATTTTTTGGCGGATTAAAACTGAAAAAGAGCTACTGGAGTGGCCGTCATGATAATACTGTGACCGGGGACCATGAAATGAGCCGTTTCTGATTTCGTGGTCACTTTACGAGAGGTCGTTAATGTACTCTTTCCTCTCACTTTATAAACACAAAGGGCTCGGTCGACGATATGGATAGGAATCCGGTCACGCTGATGCACCTTTAAACTGTGCACCTGAAGATTTTGGGTTCGATACTCAGTTACTCCCGTTGCTTTACCTCTTCCGTTTAGCTTTAATTTTGTGATCTCATTATTCTAACTGGAATAAAGTATGTACTATAAAGAATAGAAAATACGTATATACATGTGCGCGCGCGTGTGCGTTTTATATTTGAATCAAATACGCCCACTATTCCAAACGTTTCAATCGAATCGTGGTCTTATTTTGATTCAAACTTACCGCGAAAATCGATTTTCGTAATGGCTTGAACCAGTTCGTTACCCTATAAAATGAACAGTTTTGAAATGACCACAAATCCAAGTCATAAAAAAAATTCATAATCTTTTTTCTTGCACTTGATCGACAATATACAAAAAACACTTTATGACTACAATGATAATAGTTTACGGAAATGGTCGCTAGATCCGAGATTTTAGCCGAATAGGTTGTACGGAGGTTAATTTTTGCTGTTTTAAACGTCTTTGAAGTTTGAAGTGAATTCAACTTTAGGAAAGCACTCTGCCTTAAGAGAATTTCTTTCGAAGTAATTTCAAAGACTACAATAAATGAATTTTCGAAGTGAATCCTTTTTAACACCCGGTATGAGAAATTTTGTAGTGCAGTGTAAACGAATTGAGAGTAACAGATGGAAAAGTGTAGA
>CM040191.1:58420688-58448188 GCA_022606455.1 Callitettix versicolor
TCCCTTAGTATCGCAAACAGCTCACTTCGACAATACTAATAATGTGTATACGGCAAGCTTGGCGCCTTTTTTTTTACATGTAATTCATTCCATCGCGAGATTAGCGTACATTCCATCGATTCGAGATTTTCATACGCTTAAATCATCCCATCGTCTCTTCACAATTCATATATCGCGAATATTACGTTTTTCTTCATATAAAAAGTGCACGGCCGGATTAAAATACTTTCACTTTAACAAAGAAAATTATTCCTATAAATTTTAAATTATAAAATATAAAATTACTAGCGGTAAACTGCAACGCTCCGCTGTGGTACATTGTGGTTGAACGAATGAGAAATGACAAAAAAAAACATACGTTTCATATAAGTTTAATTTTGCAATACTTTAGGGTATAAAATATTTTTTGTTTTCAATTATTTGGGCCTGGGCAGTTATTGTAATGGCGTGTTTAAAACTACTGTGCAGAAACCTTCGTGATAGTGTACTGAACAATTTCCCAAAGTTTCATAGCGATCTGATGAGTGGTATAGTAATGCATAAAGCAAATACTTTGTATTAATTTTGGGTCTGGGTAAGTATTATAATGGCGTTTGATTGAAAGTAATATACTAAAAACCTTCGCGGGAGTGTACTCAACAATGTTTCAAAATTTGAGCTCAATCGGTGCAGAAATTTTTGAGTTTTTGAAGCGTACACAGGCACAACAACACACACAGGCACACACACACACACACACACACACACACACACACACACACACACACACACACACACACATATATATATATATATATATATATATATATATATATATATATTTATTTAACGTCCGACTATTGTGCACACTTGGCCTAATGCAGACGATGGGATGATTTATAGCGTATGAAAATGCCAAGCCCTTGGACCCAGGAATCCTCGTTGGGTGAAAGCCTAGTACGCTATCAACTAGGCCACCGAGGCGGCTATATGTATATATATATATATATATATATATATATATATATATATATATATATATAAACTTTCATCGTTTTTGACCCGTTAAAGTTCTGAATCAAGTTAGTTGAACACCCTGCATCTGCACAACCGTACCCCAGGGTATCACTCTTAAAATGCAGGAAGTGTTTTTTGCAAAAATAAATCACAACAAAAAAAATTTTTCTACGAGATGTTTTATTTTTAATTTTTTTCAGATATAATTTTTGTACTCCGTAATTTTGGTCCGATTTAATTAAAACTTGGCACATAAATTGATTTTGTTAATAACTTAGATAAGCTCGTTAGGCGGCAGTATGAGTTCAACAGTTTCAAAATGGCGGGCGTCCTAAATATTTTAAGAAATCTATTTTGAGCATGTTTGAAAAAATAATTTCACTGTCGTAAACCTGCGTAACTTTAAATTTCAAATTTTTATCTCTTGGCAAGCATTGATTTTTCCTATTTCTAATATTATTAGAAAATTTAACCGCTATATGCAGACGTATTGTTGATTATGAATTGAATCATATTTCATAATTTCGCTACTATCACATCAGCTATGTGAAACGATTATGTTTTATAAAACTATTCTCTTACTAAATGTTTATTTACATGTCGTTAATAAATTGTGTTACTTTTTTATTAGCTCCAATCACGTCAGCAAAATAGTTGCGTGGGCTATTTCTTATATCTATCCAGATATAATTACTTACTATACATTTTGTAGACTTGATTGAATGCCAGTGACTATTGTTAATGGATATAACAAAAGTATCATTAACTGCATTTAAATTACTGATTGAAGATATCCTTTCAGGTCCTGATCGATTAAGAAAACTAATTGCACGCCTGTTCGGCCCTCTGGAAGTGCGCTCAGCAATAAATCACTCCTCTAACTCCTGAGGAATATCGATTAGCCTTGAGATGCTTCTTCCATCAACGTTACCCAACGTACTTGCACTGGTAATGATACTGTTATCAGTAGGGGTGCGAACAAACATCGATGTTTCATTCAAAAACATCGATGGTTTCATGCCGATGTTGTTTCAACATCGATGCTTTTCTACCGATGTATCGATATATCAATATTCTAATTAAAAAGGCTAGTGGTTCACCTTCTCGCTAAACTATTGGATCACATTTTACTTCTGCTATCAGCAGTTCAGCTTATCACCTCCAGGAGGTGCTGACTAGCTGCACCTATTGAGAGAAATTATTCGTCCCTCGCGGTACCCAAGTCTAACATACTTACACTTACAACACAACACTTACGACTAACACTTTACACTCACAATTACATTTAGAGGCGATAATAGCCTTAAAATAACCACAAAAAATTGCACTCTGACTGTCTAAAGCTTGATTCCCGATGTCAAATTGTCAATGCTTCATTTTGTATTGTCTACGACTGTTGCCTACATGTGTAGAGACTGTCTTGGCAGGTGGAATGAGCGTTGGATTTTCCTAAGAATTAATTTTTCGAGTAATTTTTTTCAATTCGTATCTTTGTGTTTATCTACGAGGGCTATTCAGAAAGTAGATTACGTTTTTGGATAAAAAAAAAACTAAGTACAGGAAAAAAATTTTATTATATACATTTGAAAGAGGAACTAAAATACTATTTTTCGACATAATCGCCAAACAAATTTAGACATTTGTCATATCGGTGAACTAGCTTTGAAATTCCCGTGTCGTAGAATTCCGCCGCCTGTGACGCCAGCCAGTCAGTCACGCCCGCGCGGAGATCTGCGTCGTCATCGAAGCGCTGTGTTGCAAGCCAAGTCTTCAAGTACGTAATCAGTGAAGGTGGAGTTCGCCAATGGTGCATTAGATTTAAAAATGGACGAAGTAATGTTCATGACGAAGAGAAGAGTGGCAGACCGAGCATTGTGAGTGATGAGCTGGTTGCAAATGTCAATGAAAAAATTTGTGAAAACCGCCGTTTCACAATAACCGAACTTTCACTTTGTTTCCCACAAGTTTCGCGAACATTGTTGTACGAAATTGTCACCAAAAAGTTAGGATACCATAAGTTTTGTGCCAGATGGGTGCCAAAGTTCCTGACAGAACAGCACAAGGGTCAGCGTATGGCTGCATCGTTGTCCTTTCTGGACGCTTACGACAAAGATGGTGAATCATTTCTTGATCGCATCGTAACGGGAGATGAGACTTGGGTTAAGCACGTTACCTGTGAGACAAAACTACAGTCTATGGAGTGGGGGCACACAAATTCCCCCAAAAAACCGAGGAAATGTTTGCAAACCCTGTCAGCAAGGAAGATCATGGCGACCGTTTTTTGGGACAGGAAAGGTGTTCTTCTGGTTGACTTCCTAGAACGTGGAGCAACCATAAACTCAGAAAGGTATTGCCAAACATTACGAAACTTAAGACGAGCTATCCAGAACAAGCGGAGAGGAAAACTGAGTGCAAAAGTGTTGTTTTTGCACGACAATGCCCGCCCTCACACGGCAAATCGAACAAAGACGTCTTGACGGCCTTCAAGTGGGAGATTTTCCTCATCCACCCTACAGTCCGGACCTGGCACCTAGTGATTTCCGCTTATTCCCGAAGATGAAGACTTGGCTTGCAACACAGCGCTTCGATGACGACGCAGATCTCCGCGCGGGCGTGACTGACTGGCTGGCGTCACAGGCGGCGGAATTCTACGACACGGGAATTTCAAAGCTAGTTCACCGATATGACAAATGTCTAAATTTGTTTGGCGATTATGTCGAAAAATAGTATTTTAGTTCCTCTTTCAAATGTATATAATACAATTTTTTTCCTGTACTTAGTTTTTTTTTTATCCAAAAACGTAATCTACTTTCTGAATAGCCCTCGTATAATTGTTATCATTAATGTAATTCGGTAATATTCCAAATAAATATTGAAAAAAACACTTTTAGTTTTAATATAAAGTAATTAAAGGTTCTCTCTCTCTCTCTCTCTCTCTCTCTCTCTCTCTCTCTATATATATATATATATATATATATATATATATATATATATATATCTCATGTTAATATAATTTCCAATTTTCTTGATTCCAATTTAATTAGGTGGTTTTAATTATATGATAAATAATACTATTTTAAAAATCCTTAAAACATAGATGTTTTTCGTGTCGATATTATAACGCTATCGATGTTCTCCAAACAACTATACATCGAAACATCGATATTTAAAATTTTATTTGTCATCCCTAATTATCAGTCACATTATCAGTGATAAATAATCTTGGTGTAATTTCCAACCCTCGCGGTACCCGAGTCTAACACACTTACACTTACAACACTGCACTTACGACTTTAAAACTTTACACTCACACTTAAATTTAGGGAGGGGAAATAGCCTTAATGTGCTTTTCGCCTTAAAATAACAAAAAAAAAAAACATCACTTCTGAAGGTGACAATGACATTTGCACTCTGGCTGTCTGGAGTTCGATTCTCGATGTCAAATTGCCAATACTTTATTTACATTTTCTATTGCCTACAGGTGCACGGGCTGTCTTGGCTGGTGGAATGACTGTTGGATTTTCCTGTGGCGGTCGAGTGATTTGTTTGAATTCGAATCTTTGTGTTTATCTACACGTGTTATCATTAACGTAATTTGTTAATATTCTTAATAAATAAATTTAGAAGTCACAGAGAAATTACAGAATGCCACCAACTCAGTAAGTCAATGGACAAAAAAATGGAGAGTAAAGCTTAATGAAGCAAAAACTGTACACATTAATTTTACGAATAGAAAATATGAACCATTACCAATAATATTAAACGAAAGGAGTATAACATATGAAAACAGTGCTAAATATCTAGGAATGAAACTCGATGCAAAGCTCCGATGGAAGGTGCATGTAAAAAAGAAAAAAGAGGAGCTACAGCTCAAATTCAATAAAATGTTTTGGCTTATTGGAAGAAATTCAGAACTTTCGATAGACAACAAGATACTGCTATACAAGCAAGTTCTAAGACCAATATGGACCTATGGTGCACCACTCTGGGGATGTACAAGAAAAAGCAATAGTAAAATTATTCAAGTTTTTCAAAATAAAGTATTGAGAACGATTGTCAACGCCCCTTGGTATGTGAGAAATGAAAACATACATACGTACCTAGGTGTTGAATCTGTTCAGGAAGTCATTAAAAAGCTCTCGGTTAAGCATTATTGCAGGTTAGAACAGCATAATAATACAGATATTGTCCAACTACTATGCCGCAGTGACAACATCACAAGAAGGCTGAAGAGGACCAAGCCAGTTGACCTCTCCAGGCTGTAAACACATTGGGACCAGCCGTCGGACTGCACCCCAGCACACAGTGAACACAATGATAAAGAAAAATTACTAGATGGGGCACGTCTCAGTTGTAATTAATATAAAATAAAAAATAAATAAAAAAAAACACTTTTAGTTTTTAATATAAAGTATTTAAAGGTACTCTCGATATATATATATATATATATATATATATATATATAAAATGATAATATAATTTCCAAATTTCTTGATTACATAAGTGGTTTTAATTATATGCTAAATAATACTACTTTTAAAATCCTTAATACATAGATGTTTTCGTGCCGATATTTTAACGCTATTGATGTTCTCCAAACAACTTGTATCGATGTATCGATGTACCGATGTATCGATACATCGAAACATCGATGTTTAAAATTTTATTTGCCATCCATAATTACCAGTGACATTATCAGTGATAAATAATCCTGGTGTAATTTCCAACTACAAATAACTAGAAACACGCACCTGTCTTGCCTTACCTTAAAATCATTTGAGTAGGTAGACTTATTGGGAGGATTTAGACGTCCCTCGTGGTATCCGAGTCTGACACACTTACACTTACAACACTACACTTACGACTTTAACACTTTACGCTTACACTTACATTTAGGGAGGCGATAATAGCCTTAATGTGCTTTGCGCCTTAAAAAAAAATTAGTAGCTCATTTGAAAATCAACGTTGAAATCTGCATAAATTATCATTTAATTTTTATTAAATGATAGTAATAAGATAATAATATGATGCATAATCGGTTATAGTGTGTATATTTTTCCTTCACTCCGACATTTTTAATTAACTTTATATGTTACACTGAATTGACGAAAATAATACCCGACAGTAGTGGACACTTTTTCGTAATTTCAAGTAGTAATTTAAACGCTGACGTTGATTACAGTTTCAAAAAAAGGGGACTTATGTTAATTTATTCGCTATTTTTAAATTGTTGAACGAATTTTTACTACTCAATAATGTACTAAAAGCAAACAACAATTCTTAACCATATTCACAGAAACAATACAAATGACACGATTGATTTCGTTTATTGTGCCTTTTTACACAGTATCGATATTAACATCGACAAAAAATACTATCGATGTTGCAAAATTTCATATACGGTGTAGAAATATTGCACTAATCTTTTACATAACCTACAATTTATACAAGGTGTGTTCAGAAAATAACGAAAATTTTAATTTTTTGAACAAAATATTTATTTATTCTTCTTCAATAACGTTGTCGCCTTCAAAATAGGCCTCATTGGAGACTATGCACTTGTGCCAGCGCTTCTTCCAATCCTCGAAACACTTCTCAAACTCGATCTTTGAGATAGCCTTTAGTTCTTGTAGCGATGTTCTTTTAATGTCATCTACGGCTGTAAAACGACGGCCCTTTAAGGTTCTTTTTATTTCTGGAAATAGGAAAAAGTCACATGAAGCCATGTCTGGCGAATATGGAGGCTGGGGCATCGTTACAGTACTGTTTTGGGCCAAAAATTCACGAACAAGCGATGAAGTGTGAGCTGGTGCATTATCGTGGTGCAATAACCATGAATTGTTTTTCCACAGATCCGGGCGTTTTTTTCGGATTGCTTCACGCAAACGGCGTTGAACTTTTAGGTAGGACCGTTTGACCGTTTCACCTGTTGGCAGGAATTCATGATGCACTATTCCATTAATATGGAAGAACACAGTGAGCATAACCTTCACGTTCGACCGCACTTGTCGAGCCTTTTTCGGTCTTGGCGAGTCAGAATGCCTCCGCTGGGATGATTGAGCCTAATTTCGACGTCATATCTGTAAACCCATGTTTCGTCACCTGTTATAATACGTTTCAGTAATTCTGCATCTTCGTTGACTTCATTTAGTGACTCCTGAACAACTTCTATTCGCCGCTTATTTTTCAAAATTCAAAAATTTTGTAACGAATTTTGCTGCCACGCGTTTCATACATAAAACATTGGAAACAATGTCATGACATGATCCAATAGATATGCCAGCGTCAAAATCGACCTCTCTAATTGTGATTCGGCGATTCTTCATAACCATTTCTTTCACGTTTTTCATGTTTTCATCGGTTGTTGATGTGCTGGGGCGTCCATGGCGTTCGTCATCTTCAACGTCTTCATGGCCTTCTTGGAAACGCTTATACCACTCGTAAACTCTTGCTTTACTCATAGCAGACTCACCATAGGCCTTTGTTAACATTTTTTTTTTATTTTATATTAATTACAACTGAGGAGTGCCCCATCTAGTAATTTTTCTTTATCTTGTTAACATTTAACACACTTTCTTACACTTTATTCCATTTTTTACGCAAAATTCGATACAAATTCTTTGATCCATTTCTTTTAAGAAACGAAAATCACCGAGCTCATAAAAACACGTCTAACCTTAGTGGCTGTCACAGACAAAGTCAACAATGAAACAGCTGAAAGTTTTATTGTACTACAAGGGCATGTATATCAACATAATAAAAAAAATGTTTGACAATCGGACTCTGCAAGCTCGCGAAATTTAAAAATGCTCGTTACTTTCTGAACTCACCTCGTATTACTTAGATTAAATGTGTGTTTTCTTTCTTAACGTCCATATTTTATTCCAGTTAGATTAATGAGGACGAGGGATCAGCGTTAACAGTAACGGGAACGGCAGCGGGAGTAACTGCGGTTAGAACTAAGAACCTTAAGGTGCGCAGTTCAAAGACGCAGTAGACTGTCCGGTGCTTTAGCCACCGAGTCCTCGGTCAAAGGAGTAGGTTTTGCGTACTGCATAAAGTTTAATGTTCATTAATATTTTTGATCCTGAGGTCAAAATAATATTTGTACTTCTACATCTCTCTCTCTCTCTCTCTCTCTCTCTCTCTGCACCCGTGCGTGTGCTGGCAGCCATTAAAGTAATTACTTTTGTTACAATAAATATCACATGATCTAAAGAAAATGTTTTTTTAAAAGTCTTATTTTTTTATTGATTTAATATTTTCCAAATATTTTTTGTGCCTATTCGTTATTCTCTCTTTACTCTCAATCATTTCTTTTACCTTCTACTTTTAATTTAAGTATTTCCTATTACATACACATTCTATTGAACAAAGTTCGTCTTTGAATCGTCACCCTTTGCCGTGTTGCTTTTTAATTTTTCTTTTCACCCGCCCTTTATACAATTATGAACAGTAAATTCGTTTACTCCTTATAAACAGCTGTAATAGTTTGAAATCAATGACTCTTGCTCGGGGTTCGTTAAAGATAAGGGCGAATCAGCGCGCGTTACGAGCAAAGCAAACGGAAAACAAGTTTCCAGTCAATCACTAGTTTCTTGTTTTATATCCTGGAATTTAAAACCAGGTCAGTAAGCAATACAAAGTCATTGCTCATAATACAGTCGGTTTCTTCGAAAACGACAGAAAACAGCCGTAACGTGTTACAGTTGCAAGTTAAACGGACTGTACAATCGGTTTTATGTACCGTAAATTTCTGAAATAGTATAGAATATAAATCTGCAAAAAGCTGTTTGAAATTCTGTTATTAAAATGTTTTTTTAACAAAAGTAATTTAAGTTTAAACTTTTTTTAAGTCAGTGATAAGTGCAATCTAATGATCAAGTTTTCTATTAAAATTGATTTTAGTAAAGTGTATTTAACTAAATATATTATTGAAAATAGTAATTTTTAAAGTTTGTTATTGTGTGTTAAAATAAACCTTTAAAATTATGGTATTAAAAACACATTTTCTAATAATTTTATTCAATTTCAGAACAAGTTATTTTTCCGAGACTTATTGAAATACAATAGTTTTAATAACTTTTCATTAAATATTAATGTAATGCAAAACGTATACCATGAAAACTACGTGTGGCAAAAAGTACAAAATTTTCTCAGTTATTTATTTACTCTAAAAGTCAGGTTTGGAATATAACTTACTGACAAATAAAACAGAATTACTGTTTAAATGTTAATAGTAACTAGTGGTTGAAATAGTGGACGATCTCGCAGTATACGAGCCTCGTATTTTTAATTAACATACAGCGCTCCACGACAGCGCTCGTAACGTTTCCCGCCAATTTAGCAGGTAACCGTAATATTTATACGAAGTGTTATTGGACCGATTTTATTAGAATTGTATGCCCTTTCTTCATTGAACGGTCAAAATTATGATAGCCATAGCCGTTTATCCAGTATTGTCGGAAATACAGCAGCTACACTCACAACGTTAAATCAAAGCCCGCCATCTTGAAACGGAAGTGAATAGGAAAAAACTTACACATACATCATACGGGCCTTATACAAGGTACCTTTGTATTAAATTTCAAAGCAATTGTTTAATGCTTTTGGCCGAAACTGAGTACACTCGTTATTGTAAATCAGGGACCACCATTTTGAAACGGAAGTGAATGGGAAAAATCTTATACATATATCTATTCGGGCTTTATATAAAGTGTCCATATACCAAATTTCAAAATAATCGCTTAATACTTTTGGCCGAAACTGAGTGCACTCGTTATTGTAAATCAGGGACCACCATTTTGAAACGGAAGTGAATGGGAAAAATCTTATACATATATCTATTCGGGCTTTATATAAAGTGTCCATATACCAAATTTCAAAATAATCGCTTAATACTTTTGGCCGAAACTGAGTGCACTCGTTATTGTAAATCAGGGACCACCATTTTGAAACGGAAGTGAATGGGAAAAATATTACACATATATTGTTCGGGCTTTATATAAAGTGTCCTTATACCAAATTTCAAAATAATCGCTTAATATCTTTGGCCGAAACTGAGTGTACTCGTTATTGTAAATCAGGGACCACCATTTTGAAACGGAAGTGAATGGGAAAAATCTTACACATATATTGTTCGGGCTTTATATAAAGTGTCCTTATACCAAATTTCAAAATAATCGCTTAATATCTTTGGCCGAAACTGAGTGTACTCGTTATTGTAAATCAGGGACCACCATTTTGAAACGGAAGTGAATGGGAAAAATCTTATACATATATCTGTTCGGGCTTTATATAAAGTGTCCATATACCAAATTTCAAAATAATCGCTTAATACTTTTGGCCGAAACTGAGTGCACTCGTTATTGTAAATCAGGGACCACCATTTTGAAACAGAAGTGAATGGGAAAAATCTTATACATATATCTGTTCGGGCTTTATATAAAGTGTCCATATACCAAATTTCAAAATAATTGCTTAAAATCTTTGGCCGAAACTGAGTGCACTCGTTATTGTAAATCAGGGACCACCATTTTGAAACGGAAGTGAATGGGAAAAATCTTATACATATATCTGTTCGGGCTTTATATAAAGTGTCTCTATACCAAATTTCAAAATAATTGCTTAAAATCTTTGGCCGAAACTGAGTACACTCGTTATTGTAAATCAGGGACCACCATTTTGAAACGGAAGTGAATGGGAAAAATCTTATACATATATCTGTTCGGGCTTTATATAAAGTGTCCATATACCAAATTTCAAAATAATTGCTTAAAATCTTTGGCCGAAACTGAGTACACTCGTTATTGTAAATCAGGGACCACCATTTTGAAACGGAAGTGAATGGGAAAAATCTTATACATATATCTGTTCGGGCTTTATATAAAGTGTCCATATACCAAATTTCAAAATAATCGCTTAATACTTTTGGCCGAAACTGAGTGCACTCGTTATTGTAAATCAGGGACCACCATTTTGAAACGGAAGTGAATGGGAAAAATCTTATACATATATCTGTTCGGGCTTTATATAAAGTGTCCATATACCAAATTTCAAAATAATTGCTTAAAATCTTTGGCCGAAACTGAGTACACTCGTTATTGTAAATCAGGGACCACCATTTTGAAACGGAAGTGAATGGGAAAAATCTTATACATATATCTGTTCGGGCTTTATATAAAGTGTCCGTATACCAAATTTCAAAATAATTGCTTAAAATCTTTGGCCGAAACTGAGTACACTCGTTATTGTAAATCAGGGACCACCATTTTGAAACGGAAGTGAATGGGAAAAATCTTACACTTCGGGCTTTATATAAAGTGTTTCTATACCAAATTTCAAAATAATCGGTCAACGTATTTGGTCAAAACTGCTAAACAAACACACAAACTAAATTACGAACGGTCGAGCTGAAGTAGATACGTCGGTGTGAAGAATAACGCTGTTTTTATATAAAACTGTCGTTAAAAAAGTGATCTTTACAAAATCAAATTGAAAAAACCGCAAAACCAAATACGATCTTCAAAACGTTTTTTTCAAAAATTAAAATATTTTTCCGAAATGTAGGAAAACCATGGAAACACCAAGTTTCATAAAAATAGTGTAATTTTGTATACTTTGCAGCGGTGAATAAAGTTACGTAAACCCGTTACCGAATTTAATTATTGAATTTAAATGGCCTTAATTATTGAATTTAAATGGCCTTAATTATTGAATTTAAATTATTGAATTTAAACAAAGAAATTGTTTTTTTCTCAAACACTTTTCTACAGATGTAGTTGAAATGTATAGTATTTGTTTATTTTACTTAGGAGATGTTACGTTAGAAAATCTGAGTTTGTATGCTAAATTTGAGAAAGAGTGGACCTGAAATTTACTTCGTAGAGAATGCTTATCTTGTGTGTGTGTGTGTGTGTGTGTGTGTGTGTGTGTGTGTGTGTGTGTGTGTGTGTGTGTGTCTGTCTGTCTCTCTCTCTCTCTCTCTCTCTCTCTCTCTCTCTCTCTCTCTCTCTCTCTCTCTCTCTCTGTGTGTGTGTGTGTGTGTGTGTGTGTGTGTGTATATGAATGAGTGAGTGAGTGAGTGAGTGTGTGAGTGAGTGTGTGTGTGTGTGTGTGTGTGTGTGTGTGTGTGTGTGTGTGTTTTACCACACACACGTTTGTGATTTGATTCAAACGTGGCACAGAATCGATTGTTTAATAGTTTTTTACCCAGCGACATCCGTTTAACAGTTTCAAAATGGATGCCGGTTTCAAAATGATTCAAAAACAGTTTAAATCATTGAAATCCACCAATTTTATTCTTCAAAATTTTTGAACATTTCATTTCACCAGGTATAGAAATAATCAATTAATCCATTCAAGTTTTGAAAATCAGGTTTATAATTTTTTTATCAAGTTTCTGTCGCTTATAATTCAAAACAGTTTTCCAACCGTGATTTTTGCCTTTTCGTCTAAAGTACGCTATGAACATGTCATGCTGCAAAGACATCGTGTGGATACTTTTGAGAAAATAGACAGTACTATTATTTGTTTAACAGAGATAGTTGAACACTTTGCTGCAAGATGCCACCAGCAGCGAGCGCTTACATATCTCTTATAAGGGTTATCATTCTTGTATGTTTATATTCAGTGATTTAATTAAAATACTTGCCAATTTTTCCCACACCAATTCTTCTCCTTCGTCGGGTGCCTATTACTTCTGAATATTGGTGATCATCCTTCATATGATTACTTTGTCCACACTAAATTAATGTTCAAATTATATCAAGTTAATTGTTCTTGTAAATTGGACATTAGAAGTTACAGGGTTTGATGGCCATGTAGATAAGAGTTCACTAGATTGATCTCCTCAATGTGTTTGAACAATCAACCGACAAGTTTGTTCAACTAGAGATTCTCTGCATCCTTGAAGACAAATACCATTCGTCTCCTGCTGGCAAGAGCATCAGGATCATAGAGTACGTGACTTGCAGTTTTACATCCACCTTAGCCAACACAAGGTAAACTTCTATCCAGTTTAAATGCAGCCTAAAACTAAAATGAACCTTAATGGTTATTCTGTGTTGCCTTGTGGAGAGACACAGGGTCTCTACTGCCCCTATCTTCTCCTAGAGAAAACTTTCAATAGATATTTCTAGCTGACAACCTCCAGTCTTCCGTCAGCTCTGGCGTCGCAACCTTATAAAAGGTTGTTTATTACCCCAAAAGTTTGATCCATCAGAGGTCTTCTGCTTCAAGGTTTGATTGAAAGCACCTTTTTCTACCGCTATTTGTCTTCTCAGAATCTATAAATCCAGATAGACGTTTGTAGATGGCCTTACTGATCTGAGATGTTCCACGGCATGTCTCATTTCTTCCACTGCAGTTTGAATAGGTCCGCCCAGCTTCCTCACTGACTGCTGCGATTCATTGTTTTTGGGTTTCATGGGGTACAGCTCCGGTTTCCTTCACCTATGCTATTTTCACTCCCCCAGGTCTACTTTGGATATTGTCGTTTCCACAGTGTATAATTTAAATGTTGAACTTTTTGGCGCAGCCCTACAATTGTAAACCGTACGTTCACAGAGGTCTTAGGACCTGTTTATACAAGAGTAGCTCATTATAAGAGTCTAATTCTGATCTCCTACCGAGGAGCCAATTCGTTTTTCTATTAAAATGAAGCTATATCGCCATCCAGTTTAATCTAGCATCCACTTCATTTCATTTCTACAAGGGATTATTTTAGAATTAAGAATTATTTTATTTGTAAAGTGACATGATTTAGACTTTTTTAACTCTAAGCGCCACTTCTTTGCACAATCGCTAACATATGTTGTAGTTTCTCAGTTGTATCTTCTACCTTGTCCGCTGATGCTATAACAGATGTATCACTGGCAAAAGTAGCTGTTGTTTGTCTTCCTTGTGTACCATGTTTCACCCTAAAGTTTTTTTCCGGCGAAAAACCTTTAAGGTTATTATCGTCGTTTCATCGATAAGAGAGTCTGTTTCTCAGATACTATGTCAAAGTCTTGGATACTTGAAGGTCTTTTTAAATTTGTTGACAAAACCTTAATTAGTAAAAAAAAGAAAAAATGCACGTACGATGAGTGTCTTTACTGTAGTTTTGCGGCCCAAAGAATTATTTCGGCCGAACGTGTATAAATATAAAATAAAAACGAATTACTTGCAATTAGACCTGGCAATGCATAATAATGTATTCATACCTTGAACTGCGATTGAGGACCTGTTTCTTCGCATCATATCCTGTGACCTTGACTTGGCCGCGCTCATGCGTGCTGTCAGGAGTTGCTCAATCCTTGTTACAACAGAGGTGTCCTGTCCGTTCGTAAGACGACTGTCGTTTGTAAAGATTAGAATGACAGCTGTATTTGGTACATACGGAACAATGTTTTTAGTGCAGTTAGTATTGCATGTTTATGTTTTCACGTAAAGCTTCAAAATAAAGTCAGGATCAAAAACATTATTTTCAAAGTAAACTATGAAAATATAAGATGAAAATAAGATGATAATAAGAAAATAAGATGATAATAAGAAAATAAGATGAAAATATAAACTGAAGATAAGATGTCTGGTGTTACAAAAAAAAAAAAAAAAGGCTGATTATTTTCTTATAAATATAATGTAGCTTTTAATTTAAATACTAAAATATCATAAGGGTTTTCAGAAATAATATTTTCTGTAATTTATAGCCAACAACGTGTCTGGTTTAAGATATTTTCCAATAATTTATCCGATAATTTTATATTTTCACTGTAACAAGTAGAGAAACAATGTTACTGAACTACAAATAAAAATCATGTATCGTGTTTTCTCTTACGTTTTTTATCTTAATTACGTTAATTTGTTCGAAAACACGACACAAAATTTTTAACAACATAACCTAAAACGTATTATAGCATATCAGCTGTTAATTAAAATCAGCTGATCTTCACGAATTATCATAAAACAACTGATTTAACAAAAATTACCAACATTAAATTAACGATTGATTTCATTTACTTAAATCGGTCCAATGTCTTCGTAGTTTCCGTAGTGTAGTGGTTACGCGTGTGCCTCACACTCGCAAATCCCCGGTTCAGTCCCGGGCGGAAACATAGAACGTTTTAATTATAATTAATTTAATATGGGACTGGCGACCCGCAAAATATAATGTTATATATCAATATAAACATGTTTCTCGCATCATGCGTGAACATCAAAACCTAAATCCAACATCAAAACCTGCCCTAAAACATGATACAAGTTAAAAGTACAACGGCGGAGGCAGCTGGAGTGAGCAGCTGATGGGTTTAGCGATCCCACCGTACCTCTAGCTCATATTAATCTCACTCATTTACTCAATATACACATACATGCGCACACACACACACACACACACACACATCTGCATAGGTTATATAAACGCAGAGCAACACATAACAACAGAAACTTTGGCATGTGTTTTTGGCACATTCGAAACCCAAACATCATCGTAGCTGAGGAAAGATGGCGAACAATTCCGAAGCGTACTGTCAAACATTTTACTCTTGGTTGATTGTAGTTGGAAGAGTCAGCTGTGAATCAACGCACATATGCTGACCTTGACACTGACGTCTAAAGTTATCTGGGGTTATCGTACCACCAAGATACCCCCAAAAGATAACCTGTTTTTAAAAAACTGATCCATTTAGTGTTCTTTGTCTTGTATTTTCCATCCAGGTTCTTCGTTAGTTACTACATTATCACTGCGCACAGATAGGTCCTTGCCAGTCTATTGGTGACAATAGGTCAATCGCTTAAAAAACGAACCTGCTGAGAACACCAGCGGGACAGATAGAAAAATTGTGCGAGTGAGAAATCGAGTGCTCACTCTCATTATGGTTCCCTCCTCCTTTTAGTCTGTTTTTTTTTTTTTTTTTTTTTTTAAAGCGACACACCCCTATCAGTAGTGTGGGACAGAAACTTTAAAATTAGACTAAAAAATAATTGAATAGAAGTATTCCTAATTATTAAGCAACCCTATTCGTTAATTCTTCATCTGAACTATTATAGACTAAAATCAATTCACGGGTCATAATGTTAATAAATAGTTTGAAAGAAGTCTTGTGAACACTAAAACTGTAAGGAATAAAATTAAAACATTTAAATAAAATTGTTAAAATATTAACCAAAACAAAATTTTGAAAATCGTGTTAAATTTTAGTTAAGATAAAAAAAAGTAGAACAATAGAAAGTCGTAAATGAAAATTCGACAACGTTGTAAATTTTGTATAATTACAATTAAAATATTTTAATTGACCGATATCGGGACATTAAATTAACGAGTTTAATCTTCGATAGCAGTTAATGGCTGTTATAGAAACTGAAATTAATGATTAAATTAAAGATTAAGTTTTAAAATGGATTAAATACGTTAACAATTATTCTAGTAACAGGTTAATAGTTTTGTAAATTTAATAAACCCTAACGAACTTTAAAACGTCTACAATATATTTATAAACGAAATTATTACAGCACGCATCTTTCCCGCGGACGTGATAGAAGCAAATTTTCGAATTAAAAAAATATTTTGTTTTATCTTTAGAAATTCTGGTTTAACCACATTATCAGCATTTAATAGTGTTTTAGATTTTCAAATTACTTTGAACACACGAAAACGAAACCTGACCTGATGCATTTAACATTTCAATGGAATTTAATACATGCGCAAGTCTCGACTGTTTGCGATGGTGAAACCAGTTTTGCAAGACTAAAATATAAACGCTACAATTTTTTTCGTTCTGAAATACCGCCATTTTGAAACTGTTTCTGTTGTAAAACGAACTTGTACGAAGCAATACGTTAATCGGATTAAAATTTCAACTAGAAAAAGTGATCTAGAGACCAGGATTGATGCACATTTCATGACTCCAGATGCTAGGTCGTAACATTGTTGCAGCTGGCTTTTTCAAAAAAGTGCGTTTTCAATAAGAATACGCTAAAAATGATTTTGCACGCGTATTTTGAGCAATTAAAACACTAATATTAACCTTTTCTGCCGAACATATTGAAAATCGAAACTTGAAATCACATTAGCATACACCCGGTCATAAATTTGACATATTTAAAGCATTTGTCCACGCCAGTAAGAAGTGACAGTTGCTAAGAACTGCCTTCAATCTAAAGAAAGACTATCCGTCAAACACACTTGCACGTTTAATTGCCTAACAAACAGCTAGACACTAAATTCTGAAAACAAGGAACGAATATTGTTTCAATTCTTAATGAACTTCACGTAAGTAATATCAATTTTTAAATTGTTGCCATAAAAATGTTTAGCTCAATATAGGGGCCAAACAAATCGATCATAACCTACGGTTCGATATTTTATTAAAATTCCGGGTAATAGAGCAATTCAGAAAATTTTGCTTTTTCACAAAACTATTTCTACAGACGTTGTTTAAATGTGTGTGTGTGTGTGTGTGTTTGTGTGTGTGTGTGTGTGTGTGTGTGTGTGTGTGTGTGTGTGTGTGTGTGTGTGTGTGTGTGTGTGTGTGTGTGTGTGTGTGTGTGTGTGTGTGTGTGTGTGTGTGTGTGTGTGTGTGTGTGTGTGTGTGTGTGTGTGTGTGTGTGTGTGTGTGTGTGTGTGTGTGTGTGTGTGTGTGTGTGTGTGTGTGTGTGTGTGTGTGTGTGTGTGTGTGTGTGTGTGTGTGTGTGTGTGTGTGTGTGTGTGTGTGTGTGTGTGTGTGTGTGTGTGTGTGTGTGTGTGTGTGTGTGTGTGTGTGTGTGTGTGTGTGTGTGTGTGTGTGTGTGTGTGTGTGTGTGTGTGTGTGTGTGTGTGTGTGTGTGTGTGTGTGTGTGTGTGTGTGTGTGTGTGTGTGTGTGTGTGTGTGTGTGTGTGTGTGTGTGTGTGTGTGTGTGTGTGTGTGTGTGTGTGTGTGTGTGTGTGTGTGTGTGTGTGTGTGTGTGTGTGTGTGTGTGTGTGTGTGTGTGTGTGTGTGTGTGTGTGTGTGTGTGTGTGTGTGTGTGTGTGTGTGTGTGTGTGTGTGTGTGTGTGTGTGTGTGTGTGTGTGTGTGTGTGTGTGTGTGTGTGTGTGTGTGTGTGTGTGTAGTATGTGTGTGATTGTGTTTGTGTGTGTGTGTGTGTGTGTGTGTGTGTGTGTGTGTGTGTGTGTGTGTGTGTGTGTGTGTGTGTGTGTGTGTATGTGTGTGATTGTGTGTGTGTGTGTGTGTGTGTGTGTGTGTGTGTGTGTGTGTGTGTGTGTGTGTGTGTGTGTGTGTGTGTGTGTGTGTGTGTGTGTGTGTGTGTGTGTGTGTGTGTGTGTGTGTGTGTGTGTGTGTGTGTGTGTGTGTGTGTGTGTGTGTGTGTGTGTGTGTGTGTGTGTGTGTGTGTGTGTGTGTGTGTGTGTGTGTGTGTGTGTGTGTGTGTGTGTGTGTGTGTGTGTGTGTGTGTGTGTGTGTGTGTGTGTGTGTGTGTGTGTGTGTGTGTGTGTGTGTGTGTGTGTGTGTGTGTGTGTGTGTGTGTGTGTGTGTGTGTGTGTGTACGCGTGTGAGCACGCTCACAGAATTGTTTGTGTTAATAGCTTAGTAACGTTTTTTACTCAGCGACATCCGTTCAACAATTTCATAATGGATGCTGTATTAATTCGTGAAAATTCACCACTTTTAGCCTTTAACATTTAATTTCACCTGTTATAGAAAAAAAATCAATTGATCGGACCAGGTTTTAAAAATCTGCTCATGACGTTTTCATGGAATTTCTTCCGTTTATAACTCAAAAACGTTTTCAACCGCAATGTTTGCCTTTTAGTCGGCGAATTAGAAACTTACACATTTAGTTTTTGATATTTAAAGTGTTTTGAATAGCTTTGAACTATTTTACATTTAAAATGAAAGTTTGAACAATGATTTTGTAATACTATTCAGATCCTCGAATCGATTTAATTGATTTTCATTTTAAGACATAATATATATATTTATAAAATCAGATATATTTATATTTTTCGGAATAAATTCCTAAAATTACTGCTTGGATAGCCATCGAAATTTTACAAAGAAACACTTTAGATACTAGGTTTTGTTAATTTCAGTCCAAACGAAACTACAATTACTTATCGCTTTAATTATTGCAAAGAAGTTGTGTATGGAAGGAATACCATAGAAACGCTTATAGTGCTCTCTACGGTTTATGTTATCGATCGATTTGTGGTATTCATAGATCATTCTATTATGAATGGTTTGTCCGGTTTAAAATAACGATAATTGTTAAACGCGATTTTTACATTTTTGAAGTGAATGGGTATGGCAACTTGAGTGGTGCAGTGAAATCGAATTGAAACAGACCGAAACACTGTAGAACTCATGCAGCAGCTGATGGTTGAAACAGCTGGTTAGCACAGATGAGTCAGTGAGTTAGAATACGTATTATAAAATCAAGTGACTTGACCATAGATAGACGACTTAGAATACTGAAAGGTGAGAGTAGAATAAATAATAAATAAAATAATCAATAATTGAAAGTTAAAAATGTTTAAAATATTAATGACTATATAGGTGAAATATTGCTGTTTATAAATTTTGGTAATAATAACAGAAACTGTAATTATATACAAGTGTTGTATTTTTTTTGTGTTTAACGTCCGACTATTGTGCACACTTGGGCTAATGCAGACGATGGGATGATTTATAGCGTATGAAAATGCCAAGCCCTAGCCGGGAATCGAACCCGGGTCCTCGGGGTGAAAGCCTAGTACGCTATCAACTAGGCCACCGAGGCGTTGTATTACAGATGGTATGTGGTTATATTTAAACAGATGTCATGTACAGGGTAGCTGTTTAGCAAACGGTCTGCTAAGAACACCAGTGGGACAGAGAGAAAAAATGTGCGAGTGAGAAGTCGATCATTAATCTCTCACCATAACTCCATCCTTTTCCTGCACTATCGCTGAGTAGACTCACATTGACTCACTGGACTGTTGGAGGGAGTTGGAGGGAAATTCTCCTACATGCGCGAGAAATTCTCGTACAGGTTATTTACTAAGTGGCTAGACTATAGCATGTGTTTGTGCAATTTTTAGATTATAAAAATCAATTTTACGAATATTGTTTAAAAATAAATAAAGATTCCAAAAAGAAAAAGAAAGAAAGTTTAAGTGATGAAGGCAATCGTTCTAGAGCCGGAATAACGCACAGTCGGCAAAAAATCGTGTCAGTGTTTCTGAAATATGTACAGAGTATTAAAAAATGTCAAGAAGTGAGAGATGAACTGAATTAAAATTTACAAGAAAATAACTAGTTAACAGAATCTCGATATGGTATTCACTTCTAACGGCGTAGCCTCTACGCACCAAATTTTTTGTAATTCTGTAGCGAAACACAGGCATTCATCTACTAAAGAAATGAGATACTTTCAATAATATGACTTACATATAAACTATAATTATAATCCGTATCTTATTCTACAGCTGTTCTTGTTCAAGGCTACATTTGACCTTTCCAAGAACACAATTCACAAAAGCTTCTGTATATTCCAAGTCTTTCTCTAGTCCTCCAGGTTTCCACCCGTATGTCTTTGTTCCTCAGAACAGAAATACAACATTACATACAGCTGCTTACGGCCGACTTCATATTGATATGCAAATTCTCACTTAAGTATCCAGTGTTGTTGCATTTATATTAAAGTGATAAAATATTAATTGCAAATAAATATTGAGTTATTGCTTTTCGTATGGCTTTAGTTCTCAGTTAATTGTGTTATTTGTAACAACAATGTCAGCTTAGAGTTATGATAGAGCATGATGACAATGCAGTTTTATGGCTGTTATTAAATGGAGTAATAAGCTTCGATATACTGTTAACTTCTACATAATGGAAACTATGCTTTGTATGATTTACACACGCCACGTCCTAAAAGAGTTTTTTTAAGTTTATTCGTCGATTCAATTTAAGTTCCGTAAAATTTAATCGCGGTATTATTATTTCAGTAATATTTTTTTGATGCGTTTCGGAGTAATTCCATTTTCAAAAATTATTATCGCAACTACGTTACTAATCGTTACTAAAATTACTAGTTTACATTACTAAAATTACTAGTTGTAAGTTACTGTCATTACGTTACTAATAGTTCCTAAAATTACTAGTTTAAATTACTTCAATTACATTACTAAAATTACTAGCTGTAAGTTACTGTCATTACGTTAATAATAGTTCCTAAAATTACTAGTTTACATTACTTAAATTACATTACTAAAATTACTAGTTGTAATTTACTGTCATTACGTTACTAATAGTTCCTAAAATTACTAGTTTACATTACTTCAATTGCATTACTAAAATTACTAGTTTAAGTTACTGTCATCACGTTACTAATAGTTCCTAAAATTACTAGTTTACATTACTTCAATTCCATTACTAAAATTACTAGTTGTAAGTTACTGTCATTACGTTACTAATAGTTCCTAAAATTACTAGTTTACATTACTTCAATTGCATTACTAAAATTACTAGTTTAAGTTGCTGTCATTACGTTACTAATAGTTCCTAAAATTACTAGTTTACATTACTAAAATTACTAGTTGTAATTTACTGTCATTACGTTACTAATAGTCCCTAAAATTACTAGTTTATATTCAATTGCATTACTAAAATTACTAGTTGTAATTTACTGTCATTACGTTACTAATAGTTCCTAAAATTACTAGTTTATATTACTTAAATTGCATTACTAAAATTACTGGTTGTAAGTTACTGTCATTACGTTACTACTAGTTCCTAAAATTACTAGTTTACATTACTTCAATTGCATTACTAAAATTCCTAGTTGTAAGTTACTGTCATTACGTTACTAATAGTTCCTAAAATTACTACTTTACGTTACTACAATGCAGGAGTACTACTAACTGCACCTATTGAGAGGATGTAGACGTCCCTCGCGGTACCCGAGTCTAACACACACTTGCACTTACAACACTTTACACTCACATTTGCATTTCGGGAGTCGATAATAGCCTTAATGTGTTTTTCGCCATAAAATAACAAAATAATTACTATAATTTCGTTACTAATAGTTACTACTAATGTGTCACACAAATAATAGTACTAATTAGTAATTATTAGTTGGTAAAATTACTTACAGGACTGTATCGGTTACGTTTTCTAAGATACTATTACTACTATTATTAAAATTACTAATTGTACGTTACCCCAATTACGTTACTAATAAGTACTAAAATTATTGCAGTACTTTAGCCTAAGTTATTAATAGTTCCTAAAATTACTAATAGTAAGCTACTCCAAACTAGTTTACTTAAAATTACTATAAGTACGGAACGGAACACCTACAGCTCTACTAATATACTAAAATTAATTATTTTTAGTATGTTAATGCAACTGCTTATGATTCAATACCTTGGTGTAAATTGTGGGCGATTCTTCAGAACACAAGTACTAATCAAACTTTGATAAAAGCTTTGAAGAATTTATATCATCAATCGACATCTCGAATAAAGATGGGAAACAAATTGTCAAGACCGTTTTGTATAACGAAAGGGCTACGACAGGGCTGCTCTATATCACCCACTCTATTTAAAATTTATATGAAATACGCTCTCTTGCAGTGGAAACGAAAGTGCTCCGGGATGGGAGTACCTTTAACGATTCGATGATTTACACTTTACAGTTTGCAGATGACCGAGCTATAATTGCAGGAGACAAAGAAGATCTACAATACATGACGTGTAAGTTAAAAGAAACATATGAAGAGTGGGGATTATGTATGAACACAGGAAAAACAAAATATTTATGTATAGGTGACAAAATAAGTCGTCTAGACATTGACTCTACGAAGGACGTACAACCATGTGAAGAGTATTGATATTTGGGCGTAAAGTTCGACAAAAGCGGTACGGATGAAAACGAAATAAGATCGAGAATAACAGAAACAAGGAAAATAATAGGATGCTTGAACGGCGTATTATGGAGTAAGAATATAACAAGATCACAAATGCTCAATATGTGTAATGCGATTATTAAGAGTTTTTTAATATATGGAGGTGAGACGTGAAGAATTAAAGAAAAAACCAAGAAAAGGATAGAGGCTGTAGGAATGGATGCGTTGAGAAGATCCGCTAGGTTATCGAGAGTTCAAGGAATAAGAAATGAGGTAATTCGTCAACAGATGGGAATAGAGGACACGATTATAAAGGATATTGAGAGGAGTCAGTTAATTTGGTACGGTCATGTCCAACGGATGAGCCAAGCGCGACTGCCGAAACAAGTAATGGAGTGGGTGCCGACCTTAAAAAGGGCACGAGGAAGGCCAAGAAAGAACTGGATGGAAGGAATCCGTAAAGCTATTGTGATCGAAATTTACAAATCGGACAATGGGAAGATCGGAAAGAGTGGAATCTAGGCATCGGACAACGTCGCTGCACGTTTTATCCGATATTATTGTTATATTAATGCAACTGTATTGTTATTAGTTACTTAAATTACTAATAGAATTGTAGCCCAACTACACTACTAATAGTTAGTAAAATTACTTTTAGTAAAGTGTCCCAACTGCACTACTAATAGTTAGTAAAATTACTTTTAGTACAGTGTCCCAACTACACTACTAATAGTTAGTAAAATTACTTTTAGTACAGTGTCCAAACTACACTACTAATAGTTAGTAAAATTACTTTTAGTACAGTGTCCCAACTACACTACTAATAGTTAGTAAAATTACTTTTAGTACAGTGTCCCAACTACACTACTAATAGTTAGTAAAATTACTTTTAGTACAATGTCCCAACTGCATTACTAATAATTAGTAAAATTACTTTTAGTATAGTGTCCCAACTACATTACTAATAGTTAGTAAAATTACTTTTAGTACAGTGTCCCAACTACACTACTAATACTTAGTAAAATTACTTTTAGTACAGTGTCCCAACTGCATTACTAATAGTTAAAAAAATGGGGCCCATGAGAAATTTCGCACTATGAAAGTTTTAAGTAAACACAACCTTAAAAATTAAGAGTAATCGTGGGGGTGAGGGCGGTAGATGGAAGGAAGAGAAAACATGTTTAAAAAATAAATCGAAAAGCGATCGATTAACAATAGATAAATGCACGATGGTAGGAGAAATCACAAATATATTTGTGTAAAAACAGTGTACAAAACATGTCCCTAATGTTTGTCCCAGCTTGTACGACGGGCAGAGTTAGGGGACTGCCAATAGGTCCACGTAATCTATGTTTTAAGTAAATATTGAAATTGTTTTAAGCACGTTATGCAGAAAAGTGACATTTGTAACGGGATTGTCTATTCGTGATTAATACGTTAGCTTCGTAAATATTGCAAAAAGTAAGTTTTAGCGCAAATTCGTTTTGCAGTGTCAGAAGCCGGATAAAAAATCTTTCTTAAGATACCCCATTTATGCCTGTACGAATGATGAAAGGGATGTTAACTCGAGAAATAATATATATGATTACTATTATTACGGAACTCCAACACACCTCAGGGGGGTGCAGACTAGCTGCACCTATTTAGAGGATTTAGACATCCCTCGCGGTACACGAGTCTAACACACTTACACTTGCAACACTACACTTACGACTTTAACACTTTACACTCACACTTACATTTAGGGAGGCGATAATAGAGGATTTAGACGTCCCTCGTAGTACCCGAGTCTAACATACTTACACTTACAACACTACACTTACATTTAGGGAGGCGATAATAAAGGATTTAGACGTCCCTCGTGGTACCCAAGTCTAACATACACTTATAACACTACACTTACGAATTTAACACTTTACACTCACACTTACAATTAGGGAGGCGATAATATTCTTAATGTGCTTTTCGCCTTAAAATAACAAAAAAACCGAACTCCAACATTGTTGTTGTTAGTAGTGAAACTACAAATAGTAAGCCACTCCAATCATGTTATTATAAGTAGTAAAATTACTATTATTAAGTTACTCTGACAGGTTTTAATCATTACTAAAATTAATATTTTTGGTAACACAACTACGATACAAACATTTGCTAAAATTAGTAATTATGCGTTGTTTTAACTACGATACTAATAGTTACTAAAATTGCTACTAGTACAGCACAGCAATCACGTCATTAGAAATTACTATTATTAAAATTCTTCAAATTATTAAATAATAATTACTTATTTTCAGTAAGTCTCTAATGCTACTAAAAGCACATGACCAAAACTAGTTTACTAATAATTACCGCAATTATTACTCCAACAATATTACTAATAGTTGCTGAAATTGCTATAATTAAGGTACTTTAAAACTATGAGCGAAATTTTAAAACAAATTTCTTGAATACGAAAAAGTTTTTAACGTTCAAATCTTTTTTGAAATTGTTTTTTAAATTTATTTTTTCGAAACGAAAACATAAGTTTTATCTAAAACTTTGTAATTTTTCCACCTAAGTTACCCTACAAGAATGCAACTAACAATAAAGTTTTGAAGGCACTGATTAATAAAGTTTCCAAGTTTAGCGGATGTAAGTTAATTGAGAAAAGGGAAACTTGGTATATTTATTATCTCGTTAGTCACTATTCTCTGATAGAACCTTATTAGGCCTGCACGTTACGCATTAATACCTTAGTAATTTAGTGTTCACTCTTTCAAGACCAAAAAATCGTGGCACACGACTGGCTCACTGATGTGATGGAAGAAAAATTTCTAACTTTAATTTTACGAATATCATAAATAACACACACACACACACACACACACACACACACACACACACACACACACACACACACACACATATATATATATATATATATAAACAGCCTCGGATGCCTAATTGATAGCGTACTAGGTTTTCACCCCGAGGACCCGGGTTCGATTCCCGGCCAGGGCTTGGCATTTTCATACGCTATAAATCATCCCATCGTCTGCATTAGCCCAAGTGTGTCATACAATCCAAGGATGTTAAAAAAAAAAATGTGTGTGTGTGTGTAAATGTTCGTTTATTCAAAATTTTAAATCTCCGAACATTTTTCACCGATCGATTGCTTTAAAATATTTTTAACAGAGTTGCATTCGAATACGCGCATGTTTTTATTTGTCTATTATTATATAGATGTCACACTGGTGACAGGTAAAAATATGTTTTTTTAAACAGCCATCTGTTGGGCGTAAAATCAACACATACTACTAAACATTTTACTATTCTATTTCAATGTGTCGAAATCATTGTTAATTGAACCGGACTGAGCCGGTTTAATATATATATATATATATTATTGATTTAAAAATATTGATCTAGAGCTCCGAATATCTGTGTTCATATTAAAATTCCAGGTCTGGATTTCTTTTAGATCACCGTGTCAATAGTACCTCACTTTCCAATGGAAATTTGCTAGAAGTGTGTGTGTGTGTGAGTGTGAGTATGTGTATACGTGCGTGCGTGCGTGTGTGTATGTATGACTGTATGCGTGTGTGCGTGCGTGCGTGCGTGCGTGCGTGCGTGCGTGCGTGCGTGCGTGCGTGCGTGTGTGTGTGTGTGTGTGTGTGTGTGTGTGTGTGTGTGTGTGTGTGTGTGTGTGTGTGTGTGATTGTGTGTGTGCGTGTGTGTGTGCGTGTGTGTGCGTGTGTGTATGTGTGTGTGTGTGTGTGTGTGTGTGTGTGTGTGTGTGTGTGTGTGTGTGTGTGTGTGTGTGTGTGTGTGTGTGTGTGTGTGTGTGTTAGCACGCGTACGTTTACAATTTTGGTCCGATTTGATACAAATTTGACAGAAAAATCGATTATAGTAATAGTTTGCACAGCTATTTCTTCTCTTTGTCCGATGAAACACACATCATGATCTTTAATTTACAACGAAGAAACAGAAAAACCTGAAAGGTCAAACAGAACCACTGTTTTATTCGCATGTCAACACCTATTGTTCATACCATCAAAGTTGCCTGATTTAATGGCCGTCTTATTCATTTTTAATTACTGGAAGCATCGCGTGTCACCCAAAATGACAATCATTACGGCCAAGGACTTCAGGCACCGTGAATGCGCTATATAAACAGGAATGGACACTTTAAACTTAGATTTGGACAAAATGAAGTTCGCCGTGTTTTGTTTTGTGTGCGTCTCCTTGGCAACGGCAGTTAAGGATACCTACCCCACGACTTGGGACAACATCAATTTGGACGATATCCTGGAGAACAAACGCCTAGTGAACAGTTACATTAAGTGCATGTTGGACCAGGGAAAGTGCTCACCTGATGGAACAGCACTTAAGAGTAAGTATTGTCTCAACATAAACACTTAAATTTATAAAATCGAAAGTACGTACGTTCGTTCAGAATAGAAAACTAAATTACGGGGGGGGATTGCGATGAAATTTTATACACATATATTTCATATATTGGGAACATGTTTTAACATGTATTATGTTTAGGACTGTTTGTGATGTTGGTTTTTGCTCGTCACGTGATGCGATGAACATGTATATTGATATATAATAGTATATTTAACGCGTCGCAAGCCTCATATTAAATTAAAATTTTCTGTTTCCGCCCGGG
>CM040191.1:58450688-58453188 GCA_022606455.1 Callitettix versicolor
CGAAATATACGGTCAATATCCTTGGAGAAAACTGCTTAACAAACAAATATCCAAAAAATAAAAATGCCTAAATGTTGAGTTGGAACAGAAACGTCGCTTCGTTCGTCAAGAGTTTTTCTCGTTTTCTGTCTTTATTTGTTTCACCCAACTTTGGGGTACACTAAATCAATCACTTTTTAATGTTCTGTGCCATCCTCGTAGCCCAGTATTGCTTCATTCGTTATGATCTTGCTATTCTTTCTTCGTCAAAGATTTGGATCGTTCGCTTGGATTTGACTTTGCCTTGGAACCGTTGCTTCTTGTCCTTGGTTATTGTTTTGGCTGTTCTGTCTTTGAGCATAGTGTCAGTGATCTGCAGTTCTGTTATGTCTTTCTCCGTTTCTCTAAACCAAAGTGGTTTGGCTCTTCTATTGCGAAAGTAGTCAAATATTTTTTAGGTTAGTCTATTTTTGTCCATTCGGAGGATGTGCCCATAAAAATCAATTTTCCTTTTTCTTATTGTGTCTGATAGTGTTTCAGTTTTTTGGTAAAGAGTTTCATTACTGATATGGAGTAATTGGTTGTTACGGAATTTGGGGCCTAAGATTTTTCGTAATGTCTTTCTTTCTTTGATCTCCAGCCTTTCAAGTGGGCCCTGGGTTGTGAGAGATAATGTTTCAGCTGCATATAAGGCTTCTGGTTTAATTACCGTATGATAATGCCTTATCTTTGTATTCCAGGAGAGGGACTTCTTGTTGTATGTGTCCTTGGTAAGTTGGAAGGCTAATTCAACTTTCTTTCTCCTAGATTCCATAGCTTTTTTCTCTAGGACGTTCCAGCTGATCCGTTTCCCAAGATATTTGAATTCTTTGAGTATTTCAATAATTTGAGATAATAATTTTCTCATTATATATATATATATATATATATATATATATATATATATATATATATATATATCTTTTCGTATTAAAGACAAAACAGATAAGTAAAATTGTTTCAACAAATTTTCCTTCAATATTGCTGCTGATACCTTAAGTCAGTGTATCAAAATTGAAATAATGGATCACACTTTGTGACTAAATTAATGAAGCATCGGTTGAGGGCAGGGTTAAGTTTTAGTTTTTTCGATTTATTCCCGAAAAATAAATTTCTTTTCTTTCAATTTGCCCACGCTGATTCATGTCCTGAATTTTTCGTAACCGTAATATTTACGAAATTTTATTGGCAATTTTACGCTCTTTCTCAATGAAGCGGTAAAAATTACGATAGGTTTTGCCGTTCAGCCAGTATTACAGGAAATACCCAGCAACTATATTCTCAAAGCTAATCAGAGCCCGCCATCTTGAAACGGAAGTGAATGGGGGAAAATCTAACATAAAGGCCTTTTGGATATTATATAAGGTATCTTCGTACCAAATTTCAAAACAATCAATTAACTGAGTACACTCGTTGCTGTAAATAAGAGGCCGCCATCTTTAAGTGAAAGTCAATAGGGAAAATTATTGCACTCATATCACTTGCGATTTATGCAAGATATCGTCGTACCAAATTTTAAAACAATCGGTTAATGCGTTTTGCCAAAACTGCGTAACAATCAGACAAGCACAATTTCTTTTTTTTGTGTTTAACGTCCAACTACTGTGCACTCTTGGGCTAATGCAGACGATGGAATGATTTATAGCGTATGAAAATGCCAAGCCCTGGCCGGGAATCGAACCTGGGTCCTCGGTGTGAAAGCCCAGTACGCTATCAACTAGGCCACAGAGGCGGCTACAAGCACAAAAACCAAATGTCGAACGGTCGAGTTGAAACAGATCACACTTCGGTTGATCAGCTGACAGTGTTTGATGAAAAAGTCACTGCCATTCAATCTTTATTAGTTTAAAAATAGTCCCAAGTTGTGGACAAGCGAGACTTAACAAATGCCATCAGAATCTGTCATTTAATCTGTGATGTGTACGGGCAAAACAAGACAAGCACGGGCATGCGCACCACGCCTTAAAACTTAAAAATATAATCTATCAAAATTAAAAATCGATTTTTTTTAATAAACGCAATACTTTATACTGTGTACAAGGGAATACAAAATTAACAACGATCATCAAAATTCACAAGCAAAAATGTTTCACCATATTGATATTCAATTAACGCTGTAATCAGGCATTATTGCTTTTTAATAAAAAGAATTTTGTTTTCAGAATTTCTGCCGGACGCATTGAAAACCAACTGTAGTAAATGTACAGAGAAGCAAAGGCAAGGCGGTATTAAAGTGTTTCTGACATTGACAGAGAACAAGCCCGAACAATGGAAAGAAGTGGTGGACAAATATGACCCTGATGGAACTTATCTGAAGACTTTCATGAACATCTTGAACGAAACTGAAAGTGAAAAGACGGCCGCAACAAATACAACTGCACCTTGAATGCACCTCTCAAATCACGTGGACTTTGTCACGTGATGCAAAATATTTAACTAATTTTTATAATAAATCTACTTTAAGATGTTGCAGGGTGTGTTA
>CM040191.1:58458188-58498188 GCA_022606455.1 Callitettix versicolor
GTTATGGTGGTGGAACCAGAATTTAAAAAAACAAATATAATACAAGCAGAATTTATTTTCGGGAAATTCGTTTCCAATCGATCAAGATAGAACAGCTGAATTCAGCGATAATTTAAAGCTTTGTAGTAAAATGTATTAGTTTTTCTTTCAACACCCTCAGGTTTGTTCGAAGAATCAGCCTTATTATACCTTGCTTCCACAGGGACACTAATTACGATCTCAGTTTTAACCACAAATTAAAGTAATTACTGTCGATATCAGAAATGACATTATAGGTAATCATGGCTTCCAAGGTTTTTCAATTGTTTCACAATTATACGTAATTTTCATAGTGTTTTAAAACATTATATTGCAAATAGTTTTATTTATCATTATATCATAAGGATAAATAATATGCACAGCTGATTAACAGCTGTTTTAAAAGATGTGATGCAGTTGGCATCACAGTTGCCATTAGGGATTAGTAGGAATATTTTAAAGGCTACTAATACTACTATTTACTAGTAGCTTCAACAAACTTGTGATCCCTGTAAAATTTGTCCAATCAAATTCTAAAATTTGTCTCAATGACGTGATGGAAGCGAATTTCCAAAAATACATAACATTTTTTTTGAAACACTGATTTCACCTTTATGAGTTGCATTAAAATTTACACACAATAGCATTTTAAACTTTCAAATTGCGTTCATAATACAGACATGATCCCTGACCGCCGTCAAATTCCTTAATTTCAACGGATCTGGGAAATACAAAACGATAAGTGATACACTTCTTAACGTTGATTACGTTGGTGAAATCGGATTATCAAACATATTTAACGAAAAAATGTTATATTTTTTTTTAAATTCGAAATTACCGCCATTTTGAAACTGTTAAAGACGTATTTTGTTGTTAATGTATATAACAAACTATTAGCAAAATCGATTTTCGTGCTAAATGGTCAAATACACACACACACACACACACACACACACACACATTTATATATATATATATATATATATATATATATATATATATATATATATTCTTTTTATATTCTTCTTCTTTTCTGCTAGGATTATTATCACTAAGTTCAGTATAACGATCTGCCTTCCCTAGCTTCGTTAATTCTACTTTCATTGACGCGTGCTAAGTGGTCAAACACACACACACACACACACACAAAAGATTTATATATATATATATATATATATATATATATATTCTTTTTATATTCTTCTTCTTTTCTGCTAGGATTATTATCACTATGTTCAGTATAATGATCTGCCTTCCCTAGCTTCGTCAATTCTACTTTCATTGACACGTGCTAAGTGGTCAAACACACACACACACACACACACACACACACACACACACACACACACACACACACACACACACACACACACACACACACACACACACACATACACAAAGATTTATATATATATATATATATATATATATATATTTATTTATTTATTTTATATTCTTCTTCTTTTCTGCTAGGATTATTATCACTATGTTCAGTATAATGATCTGCCTTCCCTAGTTTCGTCAATTCTACTTTCATTGACGCGTTTCGGAGAACCTCCATCTTCAAAAACTATATCTATACTCCATAGTATAGGAGTATAGTTATAGTTTTTGAAGATGGTGGTTCTCCGAAACGCGTCAACGAAAGTAGAATTGACGAAGCTAGGGAAGGCAGATCTTTATACTAAACATAGTAACATATACCATGTTAATAACCATTGCAATAGTACTCATTCAAACAATAGATATGATTTTCTTTCGATAAGGTCAGTCTTCTTTTTTAAACTTTAGCTGCATAAAGTATATATTAAATATAATTAAAAACCGCGATAGCCTCTTTCTTTGCAAAAAGCGAACAGAACAATAAACAAAAAATCGTTTTCTTTTAAATTCGGCCTGTAAGTTTTTGATTAAATTCAAAATGAAAGGAAATATTAGTTTATTACGAGCAGCATCAATGTTTTCGTCCGTGACGGAAGTGGTCGGGCGACGATCATGGCTGAGGTTTTCTACTGCTTCTCGTCCTTCGGCGAATTCCTTGTGCCAAGCAAAAACGCGAGCTCTTGACATGGTCCTGTCCCCGTATTGAGCCGTCAATCTGCGAAAGATTTCAGTCGGATTGACCCCCTCCTTGGCCAAAAACTTAATAATAATTCTCTGCTCCACGGAAACGTGCACTTCACTCTCACTCATTGTATAGTTTTATACTGAAGGGTCCGAACGGAAATGTTGCCCGTCTACGCCCGTCCCAAACCTCCCAGGCTACCTGAAATCCCACTCTTTAGAGTTCAATGTCCAACAGAAAAGTTTTTAGAAAGTCAGTCTCGTTTATATTTGATCAACCCTCGTATTTTAAAAAGTTTCGTTTGTTGATTAAATATAAATATTTATAAATAAAACTATTTAAAAAAATAATTAAAATACTTTATATAATCACTCCCTAAAAACGTATTGATAGAAGATAGTTGGAGAAGGAATCCGTCAATGTCAGGCTTATTAAAAAGCATAAAACCAGATTCAGAAGAACAGATGTGAACAGAAAAAAGATGGTGATGTCCGAAGCCGAGAGGAAAAATAAATCTGACCGCATGAAGAACTACCACGAGGAATTAAGAAGAAGAAGAACAGCAAATAAGAGAGCTTAAAGTGGTCCCCTGAGGCCGTACAAGAAGGAAGAAGAAAAATCATTCCCTTTATAACGAATAAGAGAAACTAAAATGATAAATCCATAACACCTTCACAAACCCTAATCGTTACAACATAAAATTAATTTATACCACTTTAATTGTTATGTTTATAATAAAGCTGAATATAATCTTACATTTAGCCGAGCAACAGCTGATCATATTCAATACTGTGTAATAATTATTATAATATTATGTTCAGTTATAATACTGATCATAGAGTATATATATATATATATATATATATATATATATATATATATATATATATATATACACTACACACACACACACACACACACACACACAAATAAATCACATTGAAAACCGCTGTGCATCCGTTCGTCACAATTGCTTCTAGAAGAAACATTGTTCCCGCGTTTCAACGAAAATATCTGGGCATCTTTAAGGTTATTCTCGTTCCAAATCTGAAGTCGAACTCAGATGAGATTGAGTCGAAGTTGAGCTGGATTTGGAAGCGAGAATAACCTCAAAGATTCCAGATACGATTTTGGCGAAACAATTACAATGACGCTGCAGAATCATTATTATAATACGCTGCAGAAACGTATTATAACAGGTGACGAAACATACGTTTACGGATATGACGTCGAAACTAAGGCTCAATCATCCCAGTGGAGGCATTCTGGCTCTCCAAGACCGAAAAAGGCTCGACAAGTGCGGTCGAACGTGAAGGTTATGCTCACTGTGTTCTTCGATATTAATGGCAAAGTGCATCCTGAATTCCTACCACCAGGTGAACGGGTCAATAAGGAGTACTACCTACAAGTTCAACACCGTTTGCGTGAAGCAATCCGAAAAAAACGCCCGGATCTGTGGAAAAACAATTCATGGTTTTTGCACCACGATAATGCACCTTCATCGCATGTTCGTGAATTTTTAGTCAAAAACAGTACTGTAATGATACCCCAGCCTCCATATTCGCCAGACACGGCTCCGTGTGACTTTTTCCTATTTCCAAAAATAAAGGGAACCTTAAAGGTCCGTCGTTTCACAGCCGTAGATGACATTAAAAGCGCATCGCTGAAAGAACTATAGGCTATCTCAAAGATCGAGTTTGAGAAGTGTTTTGAAGATTGGAAGAAGCGCTGGCACAAGTACATAATCTCCAATGGGGACTATTTTGTAGGCGACAACATCAATGTAGAAGAATAAATAGATATTTTGTTAAAAAAATTAAAATTCTCGTCACTTTCTGAACACAACTTATATATATATATATATATATATATATATACTTCATAAAGAGTTCTAAATGTCAGGATTTGTGCTAACTTTTTGATTCCGTGTCTTGACCTTACCGTGATGACACTCCAATTGCTCATTTTGAATGAAAGTTTGTAGAAGAAGATAAGTAAACTGAAATAATTAATTTATTCCTTGGCAGAGCTGCCGGGAACTTGTATTGCAATAATTGCTTTCTAGGAATGTAGTTATTAAGTGTGATTTATCTTAGACGGTGAACTGGAATTCTAGGTCATCCTAGTTTCTGATGACAATATAACTGAATAGTTCCTGTTATTAGTGATTTATAACTGAAGTGCAATATGATCCTCGGTAGTTTTGCTAGGTACTATTTAATGCATTTTCTGTCGGAAAGATGACACTTTGATTTGCCAAAAAGAATCGCTCAATGACAAGGACAAATACTTGCACAGAAGGAACTGTGATCGAGGTGCCAAGGGTCTCAAAGCCTTTGATGTCTAAGCTTTAGTACATTCCAAGTAATGACGTATATGTTTTTACTGAAAATATTATTAGAGATGGTATTATAATCTTTGTCGTAAGATATACTGCGATCAATAATTTTTAAATCAATTCTTCTCTCTTCTTTTTCTTTTTTTCCCGGCGAAAAACCTTTAAGTTTATCATCGCCGAGGCGCGACATTAATTACTTAATACAATTTTTCAAAACAAAGAAACAATTCAGATAAAAAACTGTTAAGAGATTATAAAACCAACAAACAAAACAATAACAATACAAAATACAAAATACAATAACAATGCATAAATAGATAGTTTCTTAAAACTAGTTAACGATAATATAAATCTTAAAACAACATACACACAAAGTTATTGTAGGCTGTATATTAGCCATACAACAATAACAAAATAAATTTAACGTTCCTAAAACTAATTAACAAAATAAAAACAACTTAAAAATAAATTAATAACAAATATAAACAAACCTTTAAGGGCTGTAAAGGATCCCTACAACAAGCAATAACAAATATATAAATTAAATTTTATTTAAAAAATGCAGACGATGAAGGAAGTCTAGGACCCGGTCAACGGCCGAGGCACTAGCTCCCAACTACACTAGCTCAGACCACACTTAACACGCAAATTTTTGAAACCATTACACTCGAGCAATATATGTTTTATTTTAATGGTTTCCCTAAAATCAATTCTTATGACAGTCAAAAACCGAAATATTATTTTAAATTTATTCGATGTCAACTATCTTTACGGTTTTGCAAATATTTGATTTCATTAGGTGACCGTAAAAAAATTAAAACTAATATTTGAGCAAAATCTGAACAGATGGTTTTGAAAAATTATGCCTTTGAGACTTTTCCGTTGTAGATTTTCCAATTTTCTGTTACATCGGATCGCTGTAATAATTCAAATCAAATGTTTTAGAATGATAAGATATTTTCTGAGTGTATGTAGTTTCGGGAATTCAACATTTTTAACTAATTGCCGTATAACTGAAATATACATAATTAAATAATATCGGTGAATAATATTTGTTTACATTATACAAAATATAAAAATATTATGTTGATCGTGAAATAATTGTTACTACTCTCTGTGTCCTTGTGTGCTCGCGCGCGCGTGTTTTAGCATTTCACGTTCACAATATTGGTCTGATTTAATTCGAAATTAGTCCTTCCATTAAAAAATTCCTTTAAAGTAATCCTTTAAAATATCCTTTTATTTAAAATGATGAACATCTTTTTATATTTAGCAAGTTTTTAATTTAATGTTACCACATGGATCAGCATAAACAAGCGTTTTAAGTTACAATGAATTCCATATTCATATTTGTACTTTCAATGTACAGTATTTTGAAAATTCAAAACGCTAATATATGAAGATTTTAACGCTGAATACGATGGTGAAATATTATGCTGTAATACCAAATTTGTTTTATTCCAAATTTTCCTCTAATACGTCTGCGAGACAGCTGCGTGCCGCGATTAGACTATGATCTAAGCAATAATGACTAGTATATTTATTCACACTTACAATAAGACAGTACACGTTAATTAATTATTAGTAAATTTTAATTAGAAATCTACACGGTACTGAAGTTAAAGGGAAAAGGATATATTGGGGACGGTGGTTTCTTTCGTGCCAAGGTAACTCAGCGAAGCAGAAATCTTATGAGGCTACAAACGTGTGATGCCCTTACGGTAAAGTAAAGGCTGTTTAAATGTATTTCCTTAATTTCTAGATTGATGTAAATTCATTAACGTGTTTTCCAGACCAATATGTAATATCCGGCTTCTACATATCCATTAGAAAGTTGCTCACTTGTTAAGTAGTCAATTACGTGTTCTGACCTTTCTAGTATACATTTATATACGAAGTACAAGGTATGGAGAGAACGGTAAAAGGCAAAAAAATATATATATATATATATATATATATATATATATATATATATATATATATATATATATATATATATATATATACAGAAAGTAACGAGAATTTTAAAGTTTTGAACGAAATATTAATTTATTCTTCTACACTGATGTTGTCGCCTTCAAAATAGTCCCCATTGGAGATTATGCACTTGTGCCAGCGCTTCTTCCAATCCTCGAAACACTTCTCAAACTCGATCTTTGAGATAGCCTTCTTTCAGCGATGCGCTTTTAATGCCATCTACGGCTGTAAAACGACGGCCCTTTAAGGTTCTCTTTATTTTTGGAAATAAGAAAAAGTCACACGGAACCATGTCTAGCAAATATGGAGGCTGGGGCATCGTTACAGTACTGTTTTTGGCCAAAAATTCACGAACAAGCAATGAAGTGTGATTGGTGCAAGAGCATGAATTGTTTTTCCACAGATCCGGGCGTTTTTTTCGGATTGCTTCACGCAAACGGCGTTGAACTTGTAGGTAGTAATCCTTATTGACCGTTTCACCTGGTGGCAGGAATTCATGATGCACTATGACATTAATATCGAAGAACAGTGAGTATAACCTTCCCGTTCGACCGCACTTGTCGAGCCTTTTTCGGTCTTGTCAAGCCAGAATGCCTCCACTGGGATAATTGAGCCTTAGTTTCGACGTCATATCCGTAAACCCATGTTTCGTCACCTGTTATAATACGTTTCAGTAATTCTGTATCGTCATTGACTTCATTTAGTGACTCCTGAGCAACTTCCATTCGCCGCTGTTTTTGTTCAAAATTCAACAATTTTGGAACGAATTTGCTGCCACGCTTTTCATACACAAAACACTGGAAACAATGTCATGACATAATCCAATCGATATGCCAACATCAACAGCGATCTCTCTAATTGTGATTCGGCGATTGTTCGTAACCATTTCTTTCACTTTTCCACGTTTTCATCGGTTGTTGATGTGCTGGGGCTCCCAGGGCGTTCGTCATCTTCAACGTCTTCACGGCCTTCTTGGAAATGCCTACACCACTCGTAAAGTCTTGCTTTACTCATAGCAGACTCACCGTAGGCCTTTGTTAACATTTCACACACTTTGTTACACTTTATTCCATTTTTTACGCAAAATTTGATACAAATCCTTTGATCTATTTCTTTTAACAAACGAAAATCGCTGAGCTCATAAAAACACGTCTAACCTTAGTGGCTGTCACAGACAAAGTCAACAATGAAAACAGCTGAAAGTTTTATCATACTTTACGGGCATGTATACCAACATATTAAAAAAATGTTTGACAATCGGAATCTCCAAGCCCGCAAAATTAAAAAAATTCTCGTTACTTTCTGAACACAACTTATATATATATATATATATATATATATATATATATATAAACAATGTGTGTGTGTGTGTGTGTGTGTGTGTGCGCGCGCGCCCGCGCGTGTGTATGATGTGTGTGTATGCACTGATTTATGAAACTTTATTTAGAAACAATTTTTTTCGTTATCCCTCCAATCATAACCCACTTAGGTCTACTTAATATTTATCGGTAAGATGATCAAAGCTCAAAAGCTAACAGTAGGATACACACACGCACGCACATGCACGCACACTACATGACAGAAACGAATTGCCTAAAGTATTTTTTTTTAATTTACACTTTTTGAAATTTAGATTTCACCATCATATTCAGCATATAAAATCTGCATATTTTAGAATCTGCACATTTTAGAATTTTAAGTGTTTGTATTGCTTTGGAAATACGAAAATGA
Organism: Callitettix versicolor; assembly: GCA_022606455.1. NCBI lineage: Eukaryota > Metazoa > Arthropoda > Insecta > Hemiptera > Cercopidae > Callitettix > Callitettix versicolor. Next base: position 58,466,318 of record CM040191.1, read on the forward strand.
TCCCTGACCGCCTCAAAACAGATCTTAATTTAAAACAAAATTTAGTACAAATGTTTTGAATTTTTTAAGATTTAAAATAACAGCCATTTCGAAACTGTTGAACGAATTTTTTTTTTTGACAAACTTGTAAAAGCTTAGTCGATATTTTTGCCAAGTTTGAATTAAGTCGTATTAAAATTGTGTTCGCGTCTCTCTCTCTCTCTCTCTCTCTCTCTCTCTCTATATATATATATATATATATATATATATATATATATATATATATATAGAGAGAGAGAGAGAGAGAGAGAGAGAGAGAGAGAGAGAGAGAGTCCCTGTCACATGGACATATAGTATATATATATATATATATATATATATATATATATATAATAATAAATTAATGAAAATAAAATATATAAACACTTTTACTACGTTCATGTTTTTAATTGATAATTCACGTCCCGTAACTAAGTCTAACCTCCTTTTTTTCAACTTCATGATTTCATCAACAATTTGGTTTGCGAAGATTCTGTCTGTTATTTCTCTGTTCACCCTCATGTCCATCGTGTCCACGCATCCGCTCTTGTCTGGGAAAACGTCCACTATTATTCCTTTTTCCTTCCTTTCTCTTCAATGATAAGTTAAACTTTAACCTATCTTGGCTGTAACTGTGGGAGCAGGATTCATAAAACCCCCGTGTTAATAGAAAGAATAAATATAGGCCTATCGGAAAAAGGAGGGCGGATGCTCCGTTATTTCCTATCAGGTAGTTGAAGTCGGAACGGTAATTAGGAAATTTGTGTCTAATTTTCTGCTCATAAGACTAAATTTTTTTGATCATCAGGACTAAAACTGGAGGAATGGAAAGCGGCCCAAGATTATATTTTCATAAAAATGTGCAATAATTTAGTATACGAGGTGTATTCAGAAATTTTAATTTCGCGCGCTTGGAGAGTCCGATTGTCAAACATTTATTTTATTATGTTGATATACATGCCTTTGAAGTATGATAAAACTTTCAGCTGTTTTAATTGTTGATTTTGTCTGTGACAGCCACTAAGGTTAGACGTGTTTTTATGAGCTCAGTGATTTTCGTTTGTTAAAAGAAATGGATCAAAGAATTTGTATCAAATTTTGCGTAAAAAATAGAATAAAGTGTAACAAAGTGTGTGCATGTTAACAAAGGCTTATGATGAGTCTGCTATGAGTAAAGCAAGAGCTTACGAGTGGTATAAGCGTTTCCAAGAAGGCCGTGAAGACGTTAAAGATGACGAACGCCCTGGACGCCCCCAGAACATCAACAACCGATGAAAACATGGAAAAAGTGAAATAAGTGGTTATGAACAATCGCCGAATCACAATTAGAGAGGTCATTGATGACGTTGGCATATCGATTGTCATGACATTGTTTTCAATGTTTTGTGTATGAAACGCGTGGCAGCAAAATTCGTTTCAAAATTGTTGAATTTTGAACAAAAACAGCGGCGAATGGAAGTTGCTCAGGAGTCACTAAATGAAGTCAACGACGATGCAGAATTACTGAAACGTATTATAACAGTTGACGAACACATGGGTTTACGGATATGAGACAAAACTAAGGCTCAATCATCCTATTGGTGGCATTCTGGCTCGCCAAGACCGAAAAAGGCTGGACAAGTGCGGTCGAACGTGAAAGGTTATGCTCACTGTGTTCTTCGATATTAATGTCATAGTGCATCATGAATTCCTGCCACCAGGTGAAACGATCAATAAGGAGTACTACCTACAAGTTCAACGCCGTTTGCGTGAAGCAACCCAAAAAACGCCCGGATCTGTTGAAAAACAATTCATAGCTTTTGTACCACGATAATGCACCAGCTCACACTTCATTGTTTGTTCGTAAATTTTTGGCCAAAAACAGTACTGTAACGATGCCCCAGCCTCCATATTCGCTAGTGATGGCTCCGTGTGACTTTTTCCTATTTCCAAAAATAAAGAGAACCTTAAAGTGCGGTCGTTTTACAGCCGTAGATGACATTAAAAGCGCATCGCTGAAAGAACTAAAGGCTATCTCAAAGATCGAGTTTGAGAAGTGTTTCGAGGATTGGAAGAAGCGCTGGCATAAGTGCATAATCTCCAATGGGGACTATTTTGAAGGCGACAACATCAATGTAGAATAATAAATAAATATTTTGTTCAAAAAATTAAAATTCTCGTTACTTTCTGAACACATCTCGTATAATACAACTGGTCAAATATAAGTAAACTAATTTAATTGGAGGTGAGATATAAACAACTTATATTTGTTGTTTTACTAAAAAAATATTCCTCCTGAATGGTTTGGCCGATTACATTTAAACTCTGTAAAAATATAAAATTCGTAATGTCCAAATTTGAGAAAAGTAAGCAGCTTGATCGATTGATTCTTTTCAAAAAAATGTAGCCCCCGTTGTAGAATGCATGTAGATAAATAAATAATATATATTGAAAATATATATTATTTACAATAGATATAAGTTATATGTAACGTGTTTGAAGCGTATTAATAATGAGATCTTGATGACTGCGGTCTGCTGACATTGTAAGAACTTAATGAAAACGTTTTAGAAGCAATTACTATTTCTGAGATTGAGGGAATTACGTATGAAAGCAAATTACGTTTCAAGCTCAAGGATTTCCTCTGTAAAAATTACCATAAACGATTGCTATAATTAGGTTTTCATATAAAAGCTTCTGTCGTTTGCGACACAAGGAATACTGCAAAAAATGAAGTCAACAGTCACCCTGGTACTTCTGTGCGCTTGCGCGGCTCTGGTAGTGGCCGAAGAGGGTGCTTACCCTACAAAGTGGGATCACCTCAACGTGGACAATATCCTGGCGAACGATAGATTACGCAAGAGCTACATCGAATGCATGCTGGATGAGAAACCTTGTTCTCCTGAAGGAATCGAACTTAAAAGTAAGTTAAATTTAGTTTACTCAACGTGCGTTAAATCTGTTTCAACTCGAACGTTTGTCGTTTGTGTTTGTTTGTAACGCAGTTTTGACCAGACTCATTCACAGATTGTTTTGAAAGTAAGTTAAATTTAGTTTACTCAACGTGCGTTAAATCTGTTTCAACTCGAACTTTTGTCGTTTGTGTTTGTTTGTAACGCAGTTTTGACCAGACTCATTCACAGATTGTTTTGAAAGTAAGTTAAATTTAGTTTACTCAACACTCGTTAAATCTGTTTCAACTCGAACTTTTGTCGTTTGTGTTTGTTTGTAACGCAGTTTTGACCAGACTCATTCACAGATTGTTTTGAAAGTAAGTTAAATTTAGTTTACTCAACGTGCGTTAAATCTGTTTCAACTCGAACGTTTGTCGTTTGTGTTTGTTTGTAACGCAGTTTTGACCAGGCTCATTCACAGATTGTTTTGAAAGTAAGTTAAATTTAGTTTACTCAACGTGCGTTAAATCTGTTTCAACTCGAACTTTTGTCGTTTGTGTTTGTTTGTAACGCAGTTTTGACCAGACTCATTCACAGATTGTTTTGAAAGTAAGTTAAATTTAGTTTACTCAACGTGCGTTAAATCTGTTTCAACTCGAACTTTTGTCGTTTGTGTTTGTTTGTAACGCAGTTTTGACCAGACTCATTCACAGATTGTTTTGAAAGTAAGTTAAATTTAGTTTACTCAACGTGCGTTAAATCTGTTTCAACTCGAACTTTTGTCGTTTGTGTTTGTTTGTAACGCAGTTTTGACCAGACTCATTCACAGATTGTTTTGAAAGTAAGTTAAATTTAGTTTATTCAACACTCGTTAAATCTGTTTCAACTCGAACGTTTGTCGTTTGTGTTTGTTTGTAACGCAGTTTTGACCAGACTCATTCACAGATTGTTTTGAAAGTAAGTTAAATTTAGTTTACTCAACGTGCGTTAAATCTGTTTCAACTCGAACTCTTGTCGTTTGTGTTTGTTTGTAACGCAGTTTTGACCAGGCTCATTCACAGATTGTTTTGAAAGTAAGTTAAATTTAGTTTACTCAACACTCGTTAAATCTGTTTCAACTCGAACGTTTGTCGTTTGTGTTTGTTTGTAACGCAGTTTTGACCAGGCTCATTCACAGATTGTTTTGAAAGTAAGTTAAATTTAGTTTACTCAACGTGCGTTAAATCTGTTTCAACTCGAACTTTTGTCGTTTGTGTTTGTTTGTAACGCAGTTTTGACCAGGCTCATTCACAGATTGTTTTGAAAGTAAGTTAAATTTAGTTTACTCAACGTGCGTTAAATCTGTTTCAACTCGAACTTTTGTCGTTTGTGTTTGTTTGTAACGCAGTTTTGACCAGACTCATTCACAGATTGTTTTGAAAGTAAGTTAAATTTAGTTTACTCAACGTGCGTTAAATCTGTTTCAACTCGAACTTTTGTCGTTTGTGTTTGTTTGTAACGCAGTTTTGACCAGACTCATTCACAGATTGTTTTGAAAGTAAGTTAAATTTAGTTTACTCAACGTGCGTTAAATCAGTTTCAACTCGAACGTTTGTCGTTTGTGTTTGTTTGTAACGCAGTTTTGACCAGGCTCATTCACAGATTGTTTTGAAAGTTGACACGTAGGTACTTTGTATAAAGCTAAAAAGACCTATGTGTAAGATTTCTCCTCATCTGCTTCCGTTTCAAGATGGCGGTCTGATTTAACGATGATGATAGTGCCCAATTCTGGCCAAACGCATTAACCAATTGTTTTGAAAGTTGATACTTAGGCACTTTGTATAAAGCTAAAAAGACCTATGTGTAAGATTTTTCCCCATCTGCTTTCGTTTCAAGATGGCGGTCTGATTTAACGATGATAATAGTTCGCAATTCTGGCCAAACGCATTAACCAATTGTTTTGAAAGTTGATACTTAGGCACTTTGTATAAAGCTAAAAAGACCTATGTGTAAGATTTTTCCCCATCTGCTTTCGTTTCAAGATGGCGGTCTGATTTAACGATTATAATAGTTCGCAATTCTGGCCAAACGCATTAACCAATTGTTTTGAAAGTTGACACGTAGGCACTTTATATAAAGCTAAAAAGACCTATGTGTAAGATTTCTCCTCATCTGCTTCCGTTTTAAGATGGCGGTCTGATTTAACGATGACAATAGTTCGCAATTCTGGCCAAACGCATTAACCAATTGTTTTGAAAGTTGATACTTAGGCACTTTGTATAAAGCTAAAAAGACCTATGTGTAAGATTTCTCCTCATCTGCTTCCGTTTTAAGATGGCGGTCTGATTTAACGATGATAATAGTTCGCAATTCTGGCCAAACGCACTAACCAATTGTTTTGAAAGTTGATACTTAGGCACTTTGTATAAAGCTAAAAAGACCTATGTGTAAGATTTCTCCTCATCTGCTTCCGTTTTAAGATGGCGGTCTGATTTAACGATGATAATAGTTCGCAATTCTGGCCAAACGCACTAACCAATTGTTTTGAAAGTTGATACTTAGGCACTTTGTATAAAGCTAAAAAGACCTATGTGTAAGATTTCTCCCCATCTGCTTCCGTTTCAAGATGGCGGTCTGATTTAACGATGATGATATAGTGCGCAATTCTGGCCAAAAACATTAACCAATTGTTTTGAAAGTTGATACGTAGGCACTTTATATAAAGCTAAAAAGACCTATGTGTAAGATTTCTCCCCATCTGCTTCTGTTTCAAGATGGCGGTCTGATTTAACGATGATGATATAGTGCGCAATTCTGGCCAAAAACATTAACCAATTGTTTTGAAAGTTGATACGTAGGCACTTTGTATAAAGGTAAAAAGACCTATGTGTTACATTTTCCCCCATCTGCTTCCGTTTCAAGTTGGCGGTCTGATTTAACAATGATAATAGTTCCCAATTCTGGCCAAACACATTAACTAATTGTTTTGAAATTTCGTATGAAGGTACTTTTAATATAGTTCGTACTATCTATTTGTAAGATGTTTTCCGATTAACTTCCATTTCAAAATGGCGGGCTCTGATTTGCAATGACGATTGTACACAGTTTATGACTAAACGCAATAACCTATTGCATTGAAATTTGGTACGAAGACATATTGTATAAAGCGTAAATTAATCATGTGTAACATTCCTTCCTCTCTGCTTCCGTTTCAAGATGGCGGACTTTGATTTACGTTGACGAGTGTACGCAATTTTGGCCAAACGCATTGACAGATAGTTTTTAAATTTAGTACGGGGCCCTATTTTTACAAAGCCCGATAATCTAATGTGTAAATTGTTTTCCCCGTTCACTTACGTTTCAAGATGGCGGGCTCTGATTTAAAGCTGATAGTATAGTTTCTGGTTATTTCCTGTTACTGGCTGAACGGCAAGACATATCAAATTAAACCGCTTTGTGGAGAAAGAGTAGATCAGTTTCCAATAAAGTTTGTCCAGTAATATTTTTCGAAAATATCACGGTTACCGATTAATTTGGCGACAAAAATTACGAGTGCTGTCGTGGAACGCTCTGTTTATCAATTAAGAATATACTTGGAGGTCTACTATCCTTTGAATTACAATAATTATTAATTAAGCCAATGTCAAAGATCTAGATGAAGTTTAGTGGTTTAGGATAGCAATATTGTAATACATTTTGTTGGGTTAAAAGCAAAATTATAATTTAATTATCTTAGAACGTAATAATTTTGTAAACTTGGTCCAAAATTAAAATTTTAAAAGTTTATTGTACAAGAGTAACTTAGAGGCTTTGCGAAACAGATAAATTAGATAATGTTTAGTAGACAAAAGTAATTTAAATAATAATTAATTTGACGTGTTCATGTTGGACTGTAAAGGATGTGTTTACGGGTAGAAAAACCTTAAAAAAAACCTATTGTATTCAGTTATATTAATGACTGACTGAAAAGTTTAAGCTATACAAGTAACTTTGTGGGCATTACAATAAAAAGAAATTTAAAGGGCGTAATAAATAAAATTAATATCTTGAGGTTGTCGCAAAAGAATAGTTTAGTGGGTCTAAAGCTAAAAGCTTGCAGGGCATTGCAAAGAAGAAAAATTTAGTGAGATTAGCTCGTAAATTTAACTTCCTTAACGAAAAAAAATAACTAGTGATTTTAAAGTAATTCTTTGGGATTTGAGAAAATTTTAAGCGTAATCATAAAGAGTAATTTAGTGAATTTAATAAATAATTTCTCCCGCCTCCGCAGGGTGGTGCAGACTAGGTAATAAAAACCACTCTGCACCTATTAAGAGGATTTAGACGTCTCAGGCGGTACCCGAGTCTAACACATACACTTACAACACTACACTTACGACTTTAACACTTTACACTCACATTTAAATTTAGGGAGGCGATAATAGCCTCAATGTGCTTTTCGCCTTAAAATAACAAACAAAATAAATACATTGTTAAATAAATAATTTCTTGAGTTTAGTCATAAAGAGTAATTTAGCTTAGAGCAAAAAAGTAATTTAGTGGGCTTAGCAAATAAGATTGATTAGTGAGTCTAGTTCATAAAAATAATTTGATAGGATTAGCGAATAAGGATAATGTAGTTGGTAGTAATGTAAATTAATTTAATTTTGTTAGACAATACTTGTTTTTTTGATAGCTTACAATTTTGTTTACGTTTATAGTGGGCTTAACTCATAAAAGTAATTTAGTGGGCTTAGCAAATTAGAGTAATTTAGTGGATATATCGTGTAATAGTAATTAAAAGCTAATCAAGTTTGCTACGCAATGAAACACTTTCTTCTTTTTTTATACCTTATCTGTTTACTTTATACTGACCGAGACTAGTGAATCACGTATAGTGGACTTAACGCATAAGTAATTTAGTGGGCTTAGCAAATTAGAGTAATTAAGTGGATATATCGTGTAATAGTAATTAAAAGCTAATCAAGTTTGCTAAACAATGAAACACTTTCTTCTTTTTTGATACCTTATTTGTTTACTTTATACTGACCAAGACTAGTGAATCACGTATAGTGAACTTAACGCATAAGTAATTTAGTGGGCTTAGCAAGTTAGAGTAATTTAGTGGATATATCGTGTAATAGTAATTAAAAGCTAATCAAGTTTGCTAGACAATGAAACACTTTCTTCTTTTTTTATACCTTATTTGTTTACTTTATACTGACCAAGACTAGTGAATCACGTATAGTGGGTTGAAAAGTATTTTAGCTTAGCGAAAAATAGTAATTTTGTGGGTTTACTCATAAAGAGTAATTCAGTGGGCTTAGCAAATAAAAATGATTAGTGGGTTCAGTTCGGAATAATTTGGTAGGATTAGTGCATAAGAATAATATAGTGGGTTTTGGGCATACGTCATACCAAAATATATTTGTCAGTTTGAAAGTATGTTTTGCATCAAAAAATTAAAAATACATATAATTGCTTACATAAAAAAGTTTATTCTTTAGATTAGAAATTATATATGTCTAATTTAAACTTAGCATCGGCCTAGCTTCCACAGTTTTTGTACTTAGTCGTAGGGTCTTGTCAAAATTCGTTAAAATAAAAATTAATAAATACTGCAATTAAAAATATTAGTGCACCACCGTATGATTTCAATATATATTTTCACTTCTGACAATCGCAAAATGGTCTAATATTTTAAAATCGCTTAATACGATTTTACTCATATTGGTTTAAGTTTAAAGAGTCAAAACTTTAATTTGTGACCGATATTTGTGAATGTACGCAGTGCGAGAGTAAACCTAAATAATTAAGTCAGCCGCTGATGGTAGCGAATTCCCATTATGTGATTTTGTATTGTACACTTTTTTGAAAAAAATAGTTTCACAGTAATAATCAGAAAACAAAATATACCTGAATAAGCACTTGATATTCTAAAATAACATAAAATGGAAATATGAAAACGTATCCTGAAAATTGTCAGATTAAGTTTTGTATTTATGCAGATTTTAACGCTGATTACAATAAAGAAATCAGGAGTTCAGTATGGACTGTCCTTGCAAATAAATTGTTGAATACATTTTGTTAAGACACCCCTACCCCTCACACACACACACACACACACACACACACACACACACACACACACACACACACACACACACACACACACACACACACACACACACACACACACACACACACACACACACACACACACACACACACACACACACACACACACACACACACACACACACACACACACACACACACACACACACACACACACACACACACACACACACACACACACACACACACACACACACACACACACACACACACACACACACACACACACACACACACACACACACACACACACACACACACACACACACACACACACACACACACACACACACACACACACACACACACACACACACACACACACACACATATATATATATATATATATATATAACCTAACCTAACCTAACATAACATATAACATATAACTGTAACCTAACCATAACCTAACCTATCCTAACCATAATCATGACCTAATCTAACCTTACCATAACCTAACCTAAAATAATATGAACTAGAGCCGCCTCGGTGGCCTAGTTGATAGCGTACTAGGCTTTCACCCCGAGGACCCGGGTTCGATTCCCGGCCAGGTCTTGGCATTTTCATACGCTATAAATCATTCCGTCGTCTGCGTTAGCCCAAGTGTGCACAATAGTCGGACGTTAAAAAAAAAAAAAATATAAACTAACCTAACTTAACCATAACCTAACCTAACCTATAAAGGAGAAAGTATTTGCCGACATTTAAATGTTCCCAGGTCTTCATGTTGTCACGATAGCCTTTCTAATAGCTAATTTTCAAATAGAAATTCACCAACAATCTCACTAATCACTGCACGATTTGGTTTGTTTTGGTTTTTAGCCGGAACAAATTTTCTGGAAAAACGCTGTTGTTTATGCTTATATGTTATCTTATCTTTAAAAAATGAAGTTTATTAGCTGTTTGTTTTTTCTCGTTGCAGAACGTATTCCGGACGCTTTGAAAACGGCATGCGCCAAATGCAGCGACAAGCAGAGGGAAGGAATAAAGAAGGCGGTGAAATATTTGGTAGAGAAGGAACCTGAGGCGTGGAAGAAATTAGTCGCGAAATACGATCCAGATGGCACCAGCTCTAAGAAATTCAAAGGAATGTTGAAAGATATTTTGGTTTGAATAATTCGAAGATCGAGAAGTAGACAATGTTGCTGATATAGATTATTAAATCTCGCTTGAATTAAAAAAAAGTGTTTAATTATCACTGCATTTTTTTCCTTTCAAACAACAACTACAGCAACAAAAATTTAAAAAATAACAATAAAATACATTATTAGTTCTTCTGCTTTACTTAAACACAATGTAGGAAACATGAGCTACTTAAATGAAGAGAAAGTATTTCCATCGCTAAAAAAACTATGTAAATCTTTATTGATCATAATTTTTAGTTTCGTGCGTTTTTATTATGAACCGAAAAACAATTTCTATAGGACTAGTAAGTCCTAAAGCAAAAAGCACTAGTTCTGCATAGTTTAAGAATATTTGTTTCTCTACGTTTTGCCGCCTCGGTGGCCTAGTTGATAGCGTATTGGGCTTTCACCCCGAGGACCCGGGTTCGATTCCCGGCCAGAGCTTGGCATTTTCATACGCTATAAATCATCCCATCGTGTGCATTAGCCCAAGTGTGCACAATAGTCGGACGTTAAAAAAAAAAAAAAAAATTCTCTACGTTTTTCTGAGCTATTTTTTTTAGTGGTTCTATATTTAACAGCACAAATGTCTCGTGATTTTGAATAAAATTACTTAGAATATAAAAAAATTAAATTTCGTAGCTTTTCCTTCCATAAAATTACGTTTTGGCAACTTTTGGCAAAATTCTTGAATATCGACTAAGGCACTAAATTTCTAATCGTATTTAGAAAATTTTAATCGTGCGTGTATTACTCGATAAAGCGACTTGTTGAACCGGTCAAATAAGGAACTATATTTGTAAACATTCACAGCTGACTTCGGGTATAGTCTCGTTATGTTTACAATGTATATGTACAAAAGTCTAAACTGTTAGTAGTCCAGTATGATGTGATGTTGACTGTACTGTGTACTCCCGTCTTACAACAATTCGAGATCGCTGCGCCCACTTCTTTCTTTCGCCGACACTACAGTCCGAGGTCGATTTTGACCTCTAGTGCAATTCTGTTCCATGCATCTCGATCCAAGCCGCCTCGGTGGCCTAGCTGATAGCGTACTGGGCTTTCACCCCGAGGACCCGGGTTCGATTCCCGGCCAGGGCTTGGCATTTTCATACGCTATAAATCATCCCATCGTCTGCATTAGACCAAGTGTGCACCATAGTCGGACGTTAAACACACACAAAAAAATGCATCTCGATCCAGAACTAGGTGTTCCGTCTAGCTTTCCTTGAATTGTGGACCTCGTAACTTGTAGGATTTTCTAAGGTAGGGTAGTTGGTCCGATGCTGAACCCCCTTCCAGGAGAACCAGAAGATTTAAATTTTGGGGTGCAATTCTCTTAGGCATTTGCCTTCACTATGGCTAAAGAGTTTCATTGTTGAGTTCATCCACCATTCCTTAGGCTTAAGTCCTGCTGCCGACTTAAACCACCCTAGGTAATACTAACCACAGCCTCCTTTTATCGACTGTTCGCCGATTGACTTCCGAAGGGATTAGATAGCATAACCTCAATCACAGTTACTCAGCTTAACAGGTTCCACCAACAAGAAGGTGAGAGTGGAGTAGGGGCTCTAAAAGACGAACACACCCCTTTGGACCCAGGAGAACCAGAAGATTTGATTTTGGGGTGCAATTCTCTTAAGAGTTTGCCTCCACTATGGCTAAAGTGTTTCATTGTTGAGTTCATCCACCATTCCTTAGGCTTAAATCCTGCTGCCGACTTAAACCACCCTAGGTAATACTAACCACAGCCTCCTTTTATCGACTGTTCGCCGATTGACTTCCGAAGGGATTAGATAGCATAGCCTCAATCAGAGTTACTCAGCTTAACAGGGTCCACCAACAAGAAGGTGAAAGTGGAGTAGGGGCTCTAAAAGACGAACACACCCCTTTGGACCCAGGAGTACCAGAAGATTTGATTTTGGGGTGCAATTCTCTTAGGCATTTGCCTTCACTATGGCTAAAGTGTTTCATTGTTGAGTTCATCCACCATTCCTTAGGCTTAAGTCCTGCTGCCGACTTAAACCACCCTAGGTAATACTAACCACAGCCTCCTTTTATCGACTGTTCGCTGATTGACTTCCGAAGGGATTAGATAGCATAACCTCAATCAGAGTTACTCAGCTTAACATGGTCCACCAACGAGAAGGTGAGAGTGGAGTAGGGGCTCTAAAAGACGCACACACCCCCTTGGAACCCACTTACAGATTAATATTTTGTCCAGTAATATATAGTAACTAATATTAGGTTACACAATAAAAACTGTCTCGTTCAAGTAGACTAGAAGTTCTCAACGAGGTCTGGGTGGAACTCTTGCGGTCTAATAAACTTTGAAGGGGGATCGATTGAATTCGGCTGGATCTATTGGGGGGTCGATGAAATAAATTCCATTTTTAACCCTTTAAGATATCAGAAAGTAATGATTTACGTAATAAATAATTTGTATTTTGTATTATTAGATATACGGTTGCGGTTGATGTCCTTCGATTATCGTACTTATATCCGGGGAAGTATTTGTCAATAAAAAAATTTGTATTACTGAATTGCTCCAAGTAAAAGCTTCATTTGCGGTGATATTTGTGTAACACATTGTAAATATATTTGGGTCTACGGAATAAAAAAAAATTACTTAGGTGGTAGAAGCAGAAAAAAGTTGGAGAACCCATGAAATAGACGAAAAAATACTGTTAAACAAGGGGAAGTTATGAAGTTCTAAAAATGATATTTCTTTTGGAAAATGTAACTTTGCCATCACAATAATTGTAAAATTGTGCATAAATTAGATTTTAAATTTCAAATACAATTGGAAAATCAAATTAAATGCACAATTGTAAAGAATATTTAACACCTCTTCTGGTCATTAGCATCAGAGCCATTGAGTCATTTTCCTTTATGCAGCCTCAATTGAAATTCGTTATAAAGATAGCCATCGAAGGAGTGGAAAGTGGCCTTAATGAATTCATAAATATTCATTGTCCTGACACAAGGATTTTCACAAAGGAAAGCAAAGTATTTTCTCAATGCTTAGGAAGTTTGTACGTATATAGCCGCGAAGATGTTGCGCCTTCCAGTAACAATGCAGGCAACCATAGCGACAATCGTGTTGTGCCTGACAATCGTGTTGTCGGAACGGTCGATTTACACTGACAAATACGATAACATTAATTTGGACGATATTTTTCAAAACGAGCGGCTGCTTCAGAACTACGTCAAGTGCCTTTTGAACAAAGGGCCGTGCACGCCGGACGGTGCGGAGCTGAGGAGTAAGTATTTTTGTTTCGTAAAATTATTCGCAAACTAAAAAACCTTTAAAATATTGTTTATATTTATTCAGAGTTATACGGGTTTTGTCACACGTATGTGTAATTTTAATTTGTTCGAAATTCTTAATTTTTTTTTTGAAAAGTATTGATGTTTTACTTTGTCATTATCGAGGCACGCAACTGTCTCGCAGAAGTGATAGAAGCGAAACGGGACAATGTCAAATTATATAAAAGAACTTTTTAAAAAGCGAAATATTATTAGAAATGTCTTATTATAACCAGCAACTGAATCAATTATCGTTTAAAATTTTTAAATTACAACGAAATTTGGAAAATAAACCCTGACCAGCTTCAGATTTATTGTCGTAATTTTAGTAAGAATTTACAAACATTAAAAAACTAATTAACGCAAAGCTTAACTATAATAACGATAATGGAATAAGAATTTTTAAAATTGTAAAATAAAAAAAATCATGATTTTCGAAGACTTTGTATGGACGCCATGCTTAAACTTTTGAAATGATTATTCTGTATACGAACGTTTTCTGTACTAAACCTAAACCTCGCCTGCATAAAGTAGCATTTCAAACTTCCAAATGTCTCTAAAAATACGAAAACGAACCCTGACCGCCGTCGGGTAATCCCTAATTCTGTAAACTTGAATTTCTAATTTGTACGAGGGTTGTCCGTAAAATTAAATTCCCAATAATTTTTTACAATGAAAAACATGTTTATTTGCATTGAATAATACATTTTTGGAAATCTTACACTTTTTTCTATTTTTCGACATAATCGCCGTTTAGATCGATGCATTTTTGCATACGGTGAATCATCTTTTGTATGCCTGAGTCGAAAAACTCTCCCGCCGCGCCGCGAAGGTAACTTCTTTCAGATCCTCTCTGGTACTGAAATGCGTCCCACCTAAGTGTTTCTTCAAATTAGGGAAGTGATGGTAGTCACTTGGGGCTAAATCTGGGCTGTAGGACGGGTGTGTGACAGTATCCCATCCAAATTGGTTGATGAGATCGGTTGTTACACGGGCGGTGTGCGGACGAGCGTTGTCTTGATGGAAACTCCCTTCGTGAGCATGCATATCCTCTTGTTTTGAATCGCGCGGCGAAGGTTCTTTAACGTCTCAAAGTAACGATCAGCATTGATTGTTGTGCCGGTATCCATGAATTTGCACAATAACCCCTTCCTGCCCCAAAACACGCTCGCTATGACTTTGCCGGCAGACAGTGTTTGAACTTCCGCGGCTTCGCCGACTCTGGATGTTTCCAATGACGTGATTGTTCTTTCGTTTCCGATATCGTATAGTGTACCCAAGTCTCGTCCCCAGTGACAATGGAGTCAAAGAATTTCTGGCCATTGGTTTCGTAGACCTGAAGAAATTCGCGGGCCGCATCAATCCGTTGCCGTTTGTGGTCTGCTTGGGACCCATTTTGCACAGACCTTGCTATACCCTAAATGGTCTGTTAAAATTTTATCAATCCAGGTCTTGCAGTCATCAGGGATCATCTCGGCGAGCTCCCGAACAGTCACCCGTCGATTGTTCAGCATTGCTTCTTCCTCTTTCGCAATCGTTTCGTCCGAAACAGATGACTGTGCGGAACGCTGTTCATTACGAACGTCCGTCTTTGAATTCTCTGCACCATTTGCGCACGTGTTGTATGCTCATACATTTTTCTCCGTAGACTTCACACTGTTGGATATTAATGTCCACCGGCGCTGTTTTTTTTGCACACAAAAAACGAAACACAGAGCGTAATTCGCACCTGTCGGGAAACAGGAAAAACAATTCCATTATTAACGGCTACCAAGCCAAGACTGAGCGTTGCAGACCGCTCGCGGAGTGGGGATTTCGAGTGGAGGAACCAAGCTGCAAGCCAAGCTCACCGGATCCCGTGTAACAACGTTCGCAGCGACTATAGCGCCTTGGGAACCTTACTTTACGGACAACCCTCGTATATATTTGAACACCGATTACAATTGTGGAATAGAATTTTCATAAAATTACAGGTAAAATAGTTATGAATGTCTTAATACATTTGATAACTAACGAACTTGTAACTATTACCCTTGAGTCTATAATACATATAGCTCCCATCCAATGTTAAAATCAGGATGCCAGAATGAAACCTAAAGTTGCACGTAGTACCCAAACCCGACACCAGAGCGCTCTGAAATCGTTCTTCTACTACCTGCCCATGCTTGAGTCAATAAACTGCTGTAGTGACATGAATATATCTTACACTCGATTAAGTCTAATTAATATCATTAGTGATTCACACATTAACAAATAACCTGTAGTGTCAGAAGCTAACCTAAAAGTAGTTCATTTCCCTTCCGATAGATAGCGTTCTCCACTTTCAGTCACACAATTTTCTATGCAGTGAGATCTTTACATAAATAGTCGATGTAAACTATCGATCTTTGTCTAATAATTTTAATCAAGTGGTAATCTAGAAGTCAGGATCTGCTTCCATTTCTAGCTCCCTTCTCAATGGTGGTAGTTCACTTCTCAATGAAAATTCTTTAATAATTAATTGATTAAAAAAAATCTAATACAATTCTTAATCCAGCGTGTTCTCTAACAAACGCGTTTAAACTGAAAGAAGAAGAAGAAGAAAATACAGTCGAGAAAACTTAATTTCGTTTCTTCAGAAGTCAGGATCACAGATTGTGTCGTAAACCGACTTTGTTTTTATTACTGTGTGGTTTGTGCGTGGAACTTTTCTTGCCTTAAAAAGTGCCGTTAGCCTTTATTTTGTTTGTAAAAAACTTTTCCCACTTTTCAGTGGACAATCGCTGTACAAGAACAAAATATCTCTAATTGCTCACTAATATTTCTGTAATGTTATTTTAATGTTGTTTTTAATTTTGAACAATTAGTGCACAAATTATCTCAAGCTCATTTAACCTAAACAAAAGTTGAAAGAAACTGTAAGCTGCTTCCCTCCTCGAAAGAAACAATTCTGTAATAGAAAACTGAAATAGAAATATATTACGAACACGTATAATTCAAATAATGGAGTTAAGAAATTTGTGTTCCTAAAGTACATCAAAGTTAAAATATTTTAGTTTTTGAAATCTTTTAATGTTAGCTTTGGTGAGAGCAATGAATGAAACAAAGTCTACCAAACGGAAGAACGTAACGGAAATATGGAACTAGCAAATAAATTTCGTCTCTCTATTTCTGTCTCTTTCTTCATCTTCCTCCTTTTCGATAACAGTACACGCGTATTAAATGAAAACGTTGTGTTGCTTTGGTTTCGGTGTTTTTTCTTAGTTGAAAGGCACTTACTTGCACGTTGTAACCGTTTATGATACATTCGAAATTAATTTAAACATTTATAATAATTGTTTGTCAATATTGGTAGTTTTTAACAACATAAACTTAAATATATTTTAGCCTATCAGCTGTTCAATGAAATCAGCTGATCGTTACGAATTAATATAAAACAACCGATATTTTACTATAACTACAGTATAAATACCTAAGCTAGGTTCACGTATTTATTTATTTAAACAAAACAAGATTTTTGTAAACATATCTTCAGACTAACGATATATTCAGCAAAGATGATATCATTAACAAAAGCTTCGCTTCTGTCGCTCGGTGGCCTAGTTGATAGCGTACTGGGCTTGGCATTTTCATACGCTATAAATCATCCCATCGTCTGCATTAGCCCAAGTGTGCACAATAGTCGGACGTTAAACATCAAAAAAAAAAAAAAAAAAAAAAATGTCCCCGAATTAAATTTGTTCTAGATCACTAATTTTTTTATTGCAATTTTGAATACTTAATTCATTTGCATATAATAATATTAATTAGTTTGTAAAAATAAGCTTTTTGGTTAATAAACGATTATTTGCCACATATTAGATTCAAACCTGGCAAAAACATCGATTTTGGCTAAAACTCGTAGCTAGGATAAGTTCCTTACACTGAAAAATCCTTTCAACAGTTTTAAAATGGCAGTCTTTTTGAATATTATAAAGATAATACAATTTTATCTTAAATCGACGTTTTAAAAGACGAATTTTTTATGCGAAATACATACAAGAGAGAAAGTTTTTGCTGTTTTTTTTTAAATCTCACTGTAAAATTGAATACACGCAGCTGTTTTATTGACGTGATAGAAACGAATTTCCCCGAATTAAATTTGTTCTAGATCACTAATTTTTTTATTGCAATTTTGAATACTTAATTCAGTTGCAAATAATAATATTAATTAGTTTGTAAAAAAAGCTTTTTGGTTAATAAACGATTATTTGCCACATATTAGATTCAAACCTGGCAAAAACATCGATTTTGGCTAAAACTCGTAGCTAGGATAAGTTCCTTACACTGAAAAATCCTTTCAACAGTTTAAAAATGGCAGTCTTTTTGAATATTATAAAGATAATACAATTTTATCTTAAATCGACGTTTTAAAAGATGAATTTTCTAGACGAAATACATACAAGAGAGAAAGTTTTTGCTGTTTTTTTAAATCTCACTGTAAAATTGAATACACGCAGCTGTTTTATTGACGTGATAGAAACGAATTTCCAAAAGTACTTTTCTATGTTTTTCTGAAATAGAAAGTTCTTTTTATTTCATAAAAAGGGCTGCACGAAAAAGTTTTATTCCATAAAACTCCTTTTTGAAATTCTGATTTCACCGTCGTACTCTTCTGTCAGCACTGTAAACTTTCAAATTGCATTGAAAATACGAAATTGTCCGTGATCAAAACAAAGTTCTTAATTTTAGTGAATTTTTGAAAATTCAAAAGTTGAAAGTTTTTAACGCTGATAATAATTTTGAAATCAAATTTTCAAAAAAGCGGATATAAATGCATTTTTGAAGACTTGAAATTGCCGCCATTTTGAAAGTGTTAAACGAATTTTGCGGGACGACTAAGTTACCTAAGCTATTAAAAAAACGATTTTTTCCAAGGGGAAGGTGTAATAGCTTAGAGATTTATTAACTTAGAGAATCGTTTTTCCTTCGACAGTACCTTATTATAAGTTAGAGATTGGCCCGTGTAATAAGATAGAGATTCTGTACTGTGTATTAACTTAGAGACTACAGTTCCGTAAAGTGTGTTGTACCGTGTGTATATGTTGCCGACACAACTGCTTGCAGTCCACTGTTGTTGTCCATTAAGTCCAACTGTTTCTTTACTCATTACCATGAATTTGGTTTTATTAATGTTTAATCCATACAAATGATTATTATTTTAGGGATTTTCTTGTTAAATCCTTTTTACAAAAAAAATGTCTTATACTATCCTTCAGAATAGCAAAATAAAGTAATAATAAAATTTAAAAACATAATTTCTGAAGTATTTTATTATAGAAAAATACTACGACAAATGAAAAAGATATGAAATTAAGAAATTTTTTAGAGTTTTTTTTAAAGATCTAAACCGGATTTGTAGAAAAATATAATTAAAAGCAAAAAATTTTGTGTTATATTTCTGAAATGTTTGTTTTATTTTCTAACATACACTTAGAAACGTTTAAATAATATGAGAAAAAATTCACAGCATGCAGCTGTCTCGCTGACGTGATAGAGCGAATTTCCAAAACAAATTTTCTTTATCTCAACCTTTTTGACATTCTGATTCTGCCATCGTAATCAACATTAAAAGCTGCACATACCAGCACTTACAACGGGAATGTGTAATAGCTTAGAGATTTATTAATTTAGAGAATCGTTTTTCCTACGACAGTACTGTGTTATAAGTTAGAGACCGACCTGTGTAATAAGATAGAGAATCCGTACTGTGTATTAACTTAGAGATTACAGTTCCGTAAAGTGTGTTGTACCGTGTGTATATGTTGCCGACGCCACTGTTTGCAGGCGCTTCAGTATCTTGTATCTCACAAGTAGAACTCATAAAAAACAGTTCTTTTATTATTATATATAGTTTCAATATTAAATATCTAAATAATAATGGACAACAACATATCTAAATGTTTATTTATGACAATTATCTGTACAGAAAAAAAGAAATATTGGTGTTTTATTGAAAAAAACAACTTAAATTTATACGAATTCCTTAATTAATAATTAATTCAATAGTTTAGAGTTGTTTTCTTAATTCAATTCGGATATGGTTTGAATAAAGCAGCCTTCAAACAATATTTTTATATTATTATTACTATTACTACTACTTATGTAAATCAGTATATTTTTATAGCATTGCACATAAGCCTTTCAGAACAAAACCTATCCACATCAACTGTATATATTTCTTTAACTGAGCGAGTTCTACTTGTTAGATAAAAGATATTGAAGCGCCTGCAAACAGCGGCGTCGGCAACATATACACACGGTGCAACACACTTTACGGAACTGTAGTCTCTATGTTAATACACAGTACGGATTCTCTATCTTATTACACAGGTCGGTCTCTAACTTATAACACAGTACTGTCGTAGGAAAAACGATTCTCTAATTAATTACGTTTAAAACAGAACAAATTATGTAGTGTGATGGCGTGTTTTATTATTTAGATATTTAATATTGAAACTATATATAATAATATAAGAACTGTTTTTTTATGAGTTCTACTTGTTAAATAAAAGATACTGAAGCGCCTGCAAGCAGCGGCGTCGGCAACATAAACACACGGTGCAACACACTTGACGGAACTGTAGTCGCTAAGTTAATACACAGTATAGAATCTCTATCTTATTACACAGGTCGATCTCTAACTTATAACACGGTACTGTCGAAGGAAACACGATTCTCTAAGTTAATAAATCTCTAAGCTATTACACCTTCCCTTTCCAAGTTTGTGTCAAATCGGTTTAAAATTGCGAACGTGAGAATGGTAAGATACATAGTTCCCGGACCTAGGCCTTACTGTGATGGCTACTCAAATACTTCATTTTTCGAGTGAAAATTCTCCAATACGTGAATGTTTTCGCTACTTGTTCGTGTTGTTTGTCTAAGTTATTGTGTGTACTGTGAACTTCCGTCGATAGTGTTTGTTTTTTTGTTTACATCGGGCACATTTAAATTTAAATTTAATCATAGCGGTCGTTATAAAAAAAAATTAGTATTTAAATTAATTCTTTCATAAATTGTATTTTTGTTTACTTCATCTAATTGCTGTGTAATATCAGTATAATCGTATTTACTTGAGATTTAAATTTTCGATTGTAACTTTTTAATCTGTTCTTTTATTTTTTAAATTTTGTTGCATTTATAATTTTAGTTTTTGTTTAGACAATAGTTTCTTTTGCGTTTTGATTATTTTAAAAAATATTGATTTACGAAAGATCAACAGTGTTTTGAAAAAAATTTATCCGCCTCGGTGGCCTAGTGGATAGCGTACTTGGCTTTCACCCCGAGGACCCGGGTTCGATTCCCGGCCAGGGCTTGGCATTTTCATACGCTATAAATCATCCCACATCCCATCGTCTGCATTAGCCCAAGTGTGCACAATAGTCGGACGTTAAACACACAAAAAAAAAAATGTATTTACAATCTTACTAGTACTTCAAAGAACAGCAGACCTGGCAGTAACATTTTCGTCAATTAACCGGTAACCGTAATATCTACCAAAAATGTTACTGGAAAACTTAAATAGAAATTTTATGCTCTTTTTTCATGAAGCGGTTAAAAAACAGGTTTTGCCGTTTAGCCAGTATTACAGCCAGTTTAACCAGTAACCAAATTCCCAACGTTGAATCAGAGGCCGCCATCTTGAAACTGAAATGGATTTTATAAAATCTTACACGTCTTTAGGGCTTTATAAAAAGTGCGTGCGTAGCAAATTTCAAAACAATCGGCCGATGCGTTTAATTACAACGCGTACATTCGTCATAATTAAATCGGAGGCGTTCGTCATAATTAAATCAGAGGCGGCCATCTTGAAACTGAAATGGATTTTAAAAAATCTTACACACGTCTTTAGGGCTTTATAAAAAGTGCGTGCGTAGCAAATTTCAAAACAATCGGCCGATGCGTTTAATTACAACGCGTACATTCGTCATAATTAAATCAGAGGCGGCCATCTTGAAACTGAAATGGATTTTAATAAATCTTACACGTCTTTAGGGTTTTATAAAAAGTGCGTGCGTAGCAAATTTCAAAACAATCGGCCGATGCGTTTAATTACAACGCGTACATTCGTCATAATTAAATCAGAGGCGGCCATCTTGAAACTGAAATGGATTTTAATAAATCTTACACGTCTTTAGGGCTTTATAAAAGTGCGTGCGTAGCAAATTTCAAAACAATCGGCCGATGCGTTTAATTACAACGCGTACATTCGTCATAATTAAATCAGAGGCGGCCATCTTGAAACTGAAATGGATTTAAAAAAATCTTACACACGTCTTTAGGGCTTTATAAAAAGTGCGTGCGTAGCAAATTTCAAAACAATCGGCCGATGCGTTTAATTACAACGCGTACATTCATCATAATTAAATCAGAGGCGGCCATCTTGAAACGGAATTGAACTGAAAACAAATACACTTTCGAACTTTATAAAAGGTACCAAATTTTAATACAATCAGTCGATGCGTTTGGGCAAAATTGCGTAACAAACACACAAACCAAATGCTGAATGGTGAAGTTGAAAAAGTGACCTCGCTTCGCTTGGTCAATTATTTTCAAGGCTTCAATTAAAACAAACGACTCAATGTGTTATTTTATTACGGAATTAATTGTTTGAAACCACATTATTGCTTTAGCATTATGTTAATTATATAACAAATTACAAAATGTAGAAATACATAATAAAAAGTAAATAGATAAAAATAAAATGTGAATATATAAAATGTAAAATAAATATAAAGTGTATTTCCTAATAACGCTACTCGCTTCGAAACCATTACGTATTACGTACTATTTAAAATTCAGTACACTGTTTACACTACATCTGTAATCAAACTACCCCGCAGGGGGGTGCAGACTAGCTCCAAAGTTGTTATACAGACTTGTCTGTATAACAACCTTGGACTAGCTCCACCTATTGAGAGGATTTAGACGTTCCTCGCGGTACCCGAGTCTAACACACACTTACACTTACAACACTAAACTTACGACTTTAACACTTTACACTCACACTTACATTTAGGGAGACGATAATAACCTTAAAATAACAAAAATAAATAATTAAATAAATACTTTCTTGAGTTTAGTCATAAAGAGTAATTTAGCTTAGCGCAAAAAAATTAATTTAGTGGGCTTAGCAAATAAGATTGATTAGTAAGACTAGTATATATGAATAATTCGGTAGGATTAGCGAATAAAGATAGTTTAGTTGGTAGTAAGATAAAATAAATTTAATTTTGTTAGACAATTGTTTTTTTTTTGATAGCTTACCATTTTGTTTACGTTTATAGTGGGCTTAACTCATAAAAGTAATTTAGTGGGCTTAGCAAATTAGAGTAATTTAGCGGATATATCTTATAATAGTAATTAAAAGGTAATCAAGTTTGCTAGACAATGAAACACTTTCTTGTTTATTGATATTTACCTTATCGGTTTACGTTATACTGACCAAGCCTCGTGAATCACGTATTACTTAGCAAAAAATAGTAAATTTGTGGGTTTACTCATAAAGAGTAATTCAGTGGGCTTAGCGAATAAAAATGATTAGTGGGTTCATTTCAAAAGAATAATTAGGTAGGATTAACGCATAAGAATAATATAGTTTGTTAAAGGGCATACGTGATACCAAAATATATTTGTCCGTTTGAAAGTGTGTTTTGCATCAAAATATTAAAAATACATTAAATTTATTCTTACGACTTTAACACTTTACACTCACACTTACATTTAGGGAGGCGATAATAGCCTCAATGTGCTTTTCGCCTTAATATAACAAATGTATATATATATATATATATATATATATATATATATATATATATATATATTTATTAGCAGATTTGTAAAAGTCAGGCGGATTTTTAGAATTATTTCTGGAAATGACTGAATCACATCCAGTGTGCATACAGCTTTCGAACTAAACTGCAATTATATTGGTTAATTTTTGAAGTTACAATTTTTCAGGAATCATACCGGAAGTACTGCAGAACAACTGCGCCAAATGCAGCACAGTGCACAGTCAACGATTGGACAAAGCGCTTACATTTGTTATACATAAAAAACCGGAAGTGTGGAAACAACTCGCCGATTTCTACGATCCAGAAGGCGTATACGCCAAAAAGTACTCCGCACGCCTCAACCAAACTGAAGAAGGAAAATTGACGAAACCTTGAAACATGTGCAGCAATCCTACAATAAAGTATTTGAACTTATGAGGCTACACGGCCATACCCCGTTTCCTAATGGAACTTATGCAGCAATATTATTATTTTAAAAGAAATATCTAGTTAAGTATAAAATATATATTTAAAAATATTATTATAATAACCTTATGTAAAATAATAAAACACGAAATTATTAAGCATAAGATATTTAATAAATATAATGATTATCACACAATATAAGATATTTCAATCCACACTATACCGATTATAAAGGATTTCTCTGTTGATTTTTCCATTAGTCCTAATTTGTACAATTAGATAACAAATAAGTAAGTTTTTTTATCCTAATTTTTCACCCTGATATGACCATCTGTAGCTTATACGTCTTGTCAAGTGCAGGTTTATGGTTACGTATCATTGTAAGTCATTAGAATTGCAACCCTATTAGAATTTTTGGAATGAGAGCTCGATCGATATGTAGTACTATAAGCAGTCTTTTAAACCCTTATAAGCCACGATATATTATTTAATTTCCGAAGTATATCGAAATTTGTAAGCAACAACACCAATTATGTAGATCTACATTAGTTTTCCCTCCATAATGTATTATAATTTTGATAGAATTTTCCGAATTGAGATCTCTTCTATGTATCAGTATTTCAAACCCTCTTACATCTGTGATGTGTTTATTTTTCGAGTTATATCGACATTTGTAAACAACAACGCCAAGTTTTAAACATTGAAGTAAAACATTACATTAGTTTTTTCTACATACGTTTTCTACTACATTAGTTTTCTCGCCATAATTAATTACAGTTTTGATACAATTTTCCGAATTAAATGTCATTCGATGTATCAATGTTTTAAGCCTCTTATATCTATGATGTGTTTATTAGTTTCGAGATATATCGAAATTTGTAAGCAACAATGCCAAGTTTTATACATTGAGGTAAAACATTACATTAGTGTTTTCTACTACATTAGTTTTCTCGCCATAATTTATTACAGTTTTGATAGAATTTTCCGAATGAAATGTCATTCGATGTATCAATGTTTTAAGCCTCTTATACGTATGATGTGTTTATTAGTTTCGAGATATATCGAAATTTGTAAGCAACAATGCCAAGTTTTAAACATTGAGGTAAAACGTTACATTAGTTTTCTCTACATAATTCATTACAGTTGTGATAGAATTTTCCGAATGAAATATCATTCGATGTATCAATGTTTTAAGCCTCATTCATCTATGATGTGTTTATTAGTTTCGAGATATATCGACATTTGTAAGCAACAATGCCAAGTTTTAAACATTGAGGTAAAACGTTACATTAGTTTTCTCTATATACGTTTTCTACTACATTAGTTTTCTCTCCATAATTAATTACAGTTTTGATAGAATTTTCTAAATTAAATGTCATTCGATGTATCAATGTTTTAAGCCTCTTACATCTATGATGTGTTTATTAGTTTCGAGATATACCGACATTTGTAAGCAACAACGCCAAGTTTTAAACACTGACGTAAAACGTTACATTACTTTTTTCTACATACGTTTTCTACTACATTAGTTTCTTCTCCATAATTCATTACAGTTTTGATAGAATTTTCCGAATGAAATGTCATTCGATGTATCAATGTTTTAAGCCTCTTATATCTATGATGTGTTTATTAGTTTCGAGATATATCGACATTTGTAAGCAACAATGCCAAGTTTTAAACATTGAGGTAAAACGTTACATTAGTTTTTCTACATACGTTTTCTACTACATTAGTTTTCTCTCCATAATTCATTACAGTTTTGATAGAATTTTCCGAATGAAATGTCATTCGATGTATCAATGTTTTAAGCCTCATTCATCTATGATGTGTTTATTAGTTTCGAGATATATCGACATTTGTAAGCAACAACGCCAAGTTTTAAACATTGAGGTAAAACGTTACATTAGTTTTCTCTATATAAGTCTTCTACTACATTAGTTTTCCCGCCATAATTCATTACAGTTGTGATAGAATTTTCCGAATGAAATGTCATTCGATGTATCAATGTTTTAAGCCTCTTATATCTATGATGAGTTTATTAGTTTCGAGATATATCGAAATTTTTAAGCAACAACGCCAAGTTTTAAACATTGAGGTAAAACGTTACATTAGTTTTCTCTACATATGTTTTCTACTACATTAGTTTTCTCTCCATAATTCATTACAGTTTTGATAGAATTTTCCGAATGAAATCTCATTCGATGTATCAATGTTTTAAGCCCCACATCTATCATGTGTTTATTAGTTTCGAGATATGTCGAAATTTGTAAGTTTTAAAATGCAAGTGTAGATAAAACGTTACATAGTTTTCTTTTCATAACTAATTACAGTTGTAATAGAATTTTCCTATTTGAGATCTCATTCGATGTATCAATGTTTTAAGCTCTCATAAACCCATGTTGTTTATTATTTCTCGAGATATATCGAAATTTGTAAACAACAACACCTAGTTTTAAATCTGTAGATCTACACTACTTTTCTGTCGATAATTCATTACAATCTTGAATGAATCTTCCAAATTGCATCTCATACAATGAGATATATATGTATGAGATATATTTTTAAAACTCTCATATATCGTTATTTGTTGTTCATTAGTTCGCGAGACATATAGAAATATGTGAACGGTATTTTTCATTATATTACGTAAAGGAGATGTTTACAAAATCAATAACTATTTAATTTTAAAATATATACAAATTTAAAACTAAATTTACTAAAGGACTCTGCTAAAATACGCTAATGTGTTCCTGTTATTTTCAGAAATGTATTACTTGCGAAAGCAATAATAAATATATAAATGTTTTCCAATAAAGTGTAGTTAGTTGAAATAGTAGTGTTTGTTTTACTTCCTTCCTATACGAAGTCAAAAATCAAAAAGGTTTTCGGATTTATTCGTTTACGCCCAAAAATTGTTTTAACTTTGATGTCTATCCGTTTACTCTCGCGCGTCTGCATGCACCGATTTTGATAAAATTTGGAGTATAGATTTCGTTTTTTCATAACACGGGAAGATTTTTCCAAAAGTATTTTTTAGCTCCCTTTTTCGTCAAAGAAACTGCTAAGAAACGCATATCCTCAAAAAATGTTTTTACGATTTTCGTCATATTTTGTACAAACGTAGTAAGGCACCCCCCACCAAAAAATCCCGTTTATCCCAAAAAATCGTGAAAAGATTGGGTTATTATATTTCGTTAAAATTTTGGTCACATACTACAAATTAGATTTTGAGTTAGTTTAGCACGTTTGAAATCTTTAAAAAAAACTCGTTTCAAGGATAAATAGAAAATAAATTAATAACCACACTAGCTGCGTTCGGTTTTTCGATTCAAGCCTAATCTTAGAGCTATATTTCCTTAATAATAAATTTAATACACAGGCTTGAGTTGTGGTTCTTCATACTGGCCTACAATAAAAATTGTAACAAAAAATGAACAAATTTTGTGAAAACTTACCCAATTTCAATCTTTTTTTTTTTGTAGCCTTATAACCGGATATCTCGGACAAACAGATTAAATAAGAGGAGGTTTGTGCAATGTTTTTACACATTTTTTGTACTGTAAAATACGAATACATTTGTTCATTTACGTCTAAAAGTTATTTTTATTTTGTAAATTTAAAAAGAAGGCGGGATCGGTAAACGGAACTGTAAAGCTTACAGTAGTAAATTAGATTAGATTAAGTTCCAAAGGTTAAGGGGTTTTATACCCCCCTGGCTTTGCGATCAAAGGATCTATTGTGCAAATAAGCCTTTTGAATTCTAATTCAGTAGACCTCCAATGAATTTTAATAGCCACTGACTAGCTCATTCTGCTGGAGAAGCCTGGAAGTCAAACGCCCTTAACCTCTGCTGGCAAGTACCTCACAATAGTAAATTATGTTAGCTACAGTTTCATCTTCCTTCCTGCATAATTCATACACTGTTTCTTCGTAGTAAATTCCTATCCTGTTCATGTAAACTCTAACACTCGCTAATCATTACTGAGTGTCCTGTGGATAGCGTACTAGGCTCAGGACCCGGGTTTTTTGGCATTTTCATACGCTATTCTCGTCTGCATTACTGCCAACTCAGACGACGCTGGCCAAAAAAAAAAAAAAAAAAAAAAAAAATCATTACTGTACATTGTAACTCATACGGTGTCCTGTAATAAAAACCACAATTTTTGTCCTTGACTGCCAACTCGAAGACTCGTCAAGAAAAACTGCCGGGAAGCGATAGTATGAGTTTTACTAAACATTTTAGCCCACTCCTCGTAAACGAAAGAAAGAACGGGTAGAGAACAACCCTAACCGTGTAACGAACCACATGGTTCTCCTGAGCTGTCCTCCGCCCAAAATTCCTACTGTCCTTCTAAGTTCTCCTGCAGGAACTTTTCTATGAGAACGACCTTTAGATTATCCCATTTTACCTGGTGTTGCGTACTGATCCACCTACTGATAGCACACGCAACCAAACCCCTACTGTCCTACTGCCTACAGAGAAACTCCTACTACCGGTTCCAATTCAATGAACTCAGATGTAGATACCAGTTCAGCCAATCTCACTATCCTCAACCTCTCTGGGTCTACGTACACTTGGTTTTCCAGAAACAGACCTTTGAGGTTCTCAAGACACTAACTACTAGCTAAGTTTTTAATGTTGATCCGAAAGTGTTTTTATCATCTGACTGTCGGTATAAATGTGGATTCGGGAGTTCTTAAACACCTGTTTCAAACTGCCAAATACAATCATTTAGTTAGCCGCTTAGCAAACGGCCTACTAAGAACACCAGTAACAGAGAGAGAAACTGTGCGAGTGAGAGGTCGACTCCCACTCTGTCACCATAGTTCCCCTCCTTTTTCTTTACTATCACTGAGAATAACAGTTTGTAGATTCAGATTTGCAAACTCTGTGTCACTGGACTGTTGGATTTGGCTGGAGGGGAATTCTCCTACAAGCGCGAGAAATTCTCGCACAAGCATTTTACCTATGTGGCTGCACTATAATGACCTTTACTCGGATTACTGTCGGCGTACTGTCCTAGAGAAACAACGCGTTTCACCCCTTTCTGGTTAATAAAGTGCAACTTGAACCTACGACCTTCAGTTACGCTAATTCAGAAACTTAACAGATTATCATTACCTGTTTACTCTTACCTATGAAAATAACCAGTGAATTCGATTCAGAGGTATTCTATAGGGTATTATAAAAATAGATTGTATTCAAAATACACAAATCATATTCCGAAAGTTTTCAAACAAAACGTTGTACAAGGCAAATAAATAAAATAATATTTGCTAAATTATAAAGGTAACTTAGATTACTGTAGATGTTTCAGTGATTTATGAAATCTAAATCTGAATAAAAGTAAATTATTGCAGCCTAAGCTAAGCTTACGTACAAAGGCGAGGCATCGTTATTCATATATATAATTGGATTTAGAAATAATACTCTTACTTAACTGTTGATTTATGCCGTCGTTTATTGCGACCACTCTGTGTTTGTTGAGTCAAAGGTAATAGTTTTAGAGTTTTTAAAACGTTAATGAAGCACACCAGCAGCAACTGTTTTGTTGACGTGATGGAAACGAATTTAAATACACTAACATTGATTACTTTTCAAATAATCTTAGTCGCTTCAGCCATGTCAATTACAGATTTTTCAAAACAGTGGTAATTTTTTCAAATATTTCCAATAGCAATACTTTGAAAGTGATAAAGTAATTTCAATAGATAACCAACTTGTCTAATCTTAAAAAAAATCAATTTTTTACCTACCAAAATCAATTTCTTTACATACATCATACATACATACATACATACATACATGCGTGCATGCGTGCGTGCATGCGTGCATACATACGTGCGTGCATACATACATACATACATACATACATACATACATACATACATACATACATACATACATACATACATACATACATACACACACACATACGTACACACACACACACACACACACACACACACACACACACACACACACACACACACACACACACACACACACACACACACACACACACACATACATACATTACGTACATATGTATAACTAAATATGTATCTAAAATTATATTAAAAACATACGACCTATACATATATGCGCGCACATACATATACGTATATTATGTATATTATATATATATATCATTAGGAGACACTAGTCCACCAATAACCGATATATTATTTATTTATTTTTGTTTTATTTTATTTCTACAGCATGTATATTATGTATATTATGTATATATGTACATATATGTATATTATGTATATTATGTATATTATGTATATTATGTATATTATGTATATTATGTATATTATGTATATTATGTATATTATGTTATATTATGTATATTATGTATATTATGTATATTATGTATATATGTACATATGTATATTATGTATATATGTATATATGTATATTATGTATATTATGTATATTATGTACATTATGTACATTATGTATATTATGTATATTATGTATATTATATATTATGTATATTACGTACATTACGTACATTACGTACATTACGTACATTACGTACATTACGTACATACGTACATACGTACATACGTACATACGTACATACGTACATACGTACATACATACATACGTACATACATACATACATCTCTGAACCGCTCACCTTAAGATCTTGGTTCTAGCCGCAGTTACTCCTGTTGCTTTCCCCTTACCGTTAACGCTGATCTCTCGTTTCATTAGTTTAACTGGCGTAAAGTAAAGACGTTAAGCAAAAAGAAATCCAAGGGCAAAACCACCATTTGAAATGCAAGTTAACATGATCTTAAGATAACTTGGATATCAGTATACAGTGATAACGATATAAATAACAATACATAACAAGGAATCAATAAGTGCCAAACAAATCTATAAGACATACTGAGAACAGCACTACCATAAAAAAAATCCAGTTTTTGACAAAAAATATTTTTTTCTTATTACTACAATTAGTTCTAAGCAGCTGTTTTTAACAACATAATTTAACAAACTATAACAATGTAAAAATACAGTCTAGGTTAGCTTAACCCATCGGTGCTCCAAATAGGCTGTACTATGATGCAAGCTGAAAAGGCTTGGTTCTCTGTTGTTATTTTAAGGCGAAAAGCACAATGAGGCTATTATCGCCTCCCTAAATATAAGTGTGAGTGTAACACGTTTAAGTCGTAAATATAGTGTTGTAAGTGTGTGTTGTACTCGGGTACCACAAGGGACGTCTAAATCCTCTCAATAGGTGCAGCTAGTCTGTAACCCCCTGCGGGGAAGGCTTGGTTCTCTTGAGTCTTCTATGTAGACCACCATTATTGAGCAGTTTACACGCCTCCTCATTAACGTGAATTTTTAGCCGTCTCTCATGGCTTCGGGCATATTTTTTAATTTCTTCGGCAACAGCGATCATCCTTATGGCCCTATGTAGATCGGTATTACAAACATGGTGCATTAGATATTATTCTCAAGTTTTTATTTTGGAAACGCTGAATAATTTTCCTGTTAGCATTTCTAGTACGTTCCCATAAGTGTATGTCATATGTCCATGTGGATTTTAGCACTGTAAAACCTTAGCTTGTAAGGATAACTCGGACTTTCTGCTTAACAATAATCTTTCTTAATCTGATGTTAACCAGGTTAAGAAAATACAATATAACGATAACGAACAATTAAATTAGGTATATGAAAACAATAACAGTAAAGAAGATTACATCGGATATAACACAATCAATTCCCAGTGACACGGGACCAGAACTCAGCAGCAGCGCCTGCTTACCCCCAGACTATCACAAAAAGGTCAACAGAGGCACAGATGCCATTGCCAGATCACTGGATGCTAGAAGCGGTGCACTCTGGTTCTATTAGGAGCCCTGAAGTTAACCCTCTCCAGTAGATACGATCAGGTTATTGAATACCTTGTGGAGAAGCCCATCTGCACGCCAATGGCTGCAACCCATAGTCTCCGAAAACAACTCAATGGGCACGCCCAAGTAGTTGAACCCTACACGACGTCCCAAGAACCTCACAAAACGTCCATATTATTTGTTATTGCTTACATACATAGTAAACAATGACAACAAAACTAACATTTAATCGAATTAAATTAGGAAAAGGACTGTCGTTTAACCAGTGAAAAAGGGTTGTTTTGTGGTGTTTAACGTTTGTATTGTGCACACGGGCTAATGAAGACGATGAGATGATTTATAGCGTATGAAAATGCCAA
>CM040191.1:58503188-58528188 GCA_022606455.1 Callitettix versicolor
CCTACTTTTTTTTATAAATAAGTTCCTCTACCTGAAAAAAATACTTTTTTATTAAAATTTTCAATAACAAAAAACAAACTATACATGACACCACCGCACACAGCTGCCTCGTTTTCGATTTGAGAAGTCTTTAAACATCCATGATGACATTGATTAGGCCTAATTATACTTGAATACAAGTGCTCATACACCTAACCTAACTTTATTATTATTATTCCCCGCAGGGATTGCAGACTAGCACCCCTAGGATTTAGACGTCCCTTACACACACTTACACTTACAACACTACACTTACGACTTTAACACTTTACACTTACACTTACATTTAAGGAGGCGATAATAGCCTCAATGTGCTTTTCGCCCTAAAATAACAAACGTCTTATTCGTTTTATGTAACGTTTATGCTAACGTTAATAATATAATGTTTAATGCAACGTTAATGTTAACGATGTAACGGTAATGTTAACGTTAATAATGTAACGTTAATGTTAACCTTAATAATGTAACGTTAATGTTAACCTTAATAATGTAACGTTAATGTTAACCTTAATAATGTAACGTTAATGTTAACCTTAATAATGTAACGTTAATGTAACGTTAATGTTAACCTTAATAATGTAAAGTTAATGTTAACCTTAATAATGTAACTTAATGTTAACCTTAATAATGTAACGTTAATGTAACGTTAATGTTAACCTTAATAATATAAAGTTAATGTTAACCTTAATAATGTAACGTTAATGTTAACCTTAATAATGTAACGTTAATGTTAACCTTAATAATGTAACGTTAATGTTAGCCTTAATAATGTAATGTTAATGTTAACCTTAATAATGTAACGTTTAATGTAATGTTAATGTTAACTTTAATAATGTAACGTTTAATGTAATGTTAATGTTAACCTTAATAATGTAACGTTAATATTAACCTTAATAATGTAACTTAATGTTAACCTTAATAATGTAACGTTAATGTTAACCTTAATAATGTAAACTTTAATGTAATGTTAATGTTAACCTTAATAATGTAACGTTAATATAATGTTAATGTTAACCTTAATAATGTAACGTTAATGTTAACCTTAATAATGTAAACTTTAATGTAATGTTAATGTTAACCTTAATAATGTAACGTTAATATAATGTTAATGTTAACCTTAATAATGTAACGTTAATGTTAACCTTAATAATGTAAAGTTTAATGTAATGTTAATGTTAACCTTAATAATGTAACGTTAATATTAACCTTAATAATGTAACGTTAATGTTAACCTTAATAATGTAACGTTTAATGTAATGTTAATGTTAACCTTAATAATGTAACGTTAATATTAACCTTAATAATGTAACGTTAATGTTAACCTTAATAATGTAACGTCAATGTTAATCTTAATAATGTAAAGTTTAATGTAACGTTAATGTTAACGTGGTGCAAGGGAGTTTAGAAAAGTATTTTTTTATACTTTACCTTTTTTTGAAACTCCTATTTCAAAAAACTCCTATTTCACAGTCATAAACGGCATTGAAATCTGCAAATATCTTAGCATTGAAGCTTTCGTAATTAATATTACCGAAATTCAATTTTTAAATTTTAATAACATCTGTCTAAAATGGCGAATGTGAGTGTAAAATTCATTTACGTGTTTATTACTTGTTTACAGCAAAGTTGGTTTTAAAAAAATGGCGGAAGTTAGAATGACGCTTTCCTTTATTATAAAAATAATTTTAATAGATAAAATAAATGTTATAACAATAGAATCGTTTACCAAGGATATCTGAATTACGGTAATTGCAATGCAAATTGATTGACAGTATAAAGAGTGCATCGTCGTGTCTTACCTCAGTATTCAATACAACATGCAAGCTTTACCTGTTGTGGTTGTCGCACTTCTAATAGTGGCCGCTAGGGGCGCTGAAGTGTACAAAGGAGCCTGGACTAAGGTAGACGTGGACGAGGTACTGCGCAATGAACGATTGTTGAAAAATTATATTAATTGTTTTATGGAAAAAGGTCCGTGCACACCGGATGCTTCGGATATTAAGAGTAAGTACTTCTGAAGTGCAAAATTTTACTGTAAAACGGTACTCATTCACATCCTCTCATGGGCGTTAATGTAGTAATTGTCAGCGGGTTTCCATTGACTTTGTGTGTGTGTGTGTGTGTGTGTGTGTGTGTTCACTCTCACCAATCTGACGTTCACAATTTCGGCATGATTTGATCATAACTTGGCACAAAAATCGATTTTGGTTTTACCTTAAACGCTTCTGTTACTCAACAAAACCAGTTCGACAGTTTCAAAATGGCGGAACGTTTTAAAGACCAAAATTACTTTTTCGTAATTGTAATCAGTTTTAAAGTCTCTGTAAATTAGCGTTTTAAATTTTAAAATTCCGTTGAAACTTCAAAAACGAACCGGTCATTGTTTTTTCAATGTTGTAAGTTAGTTAAAAAATGTCAGAAATTCGTTTCAAACACACAGAAAGACGTACCGTGGTTATTTGTGTATTCGCGAAGTGTTTTCCATTCGACTTTATTTTTCTAAATAATTAAGACTACTGAACTCTGACACAACTTCGCAAATACATTTTGGGAAAAAATCGCTTTTCCAAATTGAAAAATACTGACTCATTTTGTTCAAACTTTAAAAAATAGCACTGCTAACTAGACTGTTAGATATGATATCTCTAAAGATACGTTGATCGAAATACCTCACTTTGTCACTTAAATATTGTACCTTAGAGAGAACAAAACTAAAATAGTTCCTTTCATGAAATATTTTTGCAAGTTAATATTACAATAAACAAAATACGCGTTTTAATAAACAAAATACAATAATAATGTAACGTTTAATATTAACATTAATAATGTTAACGTTGATAATGTAACGTTAATGTTAACCTTAATAATGTAACGTTAATGTTAACCTTAATAATGTAACGTTTAATGTAATGTTAATGTTAACCTTAATAATGTTAACCTTAATAATGTAACGTTAATGTTAACCTTAATAATGTTAACCTTAATAATGTAACGTTAATGTTAACCTTAATAATGTTAACGTTAATAATGTAACGTTAATGTTAACCTTAATAATGTTAACGTTAATAATGTAACGTTAATGTTAACCTAAATAATGTAACGTTTAATGTAATGTTAATGTTAACCTTAATAATGTTAACGTTTAATGTAATGTTAATGTTAACCTTAATAATGTAACGTTTAATGTAATGTTAATGTTAATCTTAATAATGTAAAGTTTAACGTAACGTTAATGTTAATATTAACGTTAATGTGGTGCAACGGAGTTTATAAAAGTATTTAAAACAATTTCAAACAAATCAACAAAAACAAAAACAAACAAGATCAAAAACAAATTTAAAAAAAAAAAAATTTTTTTTCGTTTTAAATCTAAACCTTTAATATAAAATCTGCTCACTGTTTTGGGTAACTGAACATATAATTATCGATTTAAAACGATTTTCTCCTGTCCAATCGCCCTTCTCAGTTTTCTTCATCATCAATTCCGCTTTGCCAGTTCTTTCTAGTTCTGTATATTTTTTCTGTATATATTTCTGAAAAAATATAGTTTCTTCTGTTATTTTTATATTTCTGTATAAATCTACTATCTTTAGACCGATATTAAAGACTAACGTAATAACAGTGATAATTTAAAACAGTGAATAAAAAACTTTTAAACTTATTTTACCATTTTTATACTTCTGTAACATAGCTATTATCTTTAAACCGATATTAAAGACTAACTTAATAACAGTGATAATTTAAAACAGTGAATAACAAACTTATCAAAGTATTTTACCATTTTTATATTTCTGTAACATAGCTACTATCTTTAGACCGATATTAAAGACTAACTCCTTCCTTGGGGAGTTCTGGGAGTTTCTTACTATAGAAGTCCTTTAATTGGGTTACTTCTGTTTGGTATCCTTCTATATGTTACCAAAATGTACATTAGGATAAATTAAGTTGAAAAGATTGATATTTATTCTTCAAATCAAATTAGTTTCTTTTTATTTTGTGGCAGAGGAGTTTTGTTTTGTATGTATTCATCACAGTGTTTTTTCATATTTTGTATTAAAGTAGTAGGATTTTTCACTTTTATATATCTACAATTATGTATCAAATTCTACAGAGGTTCTAATTCTCTAGAATCTCTTTGATTCTACACTTTGGTACATCTTCCATACATGATGTGCCTGACGATCTCCACTAAAAGTCCATTTTGGTCCCTGATAGTATTTTTAATGTAATTCTTTAACTTGCCAAACTTCCAAATTACATGCTATTATGTTTTTTTAAAATGGTGTTGTGTTTTCTGTGAAATGTTTTTTACCCAATAAATACCATTCAACAGGATCATTACATTTCTTTTTTGCATATTTCTTACCCGCAGGGGGTGCAGGCTAGCTGCACCCATTGAGAGGATTTAGACGTCCCTCGCGGTACCCGAGTCTAACACACACTTACACTTACAACGCTACACTTGTTTAACACTTTACATTCACACTTACATTTAGGGAGGCGATAATAGTCTCAGTGTGCTTTTCGCCTTTTAAAAAAATGCATATTTCTTTCTCATATGGCGTCCAAACTAAACCGTATTATGTCAGTTTTAATCCCAAGTATTTTTGTAACTCGCTTTGTTTTAGCAACGTCCATTGTCCAGCGGTAGTTCTGAGTGAAAAACATAACAAGATATTGTCCCCGAAAACAGAACAGGAAAGAAAGATTATTAATAAAATTATTTTTTTATCGAATTATTATAATTCTGTGTGTGTGTGTGTGTGTGTGTATGTGTGTGTGTGTGTGTGTGTGTGTGTGTGTGTGTGTATGTGTGTGTGTGTGTGTGTGTGTGTGTGTGTGTGTGTGTGTGTGTGTGTGTGTGTGTGTGTGTGTGTGTGTGTGTGTGTGTGTGTGTGTGTGTGTGTGTGTGTGTGTGTGAGAGAGAGAGAGAGAGAGAGAGAGAGAGATACAAAATAAACAGAATTTTGCAAAAGTAAAACAAAAAAATTTAAAATAGCCAATACTTAAGAAATAACAAAATAGTTAATAAAAACTAACAAAAATAACAACGATAATGTTCTTTTGAATTAAACGTAATAAAATTACCGTATTAAACAATAAAATATGTCAGAGCTGTAAATCGTTTCTGGAAAAAAAACTTAACAAGTAAATAATAATAAATAAACATTTAATTAGATTTTATAAAATATATTTAAACGCAAGAAACAGCCGAAGCTACATCATTTAAAGTTTCCTATAAAGTAGGGCCTAATCCACATAACCAGTGCAGGCTCCTATTGTTTTCCAATGCACGCATATTTTTATTTTTATCAAAATGAATTATTTACCTTGAGTAATTAATATTTATAGGCGATAACATCAAAATTTGATGAACCAATTTTGTTAAATTGAGCTATTTTCATAAGTTCAGGAACGAACATTTTGGCATACGTTTTATTCAAGTACTTAAAAATAACAAAAATGTT
This sequence comes from Callitettix versicolor, assembly GCA_022606455.1. Lineage (NCBI taxonomy): Eukaryota > Metazoa > Arthropoda > Insecta > Hemiptera > Cercopidae > Callitettix > Callitettix versicolor. The sequence continues at coordinate 58,508,696 of CM040191.1, forward strand.
TGTAGAAAACTTTTCAGAAAATTTAAAATTAGCTTTTCGAGATGTATGCGAACCGAACATTTGTGCGAATTTGAACAGAATCAGTCGTTTCGTATTTGCTAACGATGTGAACACACTTCGAATGCTTTTCACGTGAAATTCACTAATTATATCAGAAGGCCTGAGAACCATTTAAGGGAGCCGAGTCGATCAAAGTTTCAAGATTGACTTTTTTACAGTCATACTTTCCGATACTACACACCAGAAATAAGAATGCGTTAGCCTGGAAAAATATGCAATTATGTACAACTTATATAAATAAAAAACACATCTTTACGATATTTCCAACTATTAATATTCTAATAATTATAATTGCTAGCCTGGTCGTGTAGTAAAATGGCGTTCATTAATAATTAAGTTTTTATACGTACAACGTGGAAGACGTTTTTTAATTGAAAACCCTGTAAACAATTCCTCGCTAGATTGAACTGATAGTGTAGTTATAATTAATTATAATTAACATATTTATTATTCATCTTATTTATACGAGTGATTATAAACAAAAAAATATTAAATTTAAAAAAGTAAAGTCATTAGCGCTGGTTTTGAATTCACGTCACTCAGATATAACACTAAGCAACTAATGCACTGGAAGTAATAAGCTCACTGGTAGACTTTAATTCATTTCAAGAATATTAACAATTTGTTTACGGCAAGCGTGGCGCTTTTTACGTATTTTTCGTGCTACCACGAGTTTCTATTTTTATTTCTTAAAAAATTGCTGGATTAGGTTAAAAACGTTTTTATTTCAAAATTTTATCAAAAATACTTCGTAAGCTTGGGTGCAATGTTTTTAGGAAACACAATAACTTAGAAATAAATAGCCTGTATTAAATTAATTTTGTATTAAACAAAGTTTTTGTTTTTGTATTTTTCAAGATGGCGGACGTTAGAAATTTTTAACTTCAAATACGTCGAACACTGTAACTTCACAAATAAATCGCTTTTTAATGGTGGGAAAACTTTTTTCACTGTAGCTTAAAGGTAACTGAATAATTGACAAGAACCAGGATTTTCCAGTAATTTTGGGTGTATTTGATTGATAAAGTTATTACAAAATTATTACGTTTAAAGTTATAATATTTTAAAAAAATAGTTTTCATTAAAACAAAATTTTTGTTTCTTTTAAGTTCCGCGTGAAGTAAAAAACGCTTTTCGGAAAATTCATTATTGAAAATTTTAAACGGTTGCAATTTTGAAAATCTCAAAAAAATTCATTACTTTCATACATTTGTAAAACTTAACATTAAAAGTACAAATTATAATGTATTTTTTATCCATGTTCAGTATAATGATCCGCCTTCCCTAGCTTCGTCAATTCTACTTTCGTATAGATAGATGTAGTTTTTGAAGATGGAGGTTCTCCGAAACGCGTCAACAAAAGTAGAATTGACGAAACTAGGGAAGGCAGATCATTATACTCAACATAGTGACAATAATCCTAGCAGAAGAGAAGAAGAATATAAAGGTACTTTTTATCTACTTACAAAACTTACAGTGATATTTTTTCCAAAAACTACTAAACCTAAAAGTAAACATTCTAAAAGTACAGGAAATATTTTACTGAAATTATATTTTTTTATTCCTTTGAAAAACTATCTAGCTTCGTGACAACACGAGTACTTCGTAGGATACTAAAATAGTACATTTTATCAGTAGTACCTAAAGTAATATTTTCCGGCGCACGATTGACGGAAATGCAATCAAACGCGGAAAGTGCACTTTAAAATACAAGCTGAGGGCGTTACGTTTCATCACACAACAAAATAACTGAATAAGCAAATAACAGTTACATTTTATATCAGGTACTAAATTAGACCTTACATTTTCAACATTGCACCATTTACAAAACTAACCATATCAATCTTCGTATGTATTTATATATTTTTTGACGTTAACTTCCCCGTTATTTCTGCAGATTTCTTAAATAACTTATCTAGTATATTAATAACATGTTCACAGGTTATTTTCAAACAAATAAATATAAGAACTGTAAAAGTAGTTTGTTTTGAAATTACGATGTGTAATATAAGGCCAAATATTAACAAGTGCATTGGAAAGAAACGTCAGTGCTCCTGGTGGACAAATAAGTAACTAAACGAGAGAATGGAAAAATCAGCTGATTTCCGTGTCAGTTAAATACGGAATCTGAAAAAGGCCGTTTTCGCGAATCAACACAGGAGTATATGCGTGCGTGCGTGCGCGCGCGTGTGTGTGTGTGTGTGAGAGAGAGAGAGAGAGAGAGAGAGAGAGAGAGAGAGAGAGAGAGAGAGAGAGAGAGAGAGAACGCGCGCGCATATTTCTAGGCAACTTATTTTGATGAAATCAAGCGTGTGGTACTGTACATATATCAGAATTATTTATTGTTGTAAAAAAAACTTACGAAATTGTATTTTGACACTTTGCTTTTCACCAAATAAAACCTCAATAAGCGCGACGAGCAGCTGTCTCGTTGACGTGATAGAAGCAACTTTTCAAACAATTTTTTCTAACTTACCCTTTTAGAAATTCTAGTTTCACCATCATGATCAGCATCAGAATCTGCATATATTAAATTTTCAAAGGTATACAAAGGATTTTGAAAATTCAAAATGTCAATTTATTCAGTTTTTAACGCTTATTGCGATGGTGAAATCAAAAACTTTTAAGACAAAAATATTATCAATTTGTAAAGATTTGAAATAACCGCCATTTTGAAACTGTTGACCGAATCTTGCTGGTTAAAAAGTTGCTTCCAAGCTATTAACATAATCGATTTTTGTGCTTACTTTGAAATAAATCGTACAAGATTGCAAAGGTTTATGCACTTTTTTAAAACTTATTGCGATGGTGAAATTAGATTTTTAAAGAAATTAGGCAAACAGTTTTTAATTTTTGAAGTTTTGTAATGGCCGCCATTTTTACACTGTTAAACGATTTTTCAGATTAATAAACTTGTCCAAATTATTATAATCAATTTTTATGACAAGTGTGAATCACACACACACACACATACACACACACACACACACACACACACACACACACACACACACACACACACACACACACACACACACACACACACACACACACTTATAATATGGGTTGTGTGTGTGTGTGTGTGTATGTATATATATATATATATATATATATATATATATATATATATATATATATATATATATATATATATATTTCAACGATCACTCTAAAGTCACATCATAAGAAAGAGCTGACCTCTTTCTTATGATGTGACTTTTTAGAGTGATCGGTGCCCATTTCAAGATCCGGAATTTCGATCTTACCATGATAGCCGCTCCTATAGGTCATTGGTTGCTACTGGCGGCGTTCTAATAGAAATTGACAAACAAATTCTGGTTTTTAAAAAAACTGTTCTATAAGTTTTGGTCAATATTTTTTTAATAAACAAAACATACGAATTGTCTGTCTTGTAAGCAGCTTCAAAACATGGAAATCCGTCTATTTCTATAAAAATCAGGCTTTACGAGTTACACTAAGATCATATATTAAATTTCATATTTAAGTCACTGAAGTGAATTTAAAAATTAACAGTAATACCAGTTGGAGAATAAAAAAGTGAAAAAGTTAATGTGTTGTCCTAAGTGAACGGAATTCTTGAAAACTGGCAATAAAATATATTTTATTTAAGTAAGAGTTTAAAAAACCTTTTTTCTCAAAATAATGTGAGTGTGAGAAAGTTATTATTTTATTATTTCCTAAAAAAAAATGTACACACAATCGTCTCAAACGATTTTTGTCAAATTACGCTCTAATAAAATCCATAAATATCTAAAACTCGCCAATATCGAAACCAGTTTGCTGAAATATTTGATGTATTTTAATACATAATTCAAGGCAGTGCTGTAAATATTTAATACAAAAAATTTACCATTCTGAAGTATATCGGGGGGCCGAAAAACAGTGGCCATAGGTCAGTACACAGGTACACTTTTTCGTTATTTTTATTCAAACGCATTAACAATGATATAATTACTGTTTGGTAATTTGCTTCGTCTAATTACAAGAATATAATTATTATATTCCTATTGTTATTTAAAAAAAAATTAAATATCCTTCAATTACTGTTAGAAATGACGAACTAATTGTACTTTTAATTTATTTTGTTTGTTTCAAAACATTCACGTAATTTGTTTACGTGATATATTTTAATTTAACTTGCACAATACAATAAATTATGCATGCAAAATATGAGAACATTCACAAATGTTTAAGCAAATAATAATTCTGTTTTTAAAATTGTTTCTTAATGATGGAACATTTGTGATGTTAACGATATAGATTATTCCGCTTGTTAACATAGTGGGCAACAAATATAAAGTGTTTGTAGCTAGGGAGGGCAGATACGTACTCAACAAAATTAAATTGTTGTTATAACTTTATTTAATGTGCCTACTTTGGTAAAGATACAGTAAATTATCATCGTGAACGAGTAATTTCGTTTATGTCAAGTTAAGGTGATTTGCCTAATATAATTTGTAGATTTAAGTTGTTACTTTTGACCAGCATACATCCCTGTTTTAATAATGTATTTGTCAGTTACTGAGTAGATTTTGTTGTTTCGTTTTCTTGACTTGTTTTTTTTGAGCACATTTTAGTTTTCCTTTACCACTCAAAATAACGTCTTTAATGTTTCTTCTTAGTTTTTAGTTTTTTTACAGTAAAACATTTTTAAACTAAAAGTATTCCGAAACTAGTCAACAAATGTAAAATGTTTGTAACTAGGTATTTCAGAGATATGTGCATTCATTATGAAACGAATAATTTTATTTGTCAATTTAATTTGTTCAAAATATTTTGCAGATTTAAATTGTGACTTTTGACCGGTATACATCCGTGTTTTAATAATGTATTTGTCAGTTATTAATTAGATTTTGTTGTTGTTTCGTCGTTGCTCGGCTTGTTCTTTTTCAGCACATTTAAGTTTTAGTTTTCCTTTACCACTCAAAATAATGTCTTTAATGTTTGTTCATAGGTTTTAGTTTTTTTAAAGTAAAACGTTTTTAAACTAAAAGTATTCCAAAACGAGTCAACAAATGTAAAATATTTGTAACTAGGTATTGCAGAGATATGTGAATCCATTATGAAACGGATAATTTTATTTATGTCAAATTAATTTGTTCAAAATAATTTGCAGATTAAAATTGTGACTTTTGACCGATATACATCCCTGTTTTAATAATGTATTTGTCAGTTATTAATTAGATTTTGTTGTTGTTTCGTCGTTGCTCGTCTTGTTCTTTTTCAGCACATTTAAGTTTTAGTATTCCTTTACACTCAAAATACTATCTTTAATGTTTGTTCTTAGTTTTAACTTTTTCTACAGTAAAACGTTTTTAAACTAGAAGTATTCCGAAACTAGTCAACAAATGTAAAAAGTTTGTAAAAGTAAACAAGTTATTGCAAAGATATGTGAATTCATTATGAAACGAATAATTTTATTTATGTCAAGTTAATTTGTTCAAAATAATTTGCAGATTTAAGTTGTGACTTTTGACCTGTATACATCCGTGTTTTAATAATGTATTTGTCAGTTATTCATTAGATTGTGTCGTTTTGTTTTCTTGACTTGTTCTTTTTGAGCACATTTTATTTACCACTCAAAATAATGTCTTGTGCGTTTGTTCTTAGTTTTTAGTTTTTTTACAGTAAAACGTTTTTAAACTAGAAGTATTCCGAAACGAGTCAACAAATGTAAAAAGTTTGTAACTAGGTATTGCAGAGATATGTGAATTCATTATGAAACGAATAATTTTATTTATGTCAAGTTAATTTGTTCAAAATAATTTGCAGATTTAAGTTGTGACTTTTGACCGGTATCCTGTTTTAATAATGTATTTGTCAGTTATTAATTAGATTTTGTTGTTGTTTCGTCGTTGCTGGGCTTGTTCTTTTTCAGCATATTTGAATTTTAGTTTTCCTTTACCGCTCAAAATAACGTCTTTAATTATTCTGTTAAAGTTCTTAGTTTTTAGTTTTTTTACAGTAAAACTTTTTAAACTAGAAGTATTCCGAAACGAGTCAACAAATGTAAAAAGTTCGTAAATAGGTATTGCAGATATATGTGAATTCATTATGAAATGAATAATTTTATTTATGTCAAGTTAATTTGTTCAAAATAATTTGCAGATTTAATTTGTGACTTTTGACCGGTATACATCCCTGTTTTAATAATATATTTGTCAGTTATTGATTAGATTTTGTTGTTTTGTTTTTTTAACTTATTCTTTTGAGCACATAAAGTTTTAGTTTGTCTTTGCCACTCAAAATAATGGCTTGAACGTTTGTTCTTAGTTTACAAAACAAAGTGTAAAAATATTTTAAAATAGATGTATTTTTGTGCGTGACCATAAAGTGTTTGCAGCTAGGTAAGGCAGAGATAAGTAGTCCACAATATCCCTAGCGTAAAAAGATGATTGCGTTAAGAACTACAATTTAATTTGTTCCTATAATGAAAATTCATTATCTGCGGTTCGGCTTTGACGTCGTTTCGGCTCATTTCCTCGGCGACACTGATAAATTGTCCGCCGGAAATTCTAGATTAAATTACAGTGACGATTAATTTGAATTTTCAGAAATAATCCCGGACGGCCTGCAACACGACTGCGACAGATGCTCACCCGAAGACAAGAAGAAAGTGGACAAGGTGATCAAGTTTTTGATTCACGAAAAGATGGACCTTTTCGAAGAAATGTGCAAGAAGTACGACCCGGAAATGAAGTACCAAAAGAAGTACGAGGATTACATAAAGAAAGCGAAAGAGGGTAGTTAGAAACATCAAGGAACTGCATTCGTTTGTACTATTGAATAGTTTTCTTTGTTAATTATAAAGATTTGAGAAGAAAAGTGTTGTTTTATTTTTATTGTAAAATGGATTAGTGAAAAATGTAGTGTGTGTGTATATATATATATATATATATATATATATATATATAAATAAATGTGTGTAAGTGTGTGTGTGTGTGTGTGTGTGTGTGTGTGTGCGCGTGCGTGTTCGTGCGCGCGCGTGCGTGCGCGTGCGTGTGTGTGTGTGTGTGTGTGTGTGTGTGTGTGTGTGTGTGTGTGTGTGTGTGTGTGTGTGTGTGTGTGTGTTTAAATTGTGTACAAAAATCTATATTAATAATACTTCTTTATCCTGCCGAATCATATTGACAGTTTCAAAATGGCAGCCATTTCAAATTTTTAAAAAACGCGTAACATTTTTCCGAAATCTGATTTCATAATCGCAATCAAGAGTTAAATATTCTACATAAATCTGCACTTTTATTATTTCTAAATCTTTTGAAATTGCGAAAACAAAATTGACGGCGGTCAGGATTGAGTTTTGTATTTCCAAAGTTAATTGAAAGTTTAAAATGCAAATTTAAAGAGATCTAAAAGCGATTACGATGTTGAAATCAGAATTTCAAGTATATTTGAGATGAAAAAAGTACTTTTGGAATTCGTTGCGTCAGCGAGACAGCTGCGCGCCGCCATTATTCCTAACGCTTTCTGTTTAATAATCTCCGTAACGTTGTCTAATTATTTTCAAGTTTCGCCAGTAACGTTTTTAGAAGTTTAAAGAAATTAGGGCACTTTCGAACAGAATTTAATTTCAAAGTTTTTGCACAGTACAAGCGCATGAATGCTGCAACGGCTTTGAATTCAGTCGTTGAATAATTCAGCCTGTGCAACAGAAACCAGTGCAAGTAGACGCTGCAGAAAGCAGTTTCCGTTTTTGATGGCTTACACTACTTATTTAATTGAATTCTGTTTCAAACTTTTGCCTTTAATTAAATTTAATTCCGAGACCCGACAAACTTCACGGCTTTGTTATTTCACGTCGAACGTAGTTTGGCAAAATTAAAGGCGAAAATATTTTGGAAAAAGGTATTTTTTTAGTTCAAATATTTAGTTTTCATTTGCGTTATATTTTACAAGTAAATTTATATTGGAAAAAGGAGTTACTGGAATTGAATTACGCACCTCAAGGTCATAGGTTCTGGACTGTAGTTACTGCAGTAAGCTTAATACTTTCCAATAATTCCGATCCCTCGTCTTCATTAGTCCAACAGGAATTAAAAATGCAAAAATGAAAGAAGAAAAAATATGAATATTTGCTGTGTATATTTTTGTCCGTTCGAAATGTTCCGATTTCTGTCGATCTTGGTACACAAATCGATTCTTCTAATAGCTTGAACAAGTTGGTTAACTATCAGTAAACAGTTTGAAATTGAAAGCCATTTATTAAAAAAATGAAAATGATTACAAATAAGTTATTCTTTGTATTTGACATGGTCATTTTGGTTTATAGTTTTTAACGTTGATTTAAAAACGTATTCATTTCAAATTAAATATTTTTGGAAATTCGCTTCCATCACATCAGCGTAACAGACACGCGTGTGATTACTAACAACTTAAATTTTATATTCCTTATCTTTAAATTAAACAAATTTATGGCCTTGTTTTAACTGGAACGTAATACCACATCGAAATTGGAAATTCGGTCCTTTTGTTAATTTATTGCGTGGGTTTGCAGGAGCTTAGGCCCTGTTACCTAATTATCATAACAGCTGCCCTAAAACAAGGAAGGTGAACAACGCAGAGAAGGCTTTAATATATAAACTACGGCTTGGGTTGAGGACTGTTAAAACCTTTGTTTATTTGATCATAAGTTTAGGACAGAGTATCTATAGTTCATTTATTTTTACGGTGGTCGTGACGTCACTGGTGATCAGTACCAATCTATCGCATAACTACAATTTAGCCCTAAAGTGTTTTTACGTCTTGTGATAGTTGTAAAACTGTAAAAACATTTAAAAGTATTATTTTTGTGTTTTTGCAAGAATGTCCGTAATTTATTTATATTTAAGATCATTAATACTTGGTGGATAGCCATTGAATTAATGAAATAATAACAAGTTTGCATATTTCGACAACTTTTTTTGAGTCTTGCCAACAAGGTTTCACTCGTTAGAGCATTGTCAAGGTCACGTAATAGGCTGAAGTTAGAACAGATAATACATTATCTTTTTGTTCGGGGAAAACCCAAACTAGAATTGAGGGGAGGGGATAACGACTCAATGGTTGTCATTATCCGTTCCACCTAATTCTTAGAATTCTAAAACGGGTTTTCCCAACAGAAATACAATTGTATTAGCTGTTTGAACTTCAATCAGTTAATTACCCACAACAATGCTCTAACTAGTGAAACCTTGGTTGGCAAGACACCACGAGAAATTGTATATATAAAATTGTGGAAATATACAAACGTGTTGTTATTTCATTCTTTAAGGTCTGTAATGGCTAACCTAATCAGTAGGGTATTTTCCCCATTTGTTAACATTCTAACACTCGTTTTTATTTGAATATTTTTGTAATATTAATAAGCATTAAAATAATAGTTAAATATCAATTAAAACTTATTATTAAAATTATTACGTACACAATTATTCGCTATAATAATTAGCTTATACGCTAACGTAACCTAATCTTGTATGAAGCAATTTCTTTGGAAATTTAAAGAAATTGTTATTATGCAAACGTTTAGCGAACTAAATTTACACCGAATTTAAAATTAATTTTTAACTGTATTTCATTTTCGGAAGTTGGTACTACTGGAGGTAATTTAACCATCCTCTCGCTAATTTAAAGTAACCGTACGGGAAATCACCCTTCATGACGTTTCTAGTGGAAAATAGGACTCGATGGGCGATGTGGTTAAGGCACTTGTCAGAACTGCCCAATACAAAAATTGTGGGTTCGAGACGCCTTTAATTTAACGCTAGCTGAACTCTCGTACTTATTAATCTACTGGCAATCTAGGAACAAATGTTGAGGGAAAATATGTTCCTAGAGAAAACACGTATTTTAAACGAATCCGCAATGTTTTTTCATTCCTGTTTTGAAAATAAAAACTACTTTTAAGACGACAAATCACTAATGCTCTACGATTTACCTTTCAGGATCGCTAAAGAAAAACATACATCTTGTGATAATGTCGTGGCCATTTTTAACTGAATAAACAGAAAACGAAATACGATTGTTATTCAAGACTCTATCATGTAACTATTTCAGTATCGGCGTCGGACATTTATTATTTACAAGAACGTTAACTACCGCAGAAAGTTTGCGCAAGAAAAACTTCTCATCCTAGACTCAACCTTTTTTTGCGAAAGTTTTACCGAAAGTTTAACAAAGTTTCCGTAGAAGAAAATGTAAAAAGTTTAAATAAGATGACCGCATGGATTTATTTTATTCTGTTGAAAGGCCGTTTCACTTTTACCGAACCTGGGACCGCGGAAAACAAAAAGAAAAATTTTCAGTATTATAAAAATTCATTTTCGACGATACTGAGCAGTCGGTTATAATTTAAAATGGCAATTTATGTTTTTTCTTCGGAGATACAATTTACCAGAAAGTGTTAAATTTATGCAGTCTCGAATAATTAAAGCAAACATGTTGTTTACAAAAGTAAAACAATTATATAATGGGGTTCATATTAGTAAATTTTTATTGGAAAATGAGCTATTACAGCGGCGATTAGGTTAAGGCCCAGACCAGTGGCCTTGAAATGAATGTCGATCCTGGCAACTATCTCATTTTTTGATGTTCGTTAAATTAATTTATATAAATCTAAAAGTGTTTACTGTGTGCGTGCGTGTGTGTGTGTGTGTGTGTGTGTGTGTGTGTGTGTGTGTGTGTGTGTGTGTGTGTGTGTGTGTGTGTGTGTGTGTGTGTGTGTGTGTGTGTATGTATGTGTGTGTGTGTGTGTGTGTGTGTGTGTGTGTGTGTGTGTGTGTTGTGTGTGTGTGTGTGTGTGTGTGTGAGTGTGTGTGTGTGTGTGAGTGTGTTTGTGTGTGTGAGTGCGTGTGTCAAATTTAATCCAAACTTTATTGATTTTAACAAAAGTTCTTAATTTTGGTCAAATTTTATTCAAATTTTTAACAGAACAAGTTTTTCAACTTTTTCAAAATGGCGATCATTTAAGATCAGAAAAAAATCATTACTTTTTTCAGTAAATATTTTGGAAAATCTATTTTTACCATCGTAAATCAACGTTTAAAAACTGTGCGAATTGGCATTTTTAATTCTTGCCATACTTGACGATTCAAAACTTACGTTGCGGTTTATTTCCTGTGATTTATTCGTGAACTGTAATTCTTGTTGACTTGAAGGATAAGTTTTGTATCTGACAAAAGTTTTAGCGAAATCTGTTCAAACGATTTCGATAAATTCTGCATAAATTGGCATTTTTAATTCTTGCCACACTTGACGATTCAAAACTTACGTTTCGTATTTATTTCCTCTAATTTATTCGTGAACTGTAATTCTTGTTGACCTGAAGGATAATTTTTATCTGACCAAAGTTTTAGCGAAATCTGTTTAAACGATTTCGATAAATTCTGCCGAAATTGACATTTTTAATTGTTGCCACACTTGACGTTTCAAAACTTACGTTTCGTGTTTATTTCCTCTGATTTATTCGTGAACTGTAGGAATTTAACAGTTTAATTTAATTCTTGTTGACCTGAAGGATAATTTTTATCTGACCAAAGTTTTAGCGAAATCTGTTCAAACGATTTCGATAAATTCTGCATAAATTGGCATTTTTAATTCTTGCCACACTTGACGATTCAAAACTTACGTTTCGTATTTATTTCCTCTAATTTATTCGTGAACTGTAATTCTTGTTGACCTGAAGGATAATTTTTATCTGACCAAAGTTTTAGCGAAATCTGTTTAAACGATTTCGATAAATTCTGCGTAAATTGGCATTTTTAATTGTTGCCACACTTGACGATTCAAAACTTACGTTTCTTGTTTATTTCCTCTGATTTATTTGTGAATAGTAAGTTTTTGTTGACTTTTGTAAGTGACCAAAGCTTAGGTGAAATCTGTTTAAGTGATTTCGATAAACTTAGCCAAATATTCAGCTTCTTGTCTCTAGCTTTGAACAGGATTATCGCTGATATAATTATTTAAATCTAAGAAAGTACTTTATATATTTACACCATTTATTTTACTAATAATAAATAATTAGATCGGGTGTGTTTGAGGTACCTAAAACACCGTCAATCTGCTACACTCTTCAAGGTCGTAGGTTACGGCAGTAACTGCAGTCCAGAACCTACAAATTTAATTGTAAGAAAAATAGCCTTTTTCCAATGAAATAAATTTAAAAATTAAAACTAAATTTCTAACTTCGATGTGGTAGGGCCTATTTCCAACTTCGATTTGTTCCAGGCTATAAATTTATTTAATTTAAAGGTAAGAAATTAATAAATTTTAAATTGTTAGTAAATCACAGACGTATCACTCACGCTGATGTGATGGGGGTGAATTTTCAAAAAAGTGTAATTTTAATTTTATACGTTTTCAAATCAACTTTAAAAACTACAAACTGAAATGACCATGTCATGTCAAATACAAAGAATAACTTATCATGTTCAATTTTTTTTTTTTGTTTACTGTCAATTTCAAACTGTTTACTGATAGTTAACCAACTTGTTCAAGCTGTTAGAAGAATCGATTTGTGTACCGAGATCGACAGAAATCGGAACAACATTTCGAAAGGGGCAAAAATATACACAGCAAATATTCATATTTTTTCTTCTTTCGTTTTCGCCTATCGTCCATATTTAATTCCGGTTGGACCAATGAAGGCGAGGGATCGGAATTAAGGGAAAGTATTAAACTTACTGCAGTAACTACAGTCCAGAACTTTGAGGTGCGTAAATCAATAGTAACTTCTTTTCCCAATGTAAATTTGCTTGTAATATATAACGCAAATGAAAACTAAATATTTGAACTAAAAAAGTACCTTTTTCCAAAATATTTACGCCTTCAATTTTGCCAAACTACGTTCGACGTGAAATAAAAAAGCCGTGAAGTTTGTCGGGTCTCGGAATTAAATTTAATTAAAAGCAAAAGTTTGAAACAGAATTCAATTAAATAAGTAGTGTAAGCCATCAAAAACGGAAACTGCTTTCTGCAGCGTCTACTTGCACTGGTTTCTGTTGCACAGGCTGAATTATTCAACGACTGAATTCAAAGCCGTTGCAGCATTCATGCGCTTGTGCTGTACAAAAACTTTGAAATTAAATTCTGTTCGAAAGTGACCTAATTTCTTTAAACTTCTAAAGCGTTACTGGCGAAACTTGAAAATAATTAGACAACGTTACGGAGATTATTAAACAGAAAGCGTTCGGAATAATGGCGGCGCGCAGCTGTCTCGCTGACGCAACGAATTTCAAAAGTATTTTTTTCATCTCTAATATACTTGAAATTCTGATTTCAACATCGTAATCGCGTTTAAATCTCTCTAAATTTGAATTTTAAACTTTCAAATAACGTTGGAAGTACAAAAATTAACCCTGACCTCCGTCGAATTTATTTTCGTAATATCAGTGGATTTTGAAAATAAAAGTACAAGTGTATGTAGTAATGTAACGCTGGTTACGGGTTTGAAATCAGATTTAGGAGAAATTGTTATGCGTTGTTTAAAGATTTTTATTTGTAGACATTTTGAAACTGTTAAAATAATTTGGCAGATAAAAAGAACTTGTTGAAGCTTGTATAATATAGACTTTTTGCCTAAACACACACACACACACACACACACACACACACACACACACACACACACACACACACACACACACACACAACTACCACACACACACACAGTTAGGAAAAATTGTTATGCGTTGTTTAAAGATTTTTAATTGCCACCATTTTGAAACTGTTAAAATAATTTGGCAGATAAAAAGAATTTGTTGAAGCTTGTACGAGGGTTGATCAAATATAAACGAGACTGATTTTTTAAAAAAATTATTGCTTACTTACAAATTATTCTTGATACAACTTATTTTTCTACATAGTCTCCCGCACGAGTAACACATTTTTCCCACCGGATTGGAAGTTTTTAATTCCATCTTCGTAAAAGTTCTCGGCCTTCATTGAGCCATTGGAGCACGAAGGTCTCCACCGCAGAATCGTCTTCGAAACGCTGGCCTCCAAGCGCCTCTTTGAGTGGCCCAAACAGGTGATAGTCGCAGGGTGATAAGTCTGGACTGTATGGGGATGTTCCATTCGTTCCCAGCCAATTTGATCGAGTTTAAGCCTCGTAGCGTTCGCCGAATGTGGTCGGGCATTATCGTGAAGAAGAATGACGTTTCTCGCCGGTTTAGATTTCCTTTTCCTACGAAAAGACTGTTTTGCGGCCTCTAAAACATCGCAATAATATTGTGCATTTATTGTGCGTCGTTGATGGAGGAAATCGACGTGAAAGGCGCCTTGATTGTCGAAAAATACAGTGGCCATTACCTTCCGGCCGACGATCGTGATTTGGCCTTCAGAGGCGCCCTCTCTCTCTCTTCCGCCACTCCATACTTGCCTGTTTCGACTCGGGAGTGTAATGGTGAACCCATGTTTCGTCACAGGTGACAATCCGGTTTAATAATGCCTCACCATCTCGTTCAAATTGGGTCAATAGTCGCTGGCAAATCTCCAAACGATTCCGTTTGTGAACGTCGGTCAAAATTAGTGGAACCCTCCTTGCAGATACTTTGCTGAGTTCCAGGTTTGATGTAACGATTTTTGAACGCTACCATAGCTCAACTGGAGTTCATCTGCAATAAATCGCAGCGATATACGTCTGTCTTCGTCCAGGAGCTTCCGAACAGCATCAATGTTTTCGTCCGTGACGGAAGTGGTCGGGCGACGATCATGGCTGAGGTTTTCTACTGCTTCCCGTCCTTCGGCGAATTCCTTGTGCCAAGCAAAAACGCGAGCTCTTGACAGGGTCCTGTCCCCGTATTGAGCCGTCAATCTACGAAAGATTTCAGTCGGATTAACCCCCTCCTTGGCCAAAAACTTAATAATAATTCTCTGCTCCACGGAAACGTGAACTCACTCTCACTCATTGTATAGTTTTATATTGAAGGATCCGAACGGAAATGTTGCCCGTCTACGCCCGTCCCAAACCTCCCAGGCTACCTGAAACCCCACCCTTTAGAATTCATTGTCCAACGGAAAAGTTTTTAGAAAGTCAGTCTCGTTTATATTTGATCAACCCTCGTATAATATAGACTTTTTGCCTAAACACACAAACACACGCAGTGCGCGCACGCACACACAAGCACGCACGAACGCACTCAAGCACACACACACACACACACACACACACACACACACACACACACACACACACACACACACACACACACACACACACACACACACACCACCACCACCACACACACACACACACACACACACACACACACACACACACACACACACACACACACACACACACACACACACACACACACACACACAGTACAAATGTATGTAGTAATGTAACGCTGATTACGAGTTTGAAATCAGATTTAGGAAAAATTGTTATGCATTGTTTAAAGATTTTTAATTTCCGCCATTTTGAAACTGTTAAAATAATTTGGCAGATAAAAAGAACTTGTGAAGCTTGTATAATATAGACTTTTTGCCTAAACACACACACACACACACACACACACACACACACACACACACACACACACACACACACACACACACACACACATATATATACACACACATACATACACACATAAACACCACACACACACACACACACACACACACACACACACACACACACACACACACACACACACACACACACACACACACACAGTACAAATGTATGTAGTAATGTAACGCTGATTACGAGTTTGAAATCAGATTTAGGAAAAATTGTTATGCATTGTTTAAAGATTTTTAATTTCCGCCATTTTGAAACTGTTAAAATAATTTGGATGATAAAAATGACTTGTTGAAGCTTGTATAATATGGACATTTTGCCTAAACACACACACACACACACACACACCCACAACACACACACACGCACGCGTGCACCCACACACACAGTACAAATGTATGTAGTAATGTAACGCTGATTACGAGTTTGAAATCATATTTAGGAAAAATTGTTAAGCATTGTTTTAAGATTTTTAATTGCTGCCATTTTGAAACTGTTAAAATAATTTGGCAGATAAAAAGAATTTGTTGAAGCTTGTATAATATAAACATTTTGCCTAAACACACACACACACACACACACACACACAAGCACACACACACACACACACACACACACACACACACACCACCACCACACACACACACACACACACACACACACACACACGCGCGCGCGCGCGCACACATGCACATGCTCACACGCGCGCGCGCGCATACGCACGCACCCACATATTCATTGTTTAAAGAATATTAATGACCGCAATTTTTTACGTAAATTCATGCAAACTTTAGCTTTAATTACGTTGGTGATGTAAATTTTTTAATTGCATGAAAATGTAATTATAGGCTATTCTAATTATGTACTTAATGGCAGAATATTCACTCTGACACGTGTTTCTGTTACATGTATCGTATTTTTTCTGGGTGACTTGTGGTTACTCTGATTATATATTTTGTAAGTATTAGATTTTATTTTTATTTTTGGGCGCTCAAGGTGTCGGCTTTGAGTGTTTATTTTTGGTTTGGTACTTTATTTTCTAATTTTATATTTTTATTTAGGCACTTTAGGGGTTTAGTTGCAAAATAGGTTAATTGACCATAGTGCCTAGTGTTTTATTATCTCTTGTTCTAATTATTATTCTGTTTTGTTCCAGGCACTTGAGAGTAACGTTAAGCCGCACTCTCAAGACGTCGTGTTTCGAGAGTACGTTTCACCAAATACTCAAGTGATGGCAAATATATGAGTAAACAATAATTTGCCAATCAAAGCAAGGTCTTTGTTTCTACTTTACAATTCGGCACTTAGTTTGTGTGTTTATTTTTTACGCAGTTTTGACCAAACGAATTAACCGATTGTTTTCAAATTTGGTACGAAGGTACCTTGTACAAAGCCCGAAAGATTATGTGTAAGACGTTTCCCATTTCCTTCCGTTTCAAAATGGCGGCATCAGATTTATAATGCCGACGATTGTACGCAGTTTTGGCCAAACGAATTGACCAATTGTTTTGAAATTTGGTACGAAGGTACCTTGTACAAAGCCCGAAAGATTATGTGTAAGACGTTTCCCATTCCCTTCCGTTTCAAAATGGCGGCATCAGATTTATAATGCCGACGTTTGTACGCAGTTTTGGCCAAACGAATTAACCAATTGTTTTGAAATTTGGTACGAAGGTACCTTGTACAAAGCCCGAAAGACTTATGTGTAAGACGTTTCCCATTCCCTTCCGTTTCAAAATGGCGGCATCAGATTTATAATGCCGACGATTGTACGCAGTTTTGGCCAAACGAATTGACCAATTGTTTTGAAATTTAATATGAATATACATTGTATAAAGCCCAAAGGGCTTATGTATAATATTGTTTCTCATTCGATTCTTTTCAAAGATGGGGACTTCTGATTAAAAGATGACGACTGTATGCAGTTTTTGCAAGAAGCACTGACCGACTGTTTTGAAATTCTATACGAATGTACCTGGTATAGAGCCAGAACGACGTATGTACGTTCGACCGCACTTGTCGAGCCTTTTTCGATCTTGGCGAGCCAGAATGCCTCCACTAGGATGATCGAGCCTTAGTTTCGACGTCATATCCGTATACCCATGTTTCGTCACCTGTTATAATACGTTTCAGTAATTCTGCATCGTCGTTGACTTCATTAAGTGACTCCTGAGCAACTTCCATTCGCCGCTGTTTTTGTTCAAAATTCAACAATTTTGGAACGATTTTTTCTGTCACGCGTTTCATACACAAAACATTGGAAACAATGTCATGACATGATCCAATCGATATGCCAACATCAGCGACCTCTCTAATTGTGATTCGGCGATTGTTCATAACAATTTCTTTCACTTTTCCACGTTCTCATCGGTTGTTGATGTGCTGGGGCGTCCAGGGCGTTCGTCATCTTCAACGTCTTCACGGCCTTCTTGGAAACGCTTATACCACTCGTAAACTCTTGCTTTACTCATAGCAGACTCACCATAGGCCTTCGTTAACATTTCGCACACTTTGTTACACTTTATGCCGTTTTTTACGCAAAATTTGATACAAAATATTTGATCCATTTCTTTTAACAAACGAAAATGGATCAAAATATAAAGATGACTATAGTTGCTGATGTTTCCTGTAATACAGGCTTTAAGTTAAGATCTATCAAAATTTTGACCGCTTCATTGAAAAAGAGAACAAAATGTCCAATAAAGTTGATCCAGCAACATTTTTGATAAATAATACGGTTCCAGGAAAAGCTGCGAACGAGTCAAAGCGCTGTCTTCGCGCGATCTACCAAGTAGTAATATTAGTATCACTTTCTAAAAGACAATTGTTTGGCTTATTTAATGATAAATTCTAAATATTGATAATATAATAATATTTATTGATAATATTAATAATATTATTTAACATTTTGATAAATATTAATAACTCAGGACTTTAGATGCATACCAGTTACGTAGCAAATACATACCAGTAGATAAATACCAGATAAATACCAGTAGATACATACCAGATACATGCCAGTAGATACATACCAGTAGATACATGCCAGTAGATACATACCAGATACATTCCATTTACATACCAGATACATTCCATTTAAATACCAGATACATACCAGTAGATATATACCAGATACATACCAATAGATACATACCAGATACATGCCAGTAGATACATATACATACCAGATAAATACCAGTAGATATACCAGATAGTACATACTAGATACATACCAGATAAATACCAGTAGATACACACCAGATACATACCAAAAGATACATACCAGTAGATACATACCAGATAAATACCAGTAGATACATACCAGTAGATACATATCAGTAGATACATACCAGATAATACCACTAGATACATACCAAAAGATACATACCAGTAGATACATACCAATAGATACATACCAGTAGATACATACCAGATACATACCAAATATATACCAGTAGATACATACCAGTACATCCATACCAGATACATACCAATAGATACATACCAGTAGATACATACCAGATACATACCAGTAAATACATACCAATAGATACATACCGAATACATATCACTAGATACATACTAGATACATACCAGATAAAACCAGTAGATATATACCAGTTGATACATACCAGATAAAACCAGTAGATACATATCAGTTACGTTATAAAGCTCCTATTTAGCTACTGCTCCATTTCTTGTTCACCCCTTTCATCTTGACACATTTTACCCGGCAAATATCTACAGACCCTACCTTATATCTAAGACCAAATATCTAAGACAATGTCCGTGCTTTCAAGACGCTCCCTAATGGTTTACTTCCCGTGCAATTTACCGCGCATGCAATTTTTTTCTAATCTTTATTAAAACATACTCTTTTTTATTTTCATTCCGTGGTTGAAAA
>CM040191.1:58535688-58555688 GCA_022606455.1 Callitettix versicolor
TCAGAAAGTAACGAGAATTTTAATTTTTTGAACAAAATATTTATTCTTCTACATTGATGCTGTCGCCTTCAAAATAGTCCCCATTGGACTGCACTTGTGCCAGCGCTTCTTCCAATCCTCGAAACACTTCTCCAACTCGATCTTTGAGATAGCCATTAGTTCTTTAAGCTTTTAATGTCATCTACGGCTGTAAAACGACGGCCCTTTAAGGTTATCTTTATTTTTCGAAATAGGAAAAAGTCACACGGAGCCATGTCTGGCGAATATGGAGCCTGGGGCATCGTTACAGTAATATTTTTGGCCAAAGATCACGAACAAGCGATGAAGTTGTGAACTGGTGCATTATCGTGGTGCAAAAATTATACGTTAAGTTTTTCCTTAGTTCCGGGCGTTTTTTTTTGGATTGCTTCATGAAAAAGGTGTTGAACTTGTAGATAGTACTCCTTATTGACCGTTTCATCTGGTGGCAGGAATTCATGATGCACTATGCCATTAATATCGAAGAACACATATCGAACCTTCATGTTCGACCGCACTTGTCGAGCCTTTTTCGGTCTTGGCGAGCCAGAATGCCTCCGCTGGAATGATTGAGCCTTAGTTTCGACGTCATATCCGTAAACCCATGTTTCGTCACCTGTTATAGTAAGTTTCAGTAATTCTGCATCGTCGTTGACTTCATTTAGTGACTCCTGAGCAACTTCCATTCGCCGCTGTTTTTGTTCAAAATTCAACAATTTTGGAGAGCATTTTGCGGTCACGCGTTTCATACACAAAACGCTGGTAACAATGTCATGACGTGATCCAATCGATATGTAAACATCATCAGCGACCTCTTTAATTGTGATTCGGCGATTGTTCATAACCATTTCTTTCACTTTTTCCACGTTTTAATCTGTTGTTGATGTGCTGTGACGTCTAGGGCGTTCGTCATCTTTAACATCTTCACGGCCTTCTTGGAAACGCTTATACCACTCGTAAACTCTTGCTTTACTCATAGCAGACTCACCGTAGGCCTTTGTTAACATTTCACACACTTTATTCCATTTTTTACGCACAATTTGATACAAATTCTTTGATCGATTTCTTTTAACAAACGAAAATCGCCGAGCTCATAAAAACACGTCTAACCCTAGTGACTGTCACGGACAAAGTCAACAATGAAAACAGCTGAAAGTTTTATCATACTTCAAGGGCATGTATACCAACATAATAAAAAAAATGTTTGACAATCGGACTTTCTAAATCCGCGACATTTAAAAATGATCGTTACTTTCTGAACACACACACATCGTATATATATATATATATATATATATATATATATATATATATATATATATGTGTGTGTGTGTGTGTGTGTGTGTGTGTGTGTGTGTGTGTGTGTGTGTGTGTGTGTGTGTGTGTGTGTGTGTTTAGATAATGAACAATTGAGTACACTTACAAAGTAAAACAAGAGTGTAATACTGTACAATACATTAATAGAAATGCAGTTCTTTGTTGCTAAAAACTTTAGTGCCTAAGAAGGTAAAATAGTAATTCATCGAGAAAATGTAGAATACTTTATATGGAACGTAGTGGTCCAATGCCGATCTCAACACCATCTAAAATTGACCATCTAAATCAAATCTCTGGTTTCTTTACAAGTGTTCTAAAAGAGGTTAGAACTAAACACTTTTTTATGTAACGAAATTATTTGTACAGTACAAAAATTAATATTAGAAAGCAAAATAATATTATTTTACATGCAATATAAAAAAGTAATTTCTGTTATTGAACCAAAAATAATAATCATGTATCATGTTTTCTCTTCTATCTTATTTTAATTACGGTAATTTGTTCGAAAACACGACGAATTGCCATAGTTTTTGAAAACATAACATAAAACGTTATAGATTATCAGCTGTTCAGTGAAATCAGCTGATCGTTACGAATTGATACAAAAGAACTGATCATTTATTAAGCTAGTTTTTAACAACATAACCTATAAAATAATACAGCTTATCAGATGTTCAATGAAATCAGCTGATATTTACGAATTAATATAAAACAACTGATCTTTTATTGTAACGTAGCTAGTTTGTAACAACATAACCAAAAATTTAATACAGCTTATCAGATGTTCAATGAAATCAGCTGTTATTTACGAATTAATATAAAACAGCTGATCTTTTACTATAACTACCAATATAAATGTGTTCACTCGTATCACGCGACGCGCAAAATCAATCACAACCAGTCCGAAAACATGATGCATGTTAAAAATAATCGACTTACTTTATTTTGCCATTCAATGCAGACTGTCCAGCTTTTGTAGAGGTCTGGTTTGGTAGAGGAATCCACGGAACAGAATTGTTCACTTTTTTATACTTGGTGATTAACGACATTTTATTACCTGTAAATGTCAAGTATTTAAATAACAGGAAAAGGATAAAATAACAATACAATTTTATTATTGTATTATTTAAATCAAAGTATAAATGCATTAATGAAAATTATTTTTTTAAATAACCCCGCAGGGGTGCAGATTAGTTCACCTATTGAGAAGATTTAGACGTCTCTCGCGGTACCTGATTCTAACACACACTTACAATATTACACTTACAACTTTAACACTTTATATTCACACTTACATTTAGGGAAGCGATAGTAGCCTTCAATGTGCTTTTCGACTTAAAATAACAAACGTCTTATTCGTTTTATGTAACGTTAATAATGTAACGTTTTATGTAACGTTAATGTTAACGATGTAACGTTTTATGTAACGTTAATAATGTAAAGTTTATTGTAATGTTAATAATGTAAAGTTTATTATAACGTTAATAATGTAACGTTTAAGGTAATATTAATGTTAACGTTAATAATATAACGTTTAAGGTAATGTTAATGTTAACGTTAATAATGTAACGTTTAAGGTAATGTTAATGTTAACGTTAATAATGTAACGTTTAAGGTAATGTTAATGTTAACGTTAATAATGTAACGTTTAAGGTAATATTAATGATAACGTTAATAATGTAATGTTTAAGTAATATTAATGATAACGTAATAATGTAACGTTTAAGTAATGTTAATGTTAACGTTAATAATGTAACGTTAATAATGTAACGTTAACGTTAATAATGTAACGTTTAAGGTAATGTTAATGTTAACGTTAATAATGTAACGTTAAAGGTAATGTTAATGTTAACGTTAATAATGTAACGTTTATGGTAATATTAATGATAACGTTAATAATGTAACGTTTAAGGTAATATTAATGTTAACGTTAATAATGTAACGTTTAAGGTAATGTTAATGTTAACGTTAATCCATGAGGTCATCGATTAGGCCTAATTATTTGTTTAATACTCGAATACAAGTGCTCATACACCTAACCTAACTTAATTATTATTATTCCCCGCAGGGGGGGTAGACTAGCTGCACCTATTGAGAGGATTTAGACGCCTCTCGCGGTACCCGAGTCTAACACATACTTACACTTACAACAATACACTTATAACTTCAACACTTTACACTTACACTTACATTTAGGGAGGCGATAATAGCCTCAATAAGATTTTCGCCTAAAAATAAAAAAAAATTGTTTTAATATTTTCCTTAAAATATAAATACTTTAATAGAGAATTAGAAAATACATTCTACCAGTATACTAACAAAATATATAGGATTATACGAGATTATCAAGTCTCTATGAATTAACTAAAACAGTGAACATTGAAGAGAGGAAAATGTTTTTGTAAAATTATAATATTATCAAGATAAAATTTTAATTTCAAGAATAATACCACAGATAAACAAGGTTATACAGCTAATAAATTATAAATGGTAAAACCCAATCAGAAAACTTAATTAGAAATATCCTGAAAAAATATTTTTAATTACAAAAAATTTAATATAAATTAATTTTTACTTCAATTAATATTTATCTATAAATATTAATTTTACATTAAAATCACGTTTACTTTATTATTATGTTAACAATAAAATTAAAAAAAAGTACTTACAATTAATTTCAAACTGCACTTTGG
This sequence comes from Callitettix versicolor, assembly GCA_022606455.1. Lineage (NCBI taxonomy): Eukaryota > Metazoa > Arthropoda > Insecta > Hemiptera > Cercopidae > Callitettix > Callitettix versicolor. The sequence goes on from CM040191.1 coordinate 58,539,717, forward strand.
GAGAAATTGACAGAAGCCTTGTCGGATGTTAACCAAATCACAAGTGTTAACGATTTAAGGTAAAGTTTCAAAAATGTACGTACGTAATACCGAGAGAGGGTTAATTTAAGAATGGGGGTTGAATGCCAGGTAAAGTCGTCTTTATCTGCCATTGTTCACATTGGGCAATAATTGTTTGTCGTTACTTTCCGGTAACTGCCAAAACTATTGTTGTCTAAATAAAAGGATGGACTCTGAACCAATGGCTGCGTGTTCCGACATGGCTGGTGTTTTTACTGACTTTACAAATCTGCAGGACAAGTTGGTCTTTCTGAACTCTAAAAATGTCGCCTAAACTTGGTATCGAAATATTTAAATGCACGTTTAAATTAAGAAAAAAGGAACTTATAAGAAATTGCGTAATAGTGTTCTTACTGTAATTAAATTATTTAAAAAAATTAATAAAATTGATTAAAAAACCCACTTACAAACGAATTTTTAATTTTGGAAAAGAAGAAAATTTTGGTTTAATTTAACATTGAAGAAAATTCATTCAACTTACCGATTTACAAGTAAAATAGTAACGCACGCAGTTGTCTCGTTGAGGTAATGAAAGCTAATTTTTAACAATTATTTACACACGCACACGCGCGCTTATATACACACACACACGAACACACACACACACCCACCCACACACCCACCCACACCACACACACACACATACATATATGTACATACATATATACACACACACACGCGCTATCGCCCATACACACACACGCTATCGCCCATACACACACACACACGCACACACTCACACATGCGCACGCGCGCGCACACATACGCACACGAACACATACACCCACACAAACACACACACACACACACACACACACACACACACACATACACACACACTCGCGCGCCCATACATACACGCACGCGCGCGCGCGCGCGCACACACACACACACACACACACACACAGGTTACCCACATACACACACACGCATATATATATATATATATATATATATATATATATATATATATATATATATATATGGTAAATACGTGTCTCGAAAACCATTGAACGGAATACCATGAAACTGGGCACACCTTGCTCTAAGGTAATAGCCGCTTTCTGAGAAACGTTTTTAAATAATCCATTCTGAAGGAGTTAATGCGCAGATAAAGTGAACTTCATATTTAATTTTTGTGGCTCCAGATCAGTGCCGATTTTTAATTTCGCACAAAGCTTTATTTTAGGTTTACAAATGCAAAAGGAAGAGATTGTCCTAGTTACCACTAGCAAAAGGGTTAAAATGGGCATAAATAACTTTATATTTTATATCTGTATTTCTAGATCTCTGAAAATTCAATTCAATGTTTTAATAGGCCTATATATAAAAAAAGAATAACTTTATATTTTATATCTGTATTTCTAGATCTCTGCAAATTCAATTCAATGTTTTAATAGGCCTATATATTTTATAATTTCTAGAATAACTTTATATTTTATATCTGTATATAAAAAGAATAACTTTATATTTTATATCTGTCTCTAGATCTCTGCAAATTCAATTCAATGTTTTAATAGGCCTATATATAAAAAAAGAATAACTTTATATTTTATATCTGTATTTCTAGATCTCTGAAAATTCAATTCAATGTTTTAATAGGCCTATATATAAAAAAAGAATAACTTTATATTTTATATCTGTATTTCTAGATCTCTGCAAATTCAATTCAATGTTTTAATAGGCCTATATATAAAAAAAGAATAACTTTATATTTTATATCTGTATTTCTAGATCTCTGAAAATTCAATTCAATGTTTTAATAGGCCTATATATAAAAAAAGAATAACTTTATATTTTATATCTGTATTTCTAGATCTCTGCAAATTCAATTCAATGTTTTAATAGGCCTATATATAAAAAAAGAATAACTTTATATTTTATATCTGTATTTCTAGATCTCTGAAAATTCAATTCAATGTTTTAATAGGCCTATATATAAAAAAGAATAATATATTTTATATATTTTATATCTGTATTTCTAGATCTCTGAAAATTCAATTCAATGTTTTAATAGGCCTATATATAAAAAAGAATAACTTTATATTTTATATCTGTATTTCTAGATCTCTGAAAATTCAATTCAATGTTTTAATAGGCCTATATATAAAAAAAGAATAACTTTATATTTTATATCTGTATTTCTAGATCTCTGAAAATTCAATTCAATGTTTTAATAGGCCTATATATAAAAAAAGAATAACTATATCTGTATTTCTAGATCTCTGAAAATTCAATTCAATATTTTTAATAGGCCTATATATAAAAAAAATAATAACTATATTTTATATCTGTATTTCTAGATCTCTGAAAATTCAATTCAATGTTTTAATAGGCCTATATATAAAAAAGAATAACTTTATATTTTATATCTGTATTTCTAGATCTCTGCAAATTCAATTCAATGTTTTAATAGGCCTATATATAAAAAAGAATAACTTTATATTTTATATCTGTATTTCTAGATCTCTGCAAATTCAATTCAATGTTTTAATAGGCCTATATATAAAAAAAAAAGAATAACTTTATATTTTATATCTGTATTTCTAGATCTCTGAAAATTCAATTCAATGTTTTAATAGGCCTATATATAAAAAAGAATAACTTTATATTTTATATCTGTATTTCTAGATCTCTGCAAATTCAATTCAATGTTTTAATAGGCCTATATATAAAAAAGAATAACTTTATATTTTATATCTGTATTTCTAGATCTCTGCAAATTCAATTCAATGTTTTAATAGGCCTATATATAAAAAAAAGAATAACTTTATATTTTATATCTGTATTTCTAGATCTCTGCAAATTCAATTCAATGTTTTAATAGGCCTATATATAAAAAAGAATAACTTTATATTTTATATCTGTATTTCTAGATCTCTGAAAATTCAATTCAATGTTTTAATAGGCCTATATATAAAAAAGAATAACTTTATATTTTATATCTGTATTTCTAGATCTCTGAAAATTCAATTCAATGTTTTAATAGGCCTATATATAAAAAAAGAATAACTTTATATTTTATATCTGTATTTCTAGATCTCTGAAAATTCAATTCAATGTTTTAATAGGCCTATATATAAAAAAAGAATAACTTTATATTTTATATCTGTATTTCTAGATCTCTGAAAATTCAATTCAATGTTTTAATAGCCCTATATACAAAAAAAGAATAACTTTATATTTTATATCTGTATTTCTAGATCTCTGCAAATTCAATTCAATGTTTTAATAGGCCTATATATAAAAAGAGAATAACTTTATATTTTATATCTGTATTTCTAGATCTCTGCAAATTCAATTCAATGTTTTAATAGGCCTATATATAAAAAAGAATTCCTGTTGTACTGACTCATTACCAACGTAGCTACCATGAGGCGTACATATTATGGCTGGAAGCGTGATTTGTGGATATCTTGATATTATTATGTTCCCTAAAAATATATTTGTTAAGGTTTGCAGAAGTTTTTTTTGTAAAAATGTTTGCTTGGTCGGATTTCCTAGGGAACTGACATAATTTAAAAAATAATGAAACCTAATTCAGCATTTTTTGTTTCCCCTAAACGTAATCTAGCTTTAGGCCTATTTATATAAAACGACGTATTGTGATTCATTCATTATCCAAGCCAAAGAAGGCACAAATATGAATTTAGGCTTCTTTAAGCTTTCATTGACTTTTTAAAAATAAAATTGCAAACACTTACAAAGTCTGATGTATTTTTATCAGCTCTAGCAGCAAAATATGTCGACCAAACGTAAAGGATATTACGTGATTATTTCGTTAAAAAAATTCATATGCCTATTTACATTAACTTAATACGACAGGTTTTGATTAGTACCATGGGTTTTACCATAACAATCAAACTGTTATTTTGCCGGAATTGTCAATAAGAAAAACATTTTTTTTAACAACAAAATTTTTCTTAATCAGAAAAACTTACTGTAGTTTACAGTAAAAAAAGAAAACGCTGAACATTAAAAACGGATAAATGTTTGTGTAAAATTTCAGTTTTATCGAGTGTAGGCCTAATTATTATTTCCTGAATAATGCCGTAGAGAAGCTATAAAAATATATAAATTGTAAAACACAACTACGGAATTCAATTAGAAATTTCTTAAACAAAATATACTTAACATCTCTCAGTTAAAAAAAAAACAAAAAAAACTTTACTTCAACCATATAGATTATTTCGCGAGTCAACATCCCTTTTTCTCAGCACACACTATTCGTACAGGCATAAATGACGTATCTTTAGAAAGATTTTTTAACCGCCTTCTGACATTGCAAAACGATTTTGCGCTAAAACATACTGTTTGTGGAAAATTTTAACATAAAAAACATTTTTAACTGTCATAGGCAAAACGGCATTGATGCGCATGCGCGGCATCACAAATCAAACAATATTTTATATATTATACAAAGCTAACTTATTAATCACGAATTTACAATTCCATTACAAATGATATATTTTTGCATAACGTGCTTAGAACAATTTCAATATTTACTTAAAAAGTCATTAAACTTTCAAATTATGTGGCCCTACTGACAGTCCCCTATCCCTGCCCGTCGTACAAGCCGGGACAAGCTTTTCGAATACGAAACACATGTTTTGGAAACCGTGATTTTTCCTTCCAACGTGCATTTATCTATTGTTAATACATAAAATACGAAATACAATAAAAATGTCAAAATACAGTTAGTGGTTATGCCTTTTCAATTGATTATTAATATTGCGTTTGCTATCACTATAAACAAGTTGCAGGGACAAACACTACAAAGAGCAGGATTGTATTTACCAAATACCGTCTTTACTCACGGACGGTATGTAGCATTTCCAAGGATAACTAAATCAACTAGCATGTTTGTATCCGTTTAAAAAATGAAATACTTATTCAAAAGGCTGTGTTTACTTAAAACGTTATTGTGAAATTTCGCACGGGCCTCTTGGATTGTATTTATTTATAAATACTATTTTGATATTAACGTGAATTATTTTGTAAACAATGAAAATCTTAAAAAGTACTTACAATTTATGAATCGGACAACACAGCAGAAACTGTACGTGAGAGAACTGAATACGAGTCTTCTCCGTTGTTAACCAAATCACAACTAACAACTATTTAACGCACCTTCGAAAAATGTACTTACATATTTCCTGTGAGAGGGTTAATTATGTGGTGGGGGTTGAATGTCAGGTAGTCGTCTTTATCGCAATTGTTAACAAAGGGCAATAATTGGTTGTCGTTACTTTCCGAAAACTGCCATAGCTATTGGTTGCCTAAATAAAAGGATGGACTTTGAACCAATGGTTGCGTGTTACGTCATAACAGTGGTGCCTTTACAAATCTGCAGAACAAGTTAGTCTTTCCGAACTCTAAAAATATCGTCTAAACTTGGTACCGCAATATTTAAATGAAAATACAACATACCGTAATCCATTACATAAACTTTCTAAAATTTAATTGAATTATTTTCAAGAACTGTTTTTTGTAAAATCTGTTTTTGGGTTAGTTTTGGTCGTTAACGAAAATTCATAAATGAAATCAATTTGCCAAATTACAAGTAAAATAGTAGCCTAACGCACGCAGCTGTCTCTCCCTCCCTCTCTCTCTTTTTTTTTTTTTTTTTTTTTTTTTTTTTTGTGGTTAACGTCCGACTATTGTGCACACTTAGGCTAATGCAGACGATGGGATGATTTATAGCGTATGAAAATACCAAGCCCTGGCCAGGAATCGAACCCGGGTCCTCGGGGTGTAAGCCCAGTACGCTATCAACTAGGCCACCGAGGCGGCTCGCAGCTGTCTCGCTGAGGTAATGATAGCAAATTTTCAACAATTATTTATTTTCATATTATATATCTTCATATTACTATTTTGTCTAAAAAAATGTGTTTTAGTCTTATGGATATTTGTTTTGTAGAAAAGTTAGTTTACTCTGATGTTTTTGGAAATTAACATAAATACTCTAAAAAGCATTTAAACATTTTTTATGTTCAACCCCTAAAGATAATCTATCTTTACTTTTAAAAAACAACAATCGCCATAACAAAACTAAAACCAATGAAGAAATAAAAATGAAATTAAGCAAACTCAAACTTTCATTAGCTTTTTTAAAACAAAACGGTGAGCACTCAAAATATCTGATTTATTTTAATCAGTACTAACAGCAAAACAGGCCAACCAATAGACAATTCTACTATATGATTGCATACTATAAAATTCAGATATCTGTTTACAATATCTTAATAAACCGAGTTTTTGTGGGTATTATCGGTTTTACCCTGAACGTCAGACTGTTATTTTATTGGAAAAATTACTAAATTTACAAATAAGAAAAACATTTTTTCAATAACAAAAATGTCTCTATCAGAAAAACTTACTGTAGTTTACAGCAGTAAATAATGAAAACAGAAAAACGTATTGTAGTTTACAGCGAAGCAGAAAACAGTATACATTGAAAACAGAAAAACTTGCTGTAGTTTACAGCGAAACAGGAAACAGTAAACATTGAAAAGAGAAAAACTTACTGTAGTTTAGAGCGGAAAAGGAAACAATAAACACTGAAAACAGAAAAACTGATTGTAGTTTACAGCGAAACAGGAAAAATTGAAAACAGAAAAACGTACTGTAGTTTACAGCGAAGCAGGAAACAGTAAACATTGAAAACAGAAAAATTACTGTAGTTTACAGCGAAACAGTAAACATTGAAAACCGAAAAACTTACCTTAGTTTAGAACGAAAAAGGAAACAATAAACACTGAAAACAGAAAAACTTACTGTAGTTTACAGCGAAACAGGTAACAGTAAACATTGAAAAAAGAAAAAAGTTACTGTAGTTTACAGCGAAACAGGAAATATTGAAAACAGAAAAACGTTTTAGTAAAATTTCACTTATATCAAGTTTACAGTGAAACAGGAAATATTGAAAACAGAAAAACGTTTTAGTAAAATTTCACTTAGGCTATATCAAGTGTAATTTTCATTTCCTGAAAAATTCCGTAGAGAAGCAATGGTATGCAGCTAGTAAATTATAAATGGTAAAACATAATTAGGGAACTTAATTAGAAAGGTCCTGAAAAATATTTTTAATTACAACAATAATAATATAAAGTAATTTTTACTTTAATTTATATTTATCTATAAATATTAATTTCATATTAAAATGTTTATTATTTTGTTAGTATTGAAAATTGACAAAAAAAGGTACTTACAATTTAATAATATCACAACTATACGGTGAGAAAATTTGGCACAACACTTTTCCGATGTTAACTAAATCACAACTGTTAACGGTTTAAGGTACACTACAAAAACTACGTAATTATTTGCTGAGAGAGGGTTAATTTAAGGGTGGGAGTTGAATACCAGGTAAAGTCGTCTTTATTTTATTTGTCCACTGCAAATATTTGCTTGTCGTTACTTTCTTGCCAAAACTATTGTTCTCTAAATGAAGTGATGACTTCTGAGTAAGTGGACTCTGACCCACAGCCTGCGTGTTCCGACACAAAAGTGCAGCCGGTTTCATTACTGGCTTCACAAATCTGCAGGGCAAGTTAGTCTTTCTGAACTATAACATTTTCGCCTAAATTTGGTACTCAGTATTTAAATGTACATTTCAATTAATGTGCATACCATAACAGTTGCACAAACTATTTCAAATTTAAATAAATAATAAAAAAAATTAAATTAAATTACTTAATTATTACAAAGAAGTGAATGGTCAGTACATTTTCCAAAATTACACAAATTTGAATCTATCGAAAAATAACTAGTTTTTGAGAAAATTAGTTTTTTTGTTTACTTTTGGTCATTGATGAAAATCCATTAATGAATTCAACTTACCGAATTACAGGTAAAATCATAATACACGCAGCTGACTCGCTGTGGTTTCTATAGCAAATTTTCATTTATTATTTCTTCTCATATTATACTTTTCTGATGAAGCGATTTCACCAGAAAAAAGGCAAAATTGAAATCTGTTTAAATTGACATTTTAAAATTTTTCTTGAACATACCGAGTACCGACGGATAGGTTTTCCTATTTTGAATGGAATTTTTAAATCCAAAACGCCAACTTGTAAAGATTTTGACGCTTATTACAATTGTAAAATCGGAATTTTAAGAAAACGTAAGAAAGCGTCATGAGTGTGTAAGGCTTTAGAATGGCAGCTGACATATTTTGTTGGTTAACGGAGTAGTTAAACTATTACCACTATCGATTGTTGTACAATATTTGAATGGAATCGTATTTATTTGTCTCTCTCTCTCTCACACACACACACACACACACACACACACACACACACACACACACACACACACACACACACACACACACACACACACACACACACACACACACACACACACACACACACACACACACACACACACACACGTCTATGTAGATTGTAGATTTGACTGATAAAAGCGACGTGGGTTAGTTGAAAATATCGTACTCCCATATGGGTGTATATATATATATATATATATATATATATATATATAAATATACATATATATATATATATATATATATATATATATATATATATATATATACAACACATTCATAAAACCGGAGGTATTCTATGCAAGTGAGACGCTAGCACTCCACACAAAAGCTACCATGGAAGACATTTTGAAGGAATAACGCAAAATCTTGAGTAAGATCCTTGGCCGGAGATTAACAGAAGAGGGATACAGGTTGCACTCCCGGAAGACCACAGAGAAGATATCGAACCTGGCTTCGGTTCGATGGGCACATCAGTAGACTCCCAACAACGAGACTTGCCAACAGAATCCTTAAGTATATACAGGGAGTCAAATCAACAAAGTCGTGGATCACACGACCTTGTGGATCACAGAATAGACCTACATGACGCAGAAATAGACTCAACAGACGTTGAAGACAGGAACGCATACAGGAGAAAGATGCTCGGTTGGAAGATCCCAGAGAATGAAATCCCAAAGAGAGCAGGGGTAAAATGGACGGAGCAGTGGAAGAGGATCCATGGGGACAGGATGAGGGAGGTGTGGAGGATTAGAAGGAACAAGACATGAGTCGGAGTGCTTTGCGTATTCCAACAGGGTCTATACGCAAATAATAATAATAATAATAATAATAATAATAATAATAATAATAATAATAATAATAATAATAATAATAATAATAATAATTATATATATATATATATATATATATATATATATATATATATATATAAAATGTGTATATATAATTTATATATACATATATATATATATATATATATATATATATGTGTGTGTGTGTGTGTGTGTGTGTGTGTGTGTGTGTGTGTGTGTGTGTGTGTGTGTGTGTGTGTGTGTGTGTGTGTGTGTGTGTGTGTGTGTGTGTGTGTGTGTGTGTGTGTGTGTGCCCCCTATATCCTATATAAATGGCGAGTTTAGGCTCTCTGATTTTAAGCTGGTAGATTATGAAACCATTAAATGAAAACTGATTGAAATTTGTTTATTATACATTGATGGATCTGATTTTAAGAGAGGCTAAATTTTTCGTACCAACATTTTAAAATGAAATTCAAAACTGCACTTTATACCATAAATGTTTAAACCTAATTGTCAAACGGTAACTTAGTTCACATTTTACTTCAACAGAAGATACTTTCAGATTACGGTCGTAACTTTTTTAAATAAAACTCTGATTTTTTTCTGATTTTGGTATAATTGTTTAGTAACTAAAGATATTTTCTTTACGAAACAATACTCATTAAACATTGATACTTTGTAGTACTAATTAAAATATTATGAAGAAAAATGAAAAATAATAATTCTTCAGTTTCATTAATGCAGTAATTCAAATTATTTTTAGGCACTGTAATGTTTTAAAGGCCAGAGTAGAGGCACTAGGCAAAATACGTAGCTCTCTGTCTTTTATAGCCTGCATGGGCCTTTACACATAAAGTTGCACATCTCTCAATGTAGGAATTATCGTACATTCGGCCAAAAACTATCGTACTTACACAAAATTATCGTAAAAAACTACATTTTGAAATTTTATTTTAAAACGTTTGTAGGTAACCCAGTATTAATATTTAACGACGTTCTATATGGTAATTTCTAGAGTAAGTAGGCCTATTTATATAAACATATGTCATTTATTAACAAAAAATATCTGAAAATTGGGTAAATAATAACTTTTTTTAATAAAAAAGGTAAAATTTTTAACAACTGTGGAATGTATATACACTTGTATACTATATACCAAACTATTATAAACACTGTCGTCACCACAGGGGGGCGCAGACTAGCTGCACCTATTGATAGGATTTAGACGTCCCTCGCGGTACACAACACTACATTTACGACTTTAACACTTTACACTAACACTTACACTTAGGAAGGCGATAATAGCTCAATGTGCTTTTCGCCTTGAAACAAAATGAAGTTTTGTACTATAACATAAAATAAAACCTTGTATTTACTTATTTTGCAATCTCTAATGAACTTAAATGTAACTTATGTTGAAAACTTCAAAGTCACAAACATATTACACGAAATGATACAGTGACAACTTATTGAATCAGTACCAACTGCGATTAAGTAACCAGTTATTTCATGAAGTTTCAATATATCGATGTTTAGTTATCAAAATATATGCATGTGTATAGAACTAGACAGAAACTTGTAACTTTTCGCGATCGTTGCCTTCCGTGAAGTAACGAGAAATATAAATTTCGCGGACTTGGAGAGTCCGATTGTCAAACAGTTTTTATATTATGTTGGTATACATGCCCTTGAAGTATGATAAAACTTTCAGCTGCTTTCATTGTTGACTTTGTCTGTGACAGCCACTAAGGTTAGACGTGTTTTTATGAGCTCAGCGATATTCGTTTGTTAAAAGAAATAGATCAAAGAATTTGTATCAAATTTTGCGTAAAAAATGGAATAAAGTGTACCAAAGTGTGTGAAATGTTAACAAAGACCTATGCTGAGTTACGAGTGGTATAAGCGTTTCCAAGAAGGCCGTGAAGACGATCAAGATAACGAACGCCCTGGACGAACCAGCACATAAACAACCGATGAAAACGTAGAAAAAGTGAAAGAAATGGTTATGAACAGTCGCTGAATCACAATTACAGAGGTCGCTGATGATGTTGGCATATCGATTGGTTCAAGTCATGATATTGTTTTGAACGCGTGACAGCAAAATTCGTTCCAAAATTATTGAATTTTGAACAAAAACAGGGGTGAAAGGAAGTTGCTCAGAAGTCACTAAATGAAGTTAATTACTGAAACGTATGATAACAGGTGACGAAACATGGTTTACGGATATGATGTCGAAACAAAGGCTCAATCATCCCAGTGGAGGCATTCTATCTCGCCAAGACCGAAAAGGGCTCGACAAGTGCGGTCGAACGTGAAGGTTATGAGCACTGTGTTCTTCGATATTAATGGCATAGTGTATCATGAATTCCTGCCACCAGGTGAAACGGTCAATAAGGAGTACTACCTACAAGTTCAACGCCGTTTGCATGAAACAATCCGAAAAAAACGCCCGGATCTGTGGAAAAACAATTCATGGCTTTTGCACCACGATAATGCACCAGCTCACACTTCATCGCTTGTTCGTGAATTTTTGGCCAAAAACAGTACTGTAACGATACCCCAGCCTCCACATTCGCTAGACATGGCTACGTGTGATTTTTCCTATTTCCAAAAATAAAGAGAACCTTTAAGGGCCGTCGTTTTACAGCCGTAGATGACATTAAAAGCGCATCGCTGAAAGAACTAAAGGCTATCTCAAAGATCGAGTTTGAGAAATGTTTCGAGGATTGGAAGAAGCGCTGGCACGAGTGCATAATCTCCAATGGGGACTACTTTGAAGGAAACAACATCAATGTAGAAGAATAAATACATATTTTGTTCAAAAAATTAAAATTCTTGTTACTTTCTGCACACAGCTTGTATATAATATATTATAAAATTAGCATATAACAAGACGAAATTATCGTATTTTGTACACGATATTAAAGTATCGATTGTACATCGTAAACTGAGGTACAAATATCGTACACATACGATAATTATCGTAAATATGGCAACACTGAACGTAAACAACCGTAGTCTTGAACCTACGACATTGATATGAGCAAGTTCAGAACGCTGCAGAATGACCGGTGCGTTACTACCAAGGACACACCGTTCCTTCATTCACATAGACGAATACATAAAAATAGAAAATGTGATTTTTAAATTCCAGTTAATCTAAAAACTGTGATATTCATTATCGTGATATTCATTAGCCTTAAGATCGATTTTTCATGATGATCATACATACTTTCTATATACTAATTATAGTGAGACAACAAATAATCGGAGCATTCAGCTGTCTCGCTGACGAGATAAAAGCGAAACCTTAAAATATTTTTTGTGGTATTGGTTTCACCGTAATTTTCAGTATTTAAATCTGCATTTATTAGCGTATAAACTTACAAATTACAATGAAATTCGAAAATGATCACTGACACCTGTCTAAAAAAATTTTGAAGTGAATACTTCTTATGGCGGGGTATGGATGTATGTTTTGCACGGGAAAAAATCAATTTCACTGTTAATCAGTGTCACTGTTACACAGTTAACACTTGACAATATATATATATATATATATATATATATATATATATATATGTATATATATATATATATATTGTCAAGTGTTAACTGTGTAACAGTGACGTTTTATACGTTTATTATATATTGGTAGGTGTGAATAATAAATATTTAAATGCCATTATACTACTTACCCAGTGCAACTGAACTATTTAGTATTCAGTTTTGTGATATGTGTTAACTGTAGGCTACAACAGTGACGTTTTAATAATATTTTATACTTCTTAATATAATATTTTAAATTTGAAAGTTTATATGTGTTTTTGTTTGTTATTCAATCAAACATTAACTACTGGACCGATTGAGATGAAATTTAAAATGAACATGGTTTAGGTACCTAAGATGGACATAGATGTGTTCCCGTTTTAAAAATCTGAATCCCTGTTATTATTTATTATAAAATTATTTTTTATAAGCTTACTTTGCAATGATTTTAATTGAAACAATCTTATAATTCCAAACAACCTGCCTTTCCAAATTAAAATATTGCAGTTTCCATTGAAGTTGGCATTTACAATGACAATTAATGTCACAGGGTCAGATATTAAGAGTAGCAGGCATACATTTGGGACTCCGTGCTTCTCCCATGGTCAGTTATAGCCTATTCTAGTGTCGAGTAGCAAAAATCTATGTCTTGGCAAAAAAACCATAAAATCATATATTGTATTTAGAAATATATTAAACTGAAATGAACGTACTCATGATTTTGAAAATCGACTATAAATTTTATTTTGTGGTGTAAAATATATAGCCGTAACCCGTGAGAAGTAGTCACTTCTGTCGGCAGTCATGCGACTGCCACTTTTTTTTTAATTTCAAAATATTTTGAAATTTTGAAAAGATATTGCTAATTTATGACTTTTTATCGCTGATTACGATGGCAAAATCGGATTTTCAAGAATTTTCCGATAAGTTACGAATTTTTAATGACTAATTCATAACTTAAAACGAATAAGTTACGAATTTTTAATTACCGCCATTTTGAAACTGGTGGACAAATATTGCTGATTAATGAACGCGTCAAACCTATTACTACATTAGATTTTCTTTGCCAAATATAGAACAAAATCGGAAAAGGTGAGCGTGCTAGAACACACATACACACACACACATACACACACACACACACACACACACACACACACACACACACACAAATTTATTTTCAAAATTTCTTCACAAACTACTATTTAAAGTACTTACAAGAAAATCTCCGTTATTGTACCAAAAATGAAAAAATCATGTATCGTGTTTACTCTTCCTTTTTATTTTAATTACGGTAATTTGTTTGAAAACACGACATAATGTAAAATATAGCCTATAAGCTGTTCAATGAAATCAGCTGATCGTTACGAATTAATACAAAACAATCGATCTTTTACTTTTTTTCCGGCGAAAAACCGTTAAGGTTATCATCGCCGTCACGCAAAATGAAAGTATAAAAAAAAATAACAAAATTTACTTATATAAGAAAATAAAACTACAACAAACTAACAAACTATAATAGAAAAAATAAATTAAACAAAAATTTAAATAACAACAAAATTTAAATAAACAATATCAAATACTTAACAAATAAATAACAATAATAAAATTTAATAACAATTGGTAAAATTACATATATAAACATAACAGAAATAAAGTTATTTAGATAAAATAAGTAAATAAAATAACACAAGAAATAACAGATATATAAATTAAATTTTATTTAAAACATTCAGACGATGAAAGAAGTCTAGAACTCGGTCAACGGCCGAGGCACTATCTCCCAACATCGTCTGCAAACAGTTGCTCAGACCATACATAACACGCACATTATCGAAACCATCACAATCGAGCAATATATGCTTTATTGTGGTGGTTTCCTTTACTTAATAGTAAAGTTAATAGTTTACTTAATAGTTACTTTAATAGTATCGATCTTTTACTATTACATACTTATCAAGATTATATTAACGATTCATTTCGTATATTTATATCGGTCAAACGTCTTCGTAGTTTTCGTAGTGTAGTGGTTATGACGTGCGCTTCAAACGCGCAATGTCCCCGGTTCGAAAAACAGGAATAATTCAGTTTATAATTAATTTAATATGAGACTTTTTGCGCAAAATATATATGTGTATTCGCACACGCATAATCCACCATCACAACCAGCCTTAAAACATGATTTATGTTAAAATAATGGGCTACAAAATTTTTTTTAGTACTCACATTTTGTCGTGTCCTAACCCACGGCGTGGCACTTGTCATTATGATTGTTTTACGGTTGAGCTGTGTTGAGATGCGAATGCGTTTTAAGTCACTTTATTGAACCACCGTTAATGGTCACATTGTGAGTCACCTCCTTGCAATAACATTCCTTATCAACACTATAATGAAAACATACAATACAAACAGTATGAGTCACTGTGTCCTATCGCTGTTCTCTTGCTGTTCGCAATTTCTGAAACAAAGAATAACAGCTGCACGCTCTGTCTCGATGTCGAGATACAACTGGAAACCATCAAAATAGCGAACATTTTTAAATGTAAACATTTTTTATTTTACAAAATAAAAATATATAACTGACCTTTAACTTCCGTGAAACTTGTAACTTGTTTTAATTTAACTATTTGTAAATTTAAATTTTCCATCGTTGAAGTCTCCGTAAATTAATAAATTTTCGAATTCCATTGTGAATAAAAAAAACCATGACCGCCGTTTTTTCCAAATGGAATTTTGGAAACTTTAAAGATGAATTTATTCTTAATTTAACGAAGATACGGAGATATGGATGTAAAAATCGGCCGCCTCGGTGGCCTAGTTGATAGCGTACTGGGCTTTCACCCCGAGGACCCGGGTTCGATTCCCGGCCAGGGCTTGGCATTTTCATACGCTATAAATCATCCCATCGTCTGCATTAGCCCAAGTGTGCACAATAGTTGGATGTTAAACACCAAAAAAAGGATGTAAAAATCATAGTTTTAAAAAAGGCGGAGGATTTAAAAGTTACGTGTTAAAAGATACGGAACAACCGCCATTTTGAGACTGGTCGATTGATTTTTCTGGGTATCAATTACCCAAATAAATTTTTTTACCGATTGTGACCGAAGTGTAACTAAATTGTGCTCTAAAGTATATATATATATATATCAACCAGTATGTAGATGGATATAGGTTGCACTCCCGGAAGACCACAGAGAAGATATCGAACCTGGCAGCAGATATCAGAAGAAGGAGGCTTCGGTTCTATGGAAACATCAGTAGACTCCCAACAAC
>CM040191.1:58560688-58580688 GCA_022606455.1 Callitettix versicolor
ATACAGTTTCGGCCAAACATATTAACAGATGTTTTGAAATTCAGTACAAAGTTACTTTGTACAATGTATCTGTAAAGTTTTTACCTATTCACTTCCGTTTCAAGATGGCGGCCTCTGGTTAACAATAACGAGTGTACACAGTTTCGGCCAAACATATTAACAGATGTTTTGAAATTCAGTATAAAATTGTACATTGTATGGGTAAAGTTTTTCCTATTCACTTCCGTTTCAAGATGGCGGCCTCTGATTAACAATAACGAGTGTATACAGTTTCGGCCAAACATATAAACAGATGTTTCGAAATTCAGTACAAAGTTACTTTGTACAATGTATGTGTAAAGTTTTTACCTATTCACTTCCGTTTCAAGATGGCGGCCTCTGGTTAACAATAACGAGTGTATACAGTTTCGGCCAAACATATAAACAGATATTTCGAAATTCAGTACAAAATTGTACATTGTATGTGTAAAGTTTTTTCCTGTTCACTTCCGTTTCAAGATGGCGGCATCTGATTAACAATAACGAGTGTATACAGTTTCGGCCAAACATATTAACAGATTTTTTTAAAATTCAGTACAAAGTTACTTTGCACAATGTATGTGTAAAGTTTTTTCCTATTCACTTCCGTTTCAAGATGGCTGGCTTTGATTTAACGTTGAGAGTGTAACTCGTTATTTCCGGTAATACTGGCTGAACTGCAAGACCTGTTGAAATTTTGACAAATTTACTGATAAAGAACATAAAATTTCCAATAATGTGTAAACAACATTTTTCGTAAATATTACGGTTACCGGTTAAATTTACAGAATTTACGAGTGCTGTAGTGCAGTGCTCTATGTTAATTAGGATTGTATTGTAAGCTACTTCTTTCAACTACTAGTTTAGAAATATTTATACTGCTTCATAATTCACTGCGTTCACATTAATAAATTCCAGAACGGAATTAATTGAAATGCCTCGTTCACTTTGAATTTGTAAGCGAAATGTCTAAAACACACAGTTGCAGACTCGGCAGACTTTGTAAATTATTCAAAAATCAAACCCAAAGTTGTTTTAGGCAAACATTTGACAATACAAAACTTCGGGAAATTTCCCCCCCACTCACTTCTTCAATATTCGTGAACTATTTTATAATTGAAAAAGCTAACAGATTTATTCAATTATACTCTCCTAATATTACGTTTAATTTTTGATTTTCCGTTCTGTTTGGTGATTTTTTAAAATTATTTTATTTTAATAGATTTTATAAAATTAATATTTCCATGAATAAATAATTAACAAAGTCTTACAAAAACATATGTTAGGTCACTTATAAAAATTACTCTAATTTAAATCCACTTTATTGTTCCAAGAAAAAAATCTAATATCGCTTCTCCTTAGCGAAAGTTCAATTGCGAATAGGCAAATATAAAGTACCAATAAAATTATTTATTGATGTGACATACATAATGGAATTTTATCGTTGTTTGAATTAATTCCTAATGGGTTATTTGATCCTGTTTAGAAAAACAAAAAAAAAAAAAACATATGAAATAAAAACATAAAAAATCCATGGCCATCCTACCGGCAAAAACATAAATTGGACTTTTATTGCTACTCGAAATTAAAAATGGACTTAAAATTTTTAAAATAATAACTATACACAATATGTCATGATAGATCAACTAGATATCACTTGTGATAAATTATTTTTTCAAGATACAGACAAATTATAAAAACAGTTTTGTTTGTCATTAAATTTTTTTTTGTGTGTTTAACGTCCGACTATTGTGCACACTTGGGTTAATGCAGACGATGGGATGATTTATAGCGTATGAAAATGCCAAGCCCTCGCCGGGAATCGAACCCGGGTCCTCGGAGTGAAAACCCAGTACGCTATCAACTAGGCTACCGAGGCGGCTAATCGTAACAGAAATAACTCAAACTACTTCGTAGGGTTAATATACAATAATTTAAAAAAATCTCATTTATGTAGTCAAAAGTAAATTAAAATTTTGTCCATCCTAGCTGTATGACATTTAAACGTAGCGCGATCTATGCCTAAAGAAACTATGTAGTCTGTATTATCGACGAATGAAAAAACCACGGTATATAGATACACGGTAGGGGCCACGCGCATGTCTCCCCCACCACTTGCCGGCTGAAGTACGTCATCGAATCCCTGATCGAATCTAGCTCAGCCGTAGTGTTCAGTAGAAAACAGTTTGTAATGTTAGTGTTAGTAATTGTATTATAGTAATTACAATAATAATTCCTTATATCTAACATTAATAACGCTGTTAATTACTTTACTTACTGAATTCCCTCATTGTCAAAACGGAAACTTTTTATTTTATACAATATTACATAATATTAAAGTAAAGTAAATTATAGCTTGAAAAATTCCAGGTTATTTTTTGTTTGAAAGTTAAAAGCACATCACACTATGAATTACGTATCTGCGGATTTTCTGTGATAATTATGTGGTTGACTGTGAAAACGCACATCTCAAATAAAAAATTAACAACAAATTAAATAGCAAATATGCGTATGCCTATTATACAAACAGTAAAATAAAACATACTTATTTCTTAGAACTTATCTTTCAACACATATTATCAGAAAAAATATTTTTAAACTTAGTAACATTGCTTTGTAAAGCCACATTTTTATTTTTAACCGAGGCCAGTTCTTGTAATGCAAGTTGAATTTGTTCCTTAAAAAGTAAATTGTCATTTCTTAAACATTTCATTTCCTCTACAGAGGCATTATTTACAACGATATTTGTATTAAAATTACTGACTAAGGAAGGGTGGGTTTCATTTACAGAATTACACGTTACAACTGCACCAACGTCATTTCCATTTACAGGTGATTTACCTGGTAGATTTCCATCGGACTCGTCAATAAGTTTTTTTAATGTTTCTTGGTTTTCACGTTTTTTAATCCTTGCAGCTCGTTCAGAATTGATAAATTTATTTTCAACGGTGGGAATGTTAAAAAGTGGAATTACCCGGATTTCAGCTGATTTTTAGGTTTCGTATTTAGTAATTCGGGTTTAAAATCCCTTTCGAAATCATCGTCATTAAAATGAAGTGAACAGACTTTAACATTATCAAAATTAAAATGATCTGCTCGTTTACACGCATGAACCCACACTTTTCTCAGGCCTTTTGGAATTCTGTGAAATGTAATTCCTTTCCCTTTACAATTCTTATCACTATTATAACAATTGGCAATAGCGCAATTAGGCATTGTTATGCATGCACAATTATACAACAGCAAACAAAACAAATTACGTATTTTTTAGGATTCAAAACATAGGCTAATTAAATCTTTTCTTACACTTATTAAACCTCGACTACAAAACACAATTATCACCTTTTATTTACACAAAAAAGACCTTTTACTTAAAACAAACACTCACATAAACACACCGAATCTCCAACTATATTTACAGAACACCGCATTGTTAAACGGGAAATTACAGAATGTAGCAGTGAAGATTCAGTGACGTCACGCGCGCGGTAGTCTACTGCGCACACCCACCGTGGCCCCTACCGTGTATCTATATACCGTGGAAAAAACTATGAAGACATTCTAACAACCCGTAATAATGTGTCCTTATCTTTGTGACCGAAAACTTTCTATGAAGCGATATGGCAGTAGCACTACGGGATATGAGTAGGTTGTCTTTTGTCCATCGCCAATAACACGATTAAATTATGTTCGGCTTTGGTAGTGCTAAGATTAAATGCCGTATATTTATTGTGTTTTACGAAGTATTATCACCTAATATGTGCATAAGCAACACACGAGTGTGCGCCTCTGCAGAATCAACACATGATAACATTGTTAACGCTCGATAAGAAAAAGTACACCAGCAGCTTCAGTACTGCTGATTCTTCAGCGATCTGGGTCTCAGTGATTTTAATGGTTGTAGGCAGTACAGTTTTTATTATCTGGAATATCACAGAACTGCTGACAAATCATAGCATATCGTGGCACAACCCGACGTTTAGATAGTCTTGGGGTCGTGGTCTGCATGTGTAATGTTGAGTGATTTTATAGTAAAAGCTTGCAGTAACTTAGCAAGTGTTGTGTTAGTTGTTTTTTTTATGCCAAGCCCTGGCCGGGAATCGAACCCGGGTCCTCGGAGTGAAAGCCCAGTACGCTATCAACTAGGCCACCGAGGCGGCTTGTTGTGTTAGTTAATTAATTGAATAATGTATAATAAAAAGTGGAAGTTTAATGAGGAACTCCATCTATTTCAAGAATGGTTGAATATTTCATTTTTTTTTCGTAGACGTTTACCAGAAACCTGTGTGTTTGTTGTGCAATGAATAAGTTTAGATTCGTTGATTTAAGAAAAAAATAAGCATATTCGGCTTTGATCGTGCTAAGTTTAAATGTCGTATATTTATTGTTTTTTACGAAGTATTATCACCTAATTATTTATTAAAAAAAAATAAAAACATTTATTTTTACAGTACTTTTGTATATACGGTTTCAACGATATTTCCCTTTGAAGCTTTTAAATTTTGAAAATTATAAAAATAAAGTCTTTGAGTATATTTGTAAACCGTAACAAAAACTTACGAGAATTTTGAACACCGGGTATTTCTGGAGTTGCGAAGTGTTGTAAAAAAAATGTCGAATTTTTACTGAATTAAAACGCACTAAAAAAACGTTTCTGAACATTTTCTTGTTTATTTTGACCCGGAGTGTGGGGTCTTACCATGATGGCCTCTCGAATAGTTTATTTTCCAGTGAAAATCCTCTAAAAATAAGTTAAACAGAACCCAGTCACGCATACGATTTAAAATCGCGTGCGTTACAAAAATATGAACTTTAAAACAGTGTTAGCCTTTAGCCTGTCTTGTTTTATAGTTTACTTTATATCTAACTGTAATTGCCGTATTATTGCCGCTTTTATTGCGAAAATAACAATATAACTTGGTTGCACGTTGCACCCGCCATTGCTTCGCGTTGTACTTCTTTACTGTAAGTAATGCTGTTTCTTGTAATAGTTTTCTGCATTATTACTTTTTCTATTGTGGTTTCATTTGTTAGGCTTAAGGTGGCTGTGAAATTATTCTTCAAAGTATATAGTTAATGTAATAAAATTTTTCTTTCGCTGCGAAAAGAATGTATCGGTATTAATTTGTTAGCTAAACTGACAGTTATTGTGAACATAACCTTAAACTTAATATAACAGCTGTTTGGAACTCTCCCTATATAAGCTGATGTGTTATTCTTGTAATACATTGATTCTGTGTTATTCTGACATTGATACATTGTGTCATATTGTGACATATTAATACATTGTGTTATTCTGACATTGATATGGAACTGAGTTAACTCTACTTGAAAAAAAGATTTAACAAAAAAAAAAGGTTTTGTTGTAAGTTTAAATCAAATCGGCCATAATTTCCAAAGCCAGATTGTTAATATATACACAATTTTTAAATAACGTCGAATACTACTTTAGAGGTAAAGATTAGAATTCATTTAAAATACTCGGGTCTGGGCTTCAATAGGTCTACGGTGGCGAAATTATTCTTTTGGTAATAGCGAAAACTTTTCTTAAAATATTGATGAGTATGTCAGTTTTTTAGGCCTTGAGAGCAAAACATATTTTCTCAATTCTATCTGTCACACTGTCACATCATAACATGTTTCTTTAATATCATAACATGTATCAGGAAAATATACTGTACAGCTTGTTTCTTTCACATCATAACATGTATCAGGAAAATATACTGTACAGCTTGTTTCTTTCACATCATAACATGTATCAGGAAAATATAATGTACGGTTGTTTCTTTCACATCATAATATGTATCAGGAAAATATACTGTATCGGTTGTTTCTTTCACATCATAACATGTATCAGGAAAATATACTGTATTGCTTTTTTCTTTCACATCATAACATGTATCAGGAAAATATACTGTATCGCTTGTTTCTTTCACATCATAACATGTATCAGGAAAATATACCGTATCGCTTGTTTCATTCACATCATAACATGTATCAGGAAAATATACTGTATCGATTATTTCTTATATCATAACATGTATCAGGAAAATAGACTGTATCGCTTTTTTCTTTCACATCATAACATATTGATGAGTATGTCAGTTTTTTAGGCCTTGAAAGCAAAACATGTTTTCTCACTTCCATCTGTCACTCTGTATTGTCTCTCGCTCTCTCTCTCTCTCTCTCTCTCTCTCTCTCTCTCTCTCTCTCTCTCTCTCTCTCTCTTTCTGCTCGCGCTTGATGTGTGTGCTCAGGGTACTTCCCAAATCAATGAAATAAAAATACTTTTGTATATTTCCACAACTTTTGTATCCGTCTGACAAGTGGCCTTGACAATGCTCTAAAGAGTGAGTGAAACCTTGGTTGGCAAGACTCATATAAAAAATTGTTTGTTCATAAATACAATGGATTTAAACCAAATACCAAAAGTGTTCAGAAAAAAAAGTCATCCATCTTCAAAGTTCAGACACAATATTTGTCTCTGCTATCTACCAAAAAAATTCAGTTTTATGTATGTAAAAACCTCAAGATCGATTTTATTAATCGAGTATTAGCGAATGAAGTGTTTGAAAACCATCGTTGTAAGACTCAGTCCTGAAACATTGAAATGGGCACCGATTATGATCTTAAGCCGCCTCGGTGGCCTAGTTGATAGCGTACTAGGCTTTCACCCCGAGGACCTGGGTTCGATTCCCGGCTAGGGCTTGGCATTTTCATACGCTATAAATCATCACATCGTCTGCATTAGCCCAAGTGTGCACAATAGTCGGACGTTAAACACCAAAAAAACTCTTTTTGATGTGCACGCGCGCGCGCACTTTTGCATTAGCAATCTCACGTTCGTAATTTTAGTCCGATTTGATTCACAAAAATCACTAATCAAATTTGGTAATAGCTTGTGGAAATTCGTCAACCATCAGAAATCGTTCAAAATTTTCAATATGGCGGTCATTTTAGTCTTTAAATACTCTTAAATTTTCTGTCTAAAATTTTTAAAAAATCTAATTTCACCGTTGCAATTTACATTAAAAACTTCATCAATTTACATTTTGAATAACCAAAATCCATTTTAAGAAATTAATTTCACGGTGATCAGGGTTCACTTTCATATATTTGATATAGTTAATATGCATGCATCAAATGGTAATATGCAGATTTTAATAGGGTAAAATAAAGAAGAATATTTTTAAAAAATCGCTACCATCACGTCAGCTAGACAGCTGCGTGCTGATATTATCTTAAAATTACAATTTTTTTCTAATAATTTGAAGAAAATAAAAGGATAGTATAAGTGACCGAATTTCAAAAAAGATACTTTAAATCATTTCAATTGTAGATATAAATAGTTTAAAAACTACTTTCTCTTTGTAAGAGCGTATTAATAATCACGTATTGGCAGGTTTCTATACGATCCGTCTAATCTAAGTGTTTGGAGTTGTCAGCCCCTTAACACAGTGAAGTCCCTTTATCTAAGGATATAATGCTATGTTAATTTGTTACCTGATAAAACCCCTGCCAGTAAGGGGTGGAGGGGGTTGAACAGACAGCTTTTATCTTGGGTTTACAGTAACGCTGAAAAGCTTTAAGCCAAAGTGATTACAGAGCGTTTTGTTTAATTAAAGGCGCCTGATTAAAGTTGAATTATATTTCGTCAAGTGAAATGTAACTCGATGAAAAGACTTTATCGATTTGGAAGAGTACACAAGATAAACATTTTGAGGATTTTTAAAATCCCTTTTAGGTCTTTTTCTTTTTTGCTGCCCGTAGATTCCACTGCGAAGATAATAATTCACTGTGGGTTACTTTCATTTAGAATTGGTTGTGATTATTTCGTCAAAGTTCTTCGCTTTTGTAAGTGTGAACTGTTTAAATGACGCAAGTGAATTTGCCAAAATTGATTTTCTTTATTTTTTTTTAAATTATGGTTTCACCGTCATAATCAGCATTAAAATCTGCATATATGAGCGTTTTAAACTTTCAAATTACGTAGAAAATTCAAAAATTAATCCTAACAGTTGTCACATTAGAATTTTTAATAGCAAAGGATTTCTTAAAATACAAAATACTAATTTATGCAATTTTTACATTCAATGGTGAAGTAAAATATTCAGTTATGTGTAAAAAACTGAAATCAGTAGTGTAAGGTTTTAATTTTGCCAGCAAATAACGATATCGTTTGTACGAGGTGTGTTCAGAAAGTAACGAGAATTTTTAAATTTCGCGGGCTTGGAGAGTCCGATTGTCAAACATTTTTTTTTATTATGTTGGTATACATGCCCTTGAAGTATGATAAAACTTTCAGCTGTTTTCATTGTTCACTTTGTCTGTGAGAGCTACTAAGGTTAGAAATGTTTTTATGAGCTCAGCGATTTTCGTTTGTTAAAAGAAATGGATCAAAGAATTTGTATCTAATTGTGCGTAAAAAACGGAATAAAGTGTGTGAAATGTTAACAAAGGCTTATGGTGAGTCTGTTATTAGTAAAGTAAGAGTTTATGAGTGCTTTAAGAGTTTCCAAGAAGGCCGTGAAGACATTGAAGATGACGAACGCCCTGGACGTCCCAGCACATCAACAACCGATGAAAACGTGGATAAAGTGAAAGAAATTGTTACGAACAATCGCCGAATCACAATTAGAGAGGTCGCTAATGATGATTGCATATCGATGAGATCATGTCATGTCATTGTTTCCAATGTTTTGTGTATGAAAAGCGTGGCAGCAAAATTCGTTCCAAAATTGTTGAACTTTGAACAAAAACAGCGGCGAATGGAAGTTGCTCAGGAGTCACTAAATGAAGTCAACGACGATGCAGAATTACTGCAACGTATTATAACAGGTAACGAAACATGGGTTTAAGGATATGACGTCGAAACTAAGGCTCAGTCATCCCAGTGGAGGCATTCTAGCTCGCCAATACCGAAAAAGGCTCGACATGTGTGGTCGAACGTAAAGGTTATGCTCACTGTGTTCTTCGATATTAATGGCATAGTGCATCTTGAATTCCTGTCACCAGGTGAAAACGGTCAATAAGGAGTACTACCTACACGTTCAACGCCGTTTGCGTGAAGCAATCTGACAAAAACGGCCGGAAATGTGGAAAAAACCATTCATGGCTTTTGCACCACGATAATGCACCAGCTTACACTTCATTGCTTGTTCGTGAATTTTTGGCCAAAAACCGTACTGTAACGATGCCCCAGCCTCTATATTCGCCAGACATGGCTTCGTGTGACTTTTTCCTATTTCCAAAAATAAAAAGAACCTTAAAGGGCCGTCGTTTTACAGTCGTAGATGAGATTAAAATCGCATCGCTGAAAGAACTAAAAGCCATCTCAAAGATCGAGTTTGAGAAATGTTTCGAGGATAGGAAGAAGCGCTGGCACAAGTGCATAATCTCCAATGGGGACTATTTTGAAGGCGACAACATTAATGTAGAAGAATAAATAAATATTTTGTTCAAAAAAATTAAAATTCTCGTTACTTTCTGAACACACCTTGTGTATTGAAACTTAATGAAATAACTGGTTACTTAATCGCAGTTCGTACTGATTCAGTTAGTTGTCAGTTTATCTTCTCGTGTAATATTTTTGTGACTTTGTAGTTTTCTCCACGAAACGGTTACGGTCATTTTTGTCATTAAATACGTTTCAAAATGAGTAACGGAAACGGTACAAACGACACTAAAATCAGCTGATCCGCTCTTGTCGTTATGACGTAGTTTAGATTTGAAACAAGTCTTTAGCCCTCGGTAAATGCTTTAAAAGCATTGTTTGGCCACTTCATTTTGTCATCCAGGAATTTCATAAAATGTATTACTATGTGACTTAAAAACTGCTCCGTGAAGGGATGGAACCTTAATTTTAAAGTTGTTTGTACGAACGGTTAACAGGAAAAATAATTTAAATTCAGTCGTAAAACTTTGCGCTTTGAATCCTTTTATGTGTATTATGAAACAATAAAACAAAAACATGAAGGCAAGTAATAAAATACTGCGGAACCTCGTAAAGTTGGTAACACTGGAAGTAATGGCTTATTCTTTATAACTGGCAACCAGAGCAGAAATGTTTCTTACAAATTAAAAAAAATTAAAATATACTTCTTCGACTTCTACAATGTTTCGTGTAGAAGTTAGCTCGAATGTAAATAATAATTAAAAACTATTTAGTTTTAAACAATTGTAAGTTAAAATAATGTTTTTATTACATTTTAATCTCAATGCGTAAAAAAATTGAAAATGAATTTTTATAAAAAACTATTTTAGCGGCCAACATTTAGTAATACCAACATTCGGGACATTAAAATGAGCATTAATCACCATTACTTACCGTTAAAACTATACATTTCTACATGGAGCTTTGTTTAATTCGAAATTTTGATTAGTTCGAAATTTAAAAATTTGTTTTTTTATTTGAAATTCTTTCCGAAGCAATATTAAAAAAACACATTTAATCCGAGTATTTACAAAATAATGTAATTTGAATCATTGTAAACTATACAAGTATAAAGTATAGGTTACATTTACGAGATGGTATATTCGACCGTCAGAGCAAGCTAATGCGTTGACCTAGAAAACCCAAGACCAGGGGCCAACCCATACCTTTGTGTTGTGTCGGATACGCGAACTGCAATTCCCTTTCCTCCCTATTGTTCAGATCGTTTAATTGTATTGTACAAATTGTGTTATATAGTCATTTTTGCATAATTTGCTTACACCAAGTACGGTGCTATTGAAGTATTTCTTAAAATTGTTCTTAATATTCAATAGAAACATTAGAATATACATTTTTTGTTCTTAATCTGGATTTTGGAATTTTCCAAATTTGTGAATATTTTTAATTTGTTGTTTTGTGTAATTTGACTCTCTCTCTCTCTCTCTCTCTCTCTCTCTCTCTCTCACACACACACACACACACACACACACAGATAGATAGATAGATAGATAGATAGATAGATAGATAGATAGATAGATAGATAGATAGATAGATAGATAGATAGATAGAGAGAGAGAGAGAGAGAGAGAGAGAGAGAGAGAGAGAGAGAGGAGAGAGAGAAAGAAACAAACACAAACAGACACACACACACACACACACACACACACACACACACAAAACCATTTCATTTTGTATATATTTTTAATTAGAAGTTTTGTTTAATTTGAAACTCACAAACACAGACACAGACACAGACACACACACAGAGATAGATAGATAGATAGATAGATAGACAGATAGAGAGAGAGAGAGAGAGAGAGAGAGAGAGAGAGAGAGAGAGAGACAAACAAACAAACACACACACAATCCATTTCATTTTGTATATATTTTTAATTTGAAGTTTTGTTAATTGGAATCACACACACACACACACACACACACACACACACACACACACACACACACACACACACACAGAGAGAGAGAGAGAGAGAGAGAGAGAGAGAGAGAGAGAGAAAAACAAAAAAAACACAACACACAAACCATTTCGTTTTGTATATATTTTTAATTCGGAGTTTTTTTTAATTCGAATCTCACAAACACAGACACACACAGACACACAGACACACACACACACACACACACACACACACACACACACACACACACACACACACACACACAATTTCGAAGCATCATTACTGTGATTACTGTATTTTTAAAATAAGGTGGTAAGGGTTAGATATGAAAATTAATTCTCTAATAATTTGCCCGTTTGTTTTCAAAACTAAAGGGTAATTTTAGCAATAACCACTACGTATTTTGAATTTCTAAAGAATAAAACTTGGATTTTACTGACCCAATAAACAAACAGTGGTTTAAAAAAAAAAACGCTCTCCAATTCTCTAATAAACTACATCAAGCTGGCACTGAAAGACTACCGAATGGAGCGAGGTGGGGCAAAGTGCATATCGTTGCAGTAAAGTGTTACTGCAGCAGAAATAGTGGATAATATTTTACTCTATATGGCACTTTTATATCCGCATTCCAAGTTTAATATAACATGAATGAAAAGTGAAATACGTAGCAGTTCCATTTCTTACATATTCCAGTTAGTGAAAATATACCGTATCGGTTGTTTCTTTCACATCATAATATGTATCAGGAAAATATACCGTACAGCTTGTTTCTTTCACATCATTACATGTATCAGAAAAATATATTGTACAGCTTATTTCTTTCACATCATAACATGTATCAGGAAATATAATGTATCGGTTGTTTCTTTCACATCATAACATGTATCAGGAAAATATACTGTACAGCTTGTTTCTTTCATATCATAACATGTATCAGGAAAATATACTGTACAGCTTGTTTCTTTCACATCATAACATATACCAGGAAAATATACTGTACAGTTTGTTTCTTTAACATCATAACATGTATCAGGAAAATATACTGTATCGCTTGTTTCTTTCACATCATAACATGTATCAGGAAAATATAAATAACCGTGAGAAAAATTCATCCTAGAAATTTTGTTGTCTTGTTGTTTTGTTATGCGTATTCATAAGGACTAAACTGATATCTGTGAAATTCTGCGTGTAGTTCTACTTATTTTAAAAACACGATAATGTTTTTTAAACTTGTCTTTTTGAAGCAACATCCTGGTGAAACAATTTTTAAATCGAATTTACACACAAAAATTATATCTATTTTTTCCATAATTATTTAAACGTAGAATTATTATGAAACATTGATCGTTAAATGTTCTATCAAATCTGATCGGTAATTTGTTGACAAAAACTCGGCACTGTGTACATTTTCATTAGTTGTGAAAATGAGTAAAAAACAATCAGTACACTATGTACTTGAAAAAATACCTTTACTGAATATTACGGTCATGAGTTTTTAAAAAAAATTACAAAAGGAATTTAAATTTCTTGACGCCAAATTTGGTAGGCCTACATTGATTTCAGTTAAGAAACTACATTTATGACCGAAATTCAATGAACACTTAGATTGATTTTTTGGATATTTTTGAGAAATAATTGAATTACCATAAGTTACATTAAGGCTTAATGTAAGAAAAAGGCAAGTCTTAAAAAAATATGAACCTTTAAAAAAGCCTAAAAAAAATACTGTCTGTGTTTGTCTATCTAGACAAAATATATAACAATTTTGCCTTTACTATATTGAGTCTTTTTTCGTTTATAATTTTTTTCATTGTTATTTATTTAATTGTAACTGATGTACTTGTTTGTTATTCGTTTGGGACTAGTTGTATTTATTTATTTTTGTTTTTTGAATTGTTATCTATATATGTAGACATAGCATACGAAATTATTTTAATGTTTTTATCAAGACGAGAATAAATAAATAAAGGAAAACTTTTGACGTCCGTTCAAAATGTTTGAGCTGTTAAAAATAAAGAATTATATGTTACTTTTTATCACGGTTATTAAATTTTCTACGAGAAAATATAATTATTTTCGTATTATATTAGGCCCATCTACTTCCACCGGTAGCGTCATAATATTACTGTATTTCAAATGCTAATGGTTTCCTGAAGCCTACAATAATCGTAAATCATATTTAAGTACAACCAATGGATCGGACCAATGAATACAGAATCTATAAGGATATTCTTGCCAGAAAAAGCCAGCATATTTTATTCGGTCGAGAATACTACTTGGAGCACCCGCCGATAGACAGCGCTGCATGTTTTTTCTGAACTTGTAGCTCAGAGAGTGACAGATATAGGGGTAATGGCATTCTCTGTCTCTCTCTTCCTGCCAACAGCTTAAGCAAAAATTGTTCTGTGTGGACGTCGCAGGACAACTTCCCTAAACTTTCGTTTTCATTACGGCAGTGAGTCTGTCTGTTTAATACAAAACATCCCTTTCCTTGATCACCAGTTCCACAGCAACGACATCATAATTTTTTGAACGTTGAACTATATTTTTGACCTGATAAATTTAAAAGTAATATTTAGTGGAATTTTAATTAATGAACATGCATTGTAAACATTTAAAATTATTAAAACTTAAAATAATTGTATAAAATAACCTAGTTTGGATCAATTGTTTATTTCATCACTTATATAATTTTAATTTCTAAAATATTTTAAGTAGTGCGGTCCTTATTTAATATAATTAATAAAAAGGTTAGTAGAGTATTAAATACAAACCCAAATAAAAGTTACAAAAATGTTGTTTTTTTATTTGGAGGTATAATTAAATTAATTCTAGTTAATGTTCACATGCCATGTTGTTACCAAGTTTATAAAAATGTCATTTTTACAATTTTCAACATAGTGCTGAAAAATTATTTTGCTGTAGTTTTTCTATTAACATAAGAGATCCTGAAATACGGAAAAAGTATAAGAATTATGTTGCATACGTAACATAATATAAAGACTGATTAAAAAAATAATAAATTCTATATTAATTGTTCGGACTTACCGTGGACCAGCAATTACGCTAATTTAATATCAGGATTTAAAAAGCGAACAATCCAACCATGAATTTAACAAATGGAAACACTAAAATCAGAAGCTAGACAAAACAATTTTGTAAGAAAACGGTGGATTAATAAATATTTTCCATGCCGTTCCACCGGCCAACCATGTGTGTTGGTGCTCTGAACCAAAGCGGTTTCAATTGGACGTAATACTTTAGACCTTCGTCTTCAGGAGAATCTATGTGAAGAGAAGCAACCAAAGATGATAAGTTGAGAAGCCCTTTTTACATGAACAGGAAAAGAACAATTATGTATGGCTGTGCAAAATATAATAAACAGACAAACGGCCACGCCTTGTTATTCGGGAGGCTTCTTAACAAATATTACGATTTCGATTTGATAAGTCTTTAAATATCATAAGGTCATCGATTAGGCCTAATTATTCAATACTAAAATTCAATTGCGCATACACCTAACTTAACTTTATTATTATTATTTTTCTTGGGGATTCGATAGTCGATGTGGCTAAAGCACCGGTCAGTCTACTGCGTCTCTGAACTGCGCACCTTAAGGTTCTTAGTGGTTACTCCCGCTGCATTAACATTACCGTTACGCTGAACTGTCGTCCTCATTTCTCTAACTGACGTAAAGTATGGACGTTAAGAAAAAATATTATTTAAAGTTGATACCTCATGTAGACTAATGAGGTCAAAGATCGTTGTCAACGGAAAGGTAACCTGCAGTAACTTAAAGCTCGAGTGTTTGACCTTGAGATTCAGTCCAGAGACAATAGACTGGCCGGTGACCTTTAAGTAGACCTTTAATAACCTTCCCTAGTGATACATTTTGAAAATCAATGCCATAAATGAATAGTTCTTTCGAATGAAAGTTCAGTCATACAATCGTTTTATGAATGCATCATTTATATCACTATATCTCCGCAGGGGGTGCAGACTAGCTGCATCTATTGAGAGGATTTAGACGTCCCTCGCGGTACCCGAGTCTAACACACACACTTACAACACTACACTTACGACTTTAACACTTCACACTCACACTTAAATTTAGGGAGGCGATAATAGTCTTAATGTGCTTATCGCCTTAATATATATATATATATATATATATATATATATATATATATATATATTATTATTATTATTATTATTATACATTATATATATATATGCAAGCGAGACGCTAGAATTCCACTAAAAGCTACCATGGAAGATATTTTGAAGGAAGAACGCAAAATCTTGAGGAAGATCCTTGGCCCGAGATTAACAGAAGACGGATACAGGTTGCACTTCCGGAAGACCACAGAGAAGATATCGAACCTGGCAGCAGATATCAGAAGAAGCAGGCTTCGGTTCTATGGACACATCAGTAGACTCCCAACAACGAGACTTGCCAACAGAATCCTTAAGTATATACAAGGAGTCAAATCAACAACGTCGTGGATCGCACAAGTCAGAATAGACCTACATGACGCAGGAATAGACTCAACAGACGTTGAAGACAGGAACGCATGCAGGAGAAAGATGCTCGGTTGGAAGTTCCCAGAGAATGAAATCCCAAAGAGAGCAGGGGTAAAATGGACGGAGGAGCGGAAAGGGATCAATGGGGACAGGATGAGGGAGGTGTTTGCGTGATCCAACAGGGTCTATACGCAAATAATATATATATATATATATATATATATATATATATATATATATATATATATATATATATATATATTACTATATAATTCTCACAAGCCCCACTAATTTGAGTTCTGTTTTGATTTAAAGAATAGAAGATTAAATCTTATTAAATCTTCATCGACAGTTAGCGCTTTGCTTTAAAACATTGCAAAGCTTTGTGAACTAAACAAACACAACATAAATTGTCGACTTAAGTAAGAATCTATTGTATCTAAAATTAACTGATTTAAATTGTGCAAATATACTACAATTGTCGAGGTTTATGGAAAACAGTTATAATCCTCTCTCGAGCTTTATAACTCACTTCAGGTTTCAACTTTAAAAGGTCATTAATTAGTGACGTAGTAATACATTAGAGTGGGAGGGAATAGGGAACAGAATAGAGTGGAATAAGAACTGCTTACACTGGAGCAGGTAGGATCAACGATTAAATCCAAAGTTGTCAAAGTGACTCAACTATTAAACATTGAGTTAACACCAGCACAAAATATTCATAGGTTAATTTATAAAATACAGAAGTAAAGCCGTGAGTAACCTAACGATAAAAACTCATGTTTTGTGCGATTCGTTTGGGACGCGAAAATTTCCAATTAATCTTGTTTCACACGTTAAATAATTCAAAACTAAAACCAACGCCAGCATACATTTGCGTGTAAAGTTGGCAATACTGAAAGCTTTAAACGAAATTCTGTTTCTGAGAATCCTTGTATGTTTGCCTTGAATTCCATTAACTATAGAAACAATGGCAACTAGACGATCATTTCTGAGAAGATATAAAACCTTAGAATGAAATGTGTGTGTGTGTGTGTGTGTGTGTGTGTGTGTGTGTGTGTGTGTGTGTGTGTGTGTTTTCTGTTTTACTTAGATAAATAGCGTAACATTACTTACAATGAAATACAAAGATTTTCTGAGGCGTGTGAAATATACAGCATAGGCCTATAGGTTAACAAAATTATTGTACTGATAATAACGCAAGCAGCTATTTAGCTGATGTGATGGAAGCGTGTTTCCAACAAAATTTGTTTTATTCAACATTTTTGAATTTACGGTATCATCATCATATGCAACATTAAAATCTGCATTCAAATTACGACAGTAAATCATTTATGAAAATTGCCTCTATTTTGAAGTTTTTGAACTGATTGTGCAAGATATTACCGAAATCGCACGCACGCACGCATCTACGCAATAACGCACGCAACATTACATCCTCGATAATCGCTCATATTCTAATGAAAATTTGATTACCGTCATGTATAAATTGTAAATGTTTCTTCTTATATAAGTTTTGTGCTTTGGCTTCATTGATCGAAATTAATACCACCAGGTCTTCTTTGCCAAATAACGCCATATGAAATAACAACAAACACAAACAAAAAGAAAGCAAATAAAAAGAAGCTAAAATTACAAAATTATTAAAACAAAACAATAATTCCATGGCTGGAAGTACAACGATACGGATATACAAACAAAAACTACAAAATTATAAACTAACAAAATTAATTATTAAATTACAATGTAATATTAAAATGGAAAAAATTAAAAAAAAGTATCCGTTGTCCTGCAGCTATTTAAAATGGAGCGAATATGAAAATAGGGTTAGTATTACACTGTTATATTTTTATTGCGGTCTTTTGTTTATCCTATATTTTCTTACGTAAACACGGAAGTATTTTTAATTAATTTCATTAGAAAAAGTTATTGGCGCGAACATTGTGGTTAAAAAACAGGATTCGGAAACATTAAATTAATGAGCACCAGTCTAGAACGTGTTTTGAAATGTTGCAATATATATATAAATATATATATATATATATATATATATATATATATATATATATATATATATATACATATGTATTATTATTATTATTATTATTTGCATATAGACCCTGTTGGATCACGCAAAGCACTCTGACTCACGTCTTGTTCCTTCTAATCCTCCACACCTCCCTCATCCTGTCTCCATGGATCCTCCTCCGCTCCTCCGTCCATTTTACCCCTGCTCTCTTTGGGATTTCATTCTTTAGGATTTTCCACCCGAGCATCTTTCTCCTGTATGCGTTCCTGTCTTCAATGTCTGTTGAGTCTATTTCTGCGTCATGTAGGTCTATTCTGACTTGTGTGATCCACGAAGTTGTTGATTTGACTCTTTCTATATACTTAAAGGATTCTGTTGACAAGTCTCGTTGTTGGGAGTCTACTGATGTGTCCGTAGAATTGAAGCCTCCTTCTTCTGATATCTGCTGCCAGGTTCGATATCTTCTCTGTGGTCTTCCGGGAGTGCAATCTGTATCAGTCTTTTGTTAAACTTGGGCCAAGGAATCTTCCTCAAGAATTTGCGTTCTTCCTTCAAAATGTCTTCCATGGTACCTTTTGTGTGGAGTATATATATATAGTGGTCCACGGGAAACGGACGTTTTTGAATCGCGCTTTACTCGACGACTGGTTGAGGGGGAGACCCGCAGTGGACATCACTCAACTCCCCATTTCATGCCATTTAGTCGCCATTTGTTGTGAAAGACAAAGATCATCGCGTATTTGCATACGATACTTTTGTAAAAAGTGGTGAGTCCGTGGTTGAAACTCAACGATTCTTAAGGCGTCACTTTCATATCGGGCGTCATGGTGAAATACCGAGTCGCAATACCATTTTATGGTGGATGAATGCATTTAGATCTAAGGGATCTGTTATGAAAACAAATCCACTCACTCCACTCTGGATAGAGAGAGAGAGAGAGAGAGAGAGAGAGAGAGAGAGAGAGAGAGAGAGAGAGAGAGAGAGAGAGAGAGAGAGAGAGAGAGAGAGAGAGAGAGAGAGAGAGAGAGAGAGAGAGAGAGAGAGAGAGAGAGAGAGAGAGAGAGAGAGAGAGAGAGAGAGAGAGAGAGAGAGAGAGAGAGAGAGAGAGAGAGAGAGAGAGAGAGAGAGAGAGAGAGAGAGAGAGAGAGAGAGAGAGAGAGAGAGAGAGAGAGAGAGAGAGAGAGAGAGAGAGAGAGAGAGAGAGAGAGAGAGAGAGAGAGAGAGAGAGAGAGAGAGAGAGAGAGAGAGAGAGAGAGAGAGAGAGAGAGAGAGAGAGAGAGAGAGAGAGAGAGAGAGAGAGAGAGAGAGAGAGAGAGAGAGAGAGAGAGAGAGAGAGAGAGAGAGAGAGAGAGAGAGAGAGAGAGAGAGAGAGAGAGAGAGAGAGAGAGAGAGAGAGAGAGAGAGAGAGAGAGAGAGAGAGAGAGAGAGAGAGAGAGAGAGAGAGAGAGAGAGAGAGAGAGAGAGAGAGAGAGAGAGAGAGAGAGAGAGAGAGAGAGAGAGAGAGAGAGAGAGAGAGAGAGAGAGAGAGAGAGAGAGAGAGAGAGAGAGAGAGAGAGAGAGAGAGAGAGAGAGAGAGAGAGAGAGAGAGAGAGAGAGAGAGAGAGAGAGAGAGAGAGAGAGAGAGAGAGAGAGAGAGAGAGAGAGAGAGAGAGAGAGAGAGAGAGAGAGAGAGAGAGAGAGAGAGAGAGAGAGAGAGAGAGAGAGAGAGAGAGAGAGAGAGAGAGAGAGAGAGAGAGAGAGAGAGAGAGAGAGAGAGAGAGAGAGAGAGAGAGAGAGAGAGAGAGAGAGAGAGAGAGAGAGAGAGAGAGAGAGAGAGAGAGAGAGAGAGAGAGAGAGAGAGAGAGAGAGAGAGAGAGAGAGAGAGAGAGAGAGAGAGAGAGAGAGAGAGAGAGAGAGAGAGAGAGAGAGAGAGAGAGAGAGAGAGAGAGAGAGAGAGAGAGAGAGAGAGAGAGAGAGAGAGAGAGAGAGAGAGAGAGAGAGAGAGAGAGAGAGAGAGAGAGAGAGAGAGAGAGAGAGAGAGAGAGAGAGAGAGAGAGAGAGAGAGAGAGAGAGAGAGAGAGAGAGAGAGAGAGAGAGA
>CM040191.1:58585688-58618188 GCA_022606455.1 Callitettix versicolor
ATTTTGTATTTTCAGAAAATATCGACATTTTTCGGCCGTATAATATATTTCAATTGCGATAGATTTTTGAAAATCGTTTCTATCCAGCTAGCGAAACAAGTACCTACAACAATTTGGAAGCAATTTTATTTGAAAATTTTATAGTGAAGTTCACGTTCCGTATTTAATTTTATACTTTTTTGCAAAATATAAATCAATATTTCGTAATATCGTTTAGGTATTTATAAATTGACCTACATTCTAGGTAAATGCGTAAGTGCTGAATACCAGGTCAGTATTTTATACAACGATCGATTGCACTCTGACAGCACCGTTAACGACTATATTTCCGGTTGTATTGCAAAACGGTTTGCTATTTTAGCAATACGAAATATTGCAATATTATTATTGTCTTTTTGGGCATTTGTCTTAATTTCTTTTGTTTTTTGTGGAAATAAACAACGATTCGTAAAGTGTACCGCGGTTTCGGAACTTCACTGTTTCATCTTCAGGCAGAAGTACAAATGGTCTTTAGAACTATGTTATTGATAAGTGATTAAAATGAATAATATAAACCAACAAACGCGCTGCAACTAACACTGACGGGTGCGCTCGTACCGATGAAGACTCCGGACTGTAACGACGTACGAGTGACACGTTAGTGTTTGGCCAAAACAAATCTTATCGTCGTGCGTTTTAATAAAATCGTGTGATTATGTTTAGTGTTGTGACGTGTGTTTTGCTAATTTTGTGATGACCTCGACAGAGGGATTTGATCGTTCGGATCACGGCCTGAAGATGAAAGAGTGAAGTTTCGAAACCGCGGTAGCATTTGCGAGGTGATTTAAAAGACCACTAGACGGAGGAAAATAAGTTATAATCCTAATTATTTAAATATCTGATCTTGTGGATTTGTTGCAATAATGAAAATAAACAACGTATCGAAAGTATGGATTAGTTTTCGTTTTCCAGTGCTTAACTTAAAACGAAAACGTAGCAAGTTCAAATAAATAGAGATTCCCTTTATTTTAACATTAGACTAGGAATCTACGAAGGTTGATCAAATATAAACGAGACTGATTTTTTAAAAAAATTATTGCTTACTTACAAATTATTCTTGATACAACTTATTTTTCTACATAGTCTCCCGCACGAGTAACACATTTTCCCCACCGGATTGGAAGTTTTTTAATTCCATCTTCGTAAAAAGTTCTCGGGCGTTCATTGAGCCATTGGAGCACGAAGGTCTCCACCGCAGAATCGTCTTCGAAACGCTGGCCTCCAAGCGCCTCTTTGAGTGGCCCAAACAGGTAATAGTCGCAGGGTGATAAGTCTGGACTCTATGGGGGATGTTCCATTGGTTCCCAGCCAATTTGATCGAGTTTAAGCCTCGTAGCGTTCGCCGAATGTGGTCGGGCATTATCGTGAAGAAGAATGACGTTTCTCGCCGGTTTAGATTTTCTTTTCCTACGAAAAGACTGTTTTGCAGCCTCTAAAACATCGCAATAATATTGTGCATTTATTGTGCGTCGTTGATGGAGGACATCGACGTGAAAGGCGCCTTGATTGTCGAAAAATACAGTGGCCATTACCTTCCCGGCCGACGATCGTGATTTGGCCTTCAGAGGCGCCCTCTCTCCCCTCTTCCGCCAATCCATACTTGCCTGTTTCGACTCGGGAGTGTAATGGTGAACCCATGTTTCGTCACAGGTGACAATCCGGTTTAATAATGCCTCACCATCTCGTTCAAATTGGGTTAATAGTCGCTGGCAAATCTCCAAACGATTCCGTTTGTGAACGTCGGTCAAAATTCGTGGAACCCACCTTGCAGATAATTTGCTGGGTTCCAGGTTTGATGTAACGATTTTTTGAACGCTACCATAGCTCAACTGGAGTTCATCTGCAATAAATCGCAGCGATATACGTCTGTCTTCGTCCAGGAGCTTCCGAACAGCATCAATGTTTTCATCCGTGACGGAAGTGGTCGGGCGACGATCATGGCTGAGGTTTTCTACTGCTTCCCGTCCTTCGGCGAATTCCTTGTGCCAAGCAAAAACGCGAGCTCTTGACAGGGTCCTGTCCCCGTATTGAGCCGTCAATCTACGAAAGATTTCAGTCGGATTGACCCCCTCCTTGGCCAAAAACTTAATAATAATTCTCTGCTCTACGGAAACGTGCACTTCACTCTCACTCATTGTATAGTTTTATACTGAAGGGTCCGAACGGAAATGTTGCCCGTCTACGCCCGTCCCAAACCTCCCAGGCTACCTGAAACCCCACCCTTTAGAGTTCAATGTCCAACGGAAAAGTTTTTAGAAAGTCAGTCTCGTTTAAATTTGATCAACCCTCGTATATACGTTCCGGTCGCTATGTTTATGTTTTAATTAATGTACTTGTTTCATACTATCTTAACTTCTTTATTTATTTTTCAGCCGCCTCGGTAGCCTAGTTGATAGCGTACTGGGCTTTCACCCCGAGGACCTGGGTTCGATTCCCGGCCAGGGCTTGGCATTTTCATACGCTATAAATCATCCTATCGTCTGCATTAGCCCAAGTGTTCACAATAGTCGGACGTTAAAC
This sequence comes from Callitettix versicolor, assembly GCA_022606455.1. Lineage (NCBI taxonomy): Eukaryota > Metazoa > Arthropoda > Insecta > Hemiptera > Cercopidae > Callitettix > Callitettix versicolor. The sequence goes on from CM040191.1 coordinate 58,588,248, forward strand.
AAAAAAAATCTTTATTATTTCCATATTGTACACATGATGTCATATGCACAGAATAAACAATAAATTACGAATCTTTATTAAAATATATATTACCTTAATTTAAACAAAATAATATTTTAAGGTTAAATTATAAGTTTGCAAATACATTATGACTCCAAACAAACAACACTAAAACTAAACTTATGACCGCGTCACATAAGCCAGCTGATAACTTCATTATTGTTGCCTTGGCAACAGTATTGATTATTTACTAACAATCAAGTATTTTAAAAGTTAGAATGGTATTAACAATACCGGGTTAACTTTTATTTTTAGAAAACAACTGTTTTCGCTGGAATAGTCCGCGTGAACAGCGCTAGTGATTACTTTAAAAACCATTACTCAGTGAAAATGTGACTAGTGAATGTGACCCTAATGAGTGTATGACTAGTGAGTGGGTGATTATAGTGATTGTGTGACGCTAGTGAATGTGTGACCCAAGTGAACGTGTGACTGGTTTTACCCTAATAAGTGTGTGACTTTAGTGAGTGTGTGACCATAGTGAATGTGTGACTGTAGTGAACGTGAAACCCTAGTGAACGTGTGACTAGTGAATGTGTGACCCAAGTGAACGTGTGATTGGTGTTACCCTAATAAGTGTGTGACTTTAATGAGTGTGTGACCATAGTGAATGTGTGACTATAGTGAACGTGAAACCCTAGTGAACGTGTGACTCTAGTGAACGTGTGACTGGTGTTACCCTAATAAGTGTGTAACTTTAGTGAGTGTGTGACCATAGTGAATGTATGACTAGTGAACGTGAAACCCTAGTGAACGTGTGACTCTAGTGAATGTGTGATCCAAGTGAACGTGTGACTAGTATTACCCTAATAAGTGTGTGACTTTAGTGAGTGTGTGACCATAGTGAATGTGTGATTGTAGTGAACGTGAAACCCCAGTGAACGTGTGACTCTAGTGAATGTGTGACCCAAGTGAACGTGTGACTTTAGTGAGTGAGTGACCTTAGTGAATATCTGACTCTATTGAACGTGAAATCCCAGTGAACGTGTGATGCTAGTGAATGTGTGATTGTAGTAAATGTATAAATCTAATGAACGTGTGACCCTAGTGCAATTAGACAACTAGTGTTACCCTAATAAGTGTGTGACTTTAGTGAGTGCATGACTATAGTGAATGAACGTGTGACCCCAGTTAACGTGTGATTCTAGTAAATGTGTGACTCTAGTGAATGTGTAATTCTAATGAGCGTGTGACTCTTGTGTTTGACGCCTGTGATTGTGTGACACTTTAATATGTGTCTCTAGTGAATGTGTAACTGTAGTGAATGTGTAACTCTAATGAGTGTGTGACTCTAGTCAGTGTTTGATTCCAGTGAGGTCTGACTTTAGTGAGGGTTTGACCCCAGTCAACGTGTGACCCCCAGTGAACGTGTGAATCTACTGAATGTGTGACTCTACTGGATGAGTAATTCTAATGAGCGTATGACTCGTGTGACTCTAGTGTGTTTGACTCCAGTGAATTTGTGTTGTGACGCCAATAAATGTGTGACTCATTGGACTGAATATATATATATATATATATATATATATATATATATATGTGTGTGTGTGTGTGTATGTGTGTGTGTGTGTGTGTGTGTGTGTGTGTGTGTGTGTGTGTGTGTGTGTGTGTGTGTGTGTGTGTGTGTGTATATATATATATATATATATATATATATATATATATATATATATATATATATATATATATATACACGCTCATATAAAGTACTTGCACCTAATGAGAGGATTTAGGCGTCCCTCGCCGTACCCTAGTCTAACACACACTTACACTTACAATACTACATTTACGACTTTAACACTTTACATTCACACTTACATTTAGGGAGGCGATAATAGCCACAATGTGCTTTTCGCCTTAAAATAATAATAATAATCAACAAACAAAATTTATAAAAACCAATGCCATTCTTTGAAATAAATTCGAATGTCCTTCTTCTACTGTAAAAAGTGTAGGGAGTTCGGTAAGCAATACTTACAGTGATGGGGACTTTAAACATAGGCCTAATCCCTATTGGCATTTTATTTTGAGAAGTTCTTGCTGTCAGTCCTGTGTGACAATAATTGCATTACTCCTCTAATACAAAATTTTAAATTATATTACGTTACACTATTGTGTTTTCTTTATCCTGAAAATGACGTGTCATTAAAATTGTGTAAGCAAATGTAATTTTCTTTCTGTCAGAAGCACATTGTAAAGTTATGCTGTATGAAAACATTGTTAACAAAATGTTTTACAAATTGCTTTCGTCACTAGCTAGGGGAATCCTTCCAAGTGTTCTGTAATTGTTGCCGTATTGAGTCGCCATTAATAAGTAAATTCAACATTAATGGGTAAGAAGTGATACTGAAAACACATTAACAGTGAATGCTAACACGTTTCAAGATTTGTTACTTAAATGGAATATTAGTTTTTGCTTATTCGAACATTTTCCATAATTTATTGAATGAACGATGTAGCGAGACAACATGGATCAATTTTCCTTCTCAAGTGCCTAACTTAAACAAAAATATCCATCACATAGGCCTACGTATAAGTTTTAGCTTTTTTTTACCATTTACTTGATAACCACTTCCTGATTTGCGTTGCATTATTAAATTGAGTCCCTTATTAAATTTATTGTAAATAAATTGAAAATTTCCTGTGTTTCAGCCCGGGATCAAACCGAACGTGTGAGGCGCACGTGATAACCACTACACTACGAAAACTACGAAGAAGTTCGACCGATGTAAATATATGAAATGAATCGTTAATGTAAATTTTATATTGATAGTTATTTTTATATTTTCGAATATATTTTTATATATTTGATAGTTATTTTTATATTTTATAAAACCCTCAGTTATTTTATATTTTCGAATATATTTTTATATATTTGATAGTTATTTTTATATTTTATAAAACCCTCAGTTATTTTATATTTTCGAATATATTTTTATATACTTGATAGTTATTTTTATATTTTATAAAACCCTCAGTTATTTTATATTTTCGAATATATTTTTATATATTTGATAGTTATTTTACATATTTTATAAAACCCTCAGTTATTTTATATTTTTGAATATATTTTTATATATTTGATAGTTATTTTTATATTTTATAAAACCCTCAGTTATTTTATATTTTCGAATATATTTTTATATATTTGATAGTTATTTTTATATTTTGTAAAACCCTCAGTTATTTTATATTTTCGAACCAATTATCGTAACTCAAAATAAAAATGAAAAGAAAAAAATGATACATAATTTTTATTTTTGGTTCAATAGCGGAAATTAGTTTACGTATCTTCTCTCTATATAAATAAAAATGTTAATATTGTCAGGATTAAAAAAAATTGTTATTTTTAGTTACTAGTTTTAAATATTATAATGAGGCACGGCCAAAGAATGAACACTGTTGACGAAGGCACTGAAAAATTACAAAACTGCTGACATACTGCCTGTTGTTATAAACAATAAGGTATGTAGAACAGCAGTTTATATAAAAGCTTCGGGAAGAAGTAGGACGGGGACAGTCGATTCCGAGGGGACCGGAAGGTCAGTAGATTCCGGGGGACTGTCGATTCTGTGGGGACTCGAAGGGCTGTACGTCAGGAGAACATTCCAGCCAGGCGGTGCTGGGAAACGACGAATCTGCAATCAATGTAACTACACATTTTGCGTACACTTATTACCTTTTTCTCCTTTTAGGTTTAAATTTTTCGGGGGGTTCATTTTAAAGAGTAAAGCAAATGTTCATTCTTAGAGTTGTCATCAACCGTACTTGTAGCTGTTACAAGATAATGTGATAAGTTTAAATATATTAAAGGATTCTTTTCTTGAACCACCGATAATTAAATCTTTAGAGGACTCGAGTAGGAGAGATCCCAAACCACGTTTTGTTAAAAAACATTCATTGGGACTGTCGGCAGAAGCGTTAGTTTCTTTATATACATAAAACATCTTTAGAATATAGAAAATATATATAAGATATTTAACGTCTCGAGAATATAAGAAAAATAAAATCAAACGCACGTGTTATTACCGAATATAAACCGTATACAACTGAACTGTTGCTGCTGGCAATATACACAATGTACACAACATCATTACATGCGCGCGACGAGAACATGAGAAGAAGAAAAGCGGAGAGAAAGAGAAAGAGAGAGAGAGAGAGAGAGAGAGAGAGAGAGAGAGAGAGAGAGAAAAGAGATATAGAGAAGCATGCACGTTGTATGTACATGCAGGCACAAAACATACACACGCACGCGACCAACTCAGTCGGAACCGGCAGATGAAAGAAAGGAGAAGAGCTGAGAACTGGAGGGGGTCTGTGTAATACTTCCCCTACTCGCGTTTCTTACGCTTCGTAAACCTACTCGATGAAACCGAACACTCCATGATGGCAAATACAAAGTACACAACGCGGTATAAGAAGGTAGTTCCAGTAAACAGTTTACTGTAGATTTTTGAACATCGACGCTCTCCACAGCGGAGGTATCGAAAATCGATTCGGAATCGACCCTTCCCAACTAGAAGCAGTGAAAAAGTAGAACTAATTTTAAGTTAGTGTAAGTAAGTTCGAATTGAGAAATACACTTGTGTTGGAGTCGAAGAAAAGTTGTGTTAATTTAAAGAAGGCGGATTGGGAGTTTTTATTAGTGTAAACATGTCCCGCGGGGACACATAATAGAAGTTGAAATTGGTTTTCCACGGCTAAGTCGGCTTGGACACTAATTTGTGCGATTTGCCAACATATATTCTGATTATCGCCCAACTCGGAGACTGTATATTGCAACTGAATGCCATTAACGAATGTCCAATTGAAAATAAGCTGTTGAAGCTGAAATTGTGGTACTACCTAAACCCGGAACTTTGAAATGAGCGCCGATTTTGGAATATTTTCATTTACAATGTTTAACTGGCATATTTACGGCTTCCTGTTTAAATTCCTCAACTTCATTCTTAAAAGTAATGTTACATCTGGAACAGAAAAGTAGAAAACACAAAATTCAGAATATTTGAAAATAATTTATCTTTAAAGTAAAAAAACTGAGGCAGTGCGGGACTGGCCGACACAAGTGACTACTTTTTCTGACTGTTTTTTTTTTCACTATTATTATTTAATTATTTTTATAAAAATTTTAGATGCTTGCAGGAAAGGGCAATGAAAATTATTTTCGTATTACTTTTCACGTGTTTATAAGTACACTACTTAAAAAGTAGCCTAACTTTAACTTTAATATATATGGAGTATAAGGGACTTTAATAATTAATCAGTTTACAACTCTACTTTTGACAGTTATACTGCCTAAGTATAATAATAAATATAATATGTGTAATTATGGCATTCAAAAATTTGTATAAATCATATACATTAAATAATTTAACTACACAAATTTAGAAAATACACATATTTAAAATTAACAAGAACAATAAACATAACCTCAATTGAAATGATATTGAAGCTATTGTGCGAAATCAGCTGTTTAGAAGTAGTCACTTCCAATTTAAACATATAAAAGAACGATATATGCTGTGAAGTATGAACTCTTAATTCAAGCGTGACGAGAAAACATTATACCCATGTTTTGTCAATCGTGACCATACAGTTTTTCATATGGTGATTGAAATATATGTTTTATTAATCGCTAAACAAAAATTACAGCGTTCCGTAACGGCAAACTCTATTTTCCCCGTGCAAAACATACACCCATACCGCGCGATAAGAAGTAGTCACTTCAGAAATCTAATCTAATTCATATTATATTTCTGAAAGTTTGTGTGTTTGTTTGTTTGTTTGTTATTCAATCACGCTTTAACCACTTGACCAATTGAAATGAAATTTGGTACGAATATGGTTTAAGTATCAGAGATACATATAGGCCTATTCCCGTTTTACAAAACATCATTATACTACTTACCCAGCCCAAAATAATTATCAGTTTTTAGTTTTGTGTCATGTGTTAATTGTAGTTATTTACTGGACCTGTGATTTAGGTACCTGAGATGAACATAGATTCAATCCTATTTTAATAATCTTAATCTGTGTTTTATTTATTGCAAAATTATTGTTTTTAATGTAACATTTTCAATATTTTAGTTGAAATTTTTTCAAAACTGACTTTAATTTGTTACTTTGTGTTGAATTTTCAATATTAAATGTAAAAAAATCCTACACAGAGTGCCAATTGTAAGGTAGTATATATATTTGTGTAATTACATTACATGAAAAATAGTAAATATGCAGTGTAGCATAACCTATATTTTCGATATTTTTGTTACTAAAATGCTTTATTATGTGCCCAAGAGCAAGAATCCAAAATATGAAAGCACGAGAAGTACGATAAAATCTAAAATAAAAGTGACCAACATAACCTCAAAATTGGTACCCGGCGAAAATGAGTAACGTGTTGTAAATCGGTAAAACAATAAAAATACGACGGGTGATAAGACACCAATTTTTTAAAAGAATTCTGCATAACCAAACTGACACGGTTGTTAGGCCTAACAAGGTGATTCACGAAAAAACCTTTACATTTTTTTTTTAAATAGCCTACTATATATCCTGACACGGTTGTTAGGCCTAAAACGGTGATGCGTGAAAAACCTTTATATTTTTTTTAAGAATACTACATATCCTAACTGACATGGTTGTTAGGCCTAACACGGTGATGCGTGAAAAACCTTTATATTTTTTTAAAGACTACTATATATCCCAACTGACACGGTTGTTGGGCCTATCATGGTGATGGGGAAAAAAACCTTTATTTTTTTTAGAATACTACATAACCTAATTGACACGGTTGTTAGGCCTAACACTGTGATGTGTGAAAAACCTTTATATTTTTTTGAAGAATACTACATATCCTAACTGACATAGTTGTTAGGCCTAACACGGTGATGCGTGAAAAAACCTGTATAATGTTTTAAAGAATACTACATAACATAACTGATACGGATGTTGAGCCTATCACGGTGATGTGTGAAAAACCTTTATATTTTTTTAAAGAATACTACATATCCTAACTGATACGATTGTTAGGCCTATCACGGTGATGTGTAAAAAAAACCTTTACTTTTTAAAGAATATTATATAACCTAATTGACACGGCTGTTAGGCCTAACACGGTGATGCGTGAAAAACCTTTATATTTTTTTTAAAGAATACTACATATCCTAACTGACACGGTTGTTGGACCTATCACGGTAATGTGTGAAAAAAACCTTTATTTTTTTTAAATAGTACTGAAAACCTTAACTGACACGGTTGTTGGGCCTAATAAGGTGATGCATGAAAAAAACCGTTATATTTTTTTTAAAGAGTAACTTAACTAACACGGTTGTTAGGTCTAACACAGTGATGCGTGAAAAAACCTTTATATTTTTTTAAAGAATACGACATATCCTGACACGGTGTTGGGCCTACACGATTATGTGTGAAAAAACCTTTATATTTTTTTAAAGAATTCTACATATCCTGACACGGTTATTAGGCCTAACACGGTGATGCGTGAAAAAACCTTTATATTTTTTTAAAGAATACGACATATCCTGACACGGTGTTGGGCCTACACGATGATGTGTGAAAAAACCTTTATATTTTTTTAAAGAATACTGCATAAGTTAACTAACATGGTTGTTAAGCCTAACGCGGTGATGCATTAAAAAACACCTTTATTTATTTTTTAAAAAATAGTACTCCAGAACCTAACTGACACGGTTGTTGGGCCTAATACGGTGATGCAGGAAGAAAGCCTTAATTTTTTTTAAAGAGTACTCCATAACTTAACTAACATGTGGTGCGTTAAAAAACCTTTATTTTAAAAAAGAAATACACCATAACCTAACTGACACGGTTGTTGGTCCTAACACGGTGATGCGTGATCTTTAATGTATATTACGATTGCGGGCAAAGCGGGGGACTATTACGATGGTTAACAGGTAATCATATTATATTTCTGAAAGTTTGTTTTTGTTTATTTGTTTGTTATTCAATCACACTTTAACTACTGGACCAATTGAGATTAAATTTGGTATGAACACGGTTTAGGTACCTGAGATAAACACAATACTATTCCAGTTTAATTGAATAATAGTGATTTTTTAATAATACTGTATTTTATTAAAATATGACAGGACCCTGTTTTAGAGTATCGAGTAGCAAAAATGTATATTTCTTGGCCGAAAACCATAAATCGTATAATATTGTAAATAGAAATATATTAAAATGAAATGATCTATTCTGATTTTGAAAATCGACTATAAATTTTATAGCCTACATTATAATTGCAGGCAAAGTCGCAACGGGTAACAGCTAGTATTGTTATAAACGAACAAAAATAGTTCGTAATCTTCCAGTGATATTTTCCTTAAATGTGACTTCCGTCAGGTCATTGCTTTTAGTTTTCTTTATCTGTTTACGTTTCTCCGTTTGTTGAACCTTTTCGTCTCTTTGTTCCGCTTTCTTGTTTGTTAGATACTGTCATTTCAGTTTAATAGTCTGATGATCTCAACATATTATAAAGATAAAATGAATAAATTTCTGTTGAAAGTTTGATTTCCATATTCTATTTATTTGCAGATTCGCAAGGCAAATGGAACGTTTAAACAAATTTAAAACATTATCAGACGTTCAAATCGAACGCTTTAAATATCAGTATTTACAATCAGACTGTTTTTATTACGAAGAAGAATATAAAAATGTTTCAACTGTTTTATTTAGAATTGGGATTGAAGATAACAAACTTTACTGTTCTGTTTACTTCTGTTTCTTAAGACTTTTACAAGTTTTTATTCTTTAAACAGGTAAATAAACTTTGAAACAAGTATTCGATTACTTTTCAGGTGCTGATGTGCCACATCAGTAAGATTAAATTGAAGAGGATAAGGACATTTTGTATCTCATGACACTGTTCGGGAGAACTTGGATCGGGGCTTCAAGTACGTATTCATATTCATACCGATAGTCAAGCAGCAATAAAAGCACTTGCGGATCCTATAATACAGTTCAAGCTGGCCTGGGAGTGTTGGAAGAACCTTGACGTTCTGTCCCGGGATAACCGGGTAATTCTTCATTGGGTTCCGGGGCATAGGGGAGTTGAGGGTAATGAGTAGGCAGACCGACTGGCTGAACTTTGATCTGCATCTGAGTTTATCGGACCTGAGCCGGCTTTAGGGATTTCTCTATCTTTGGCCAGGTCCGCTATTGGGTGGATTTCCAGGTAAAATGGGACAACCTTCATGGGCATTCCCATAGTAAACGTCTCTTAAGCAAAGTTCCTTCTGGAAGAATCAAAGGGGCAGCAGATGTCCTGGGCAGAGCACAACTCAGGAGGATCATGGTGCTCATAACAGGGCACTGTGGCCTGAGGGTGCACATGAACAGGATAGGTGTATACCATGGAGAAACTGTGTGTAGATTGTGCACAAAGGAGGAGAAACTGCAGGTCATATAATTTATGATTGTGAGGCTCTTGCTAGTAGGAGGCTAGGGGTTTTTGGTTTCCAAGACCCTAGGGATCTTCAGCAGAATGAGCTAGTCAGTGGGTTGTTGGAACTTAGGGGCACCAATCTGCTGAACCCGGTATTTTAAGGGGTAAGTTGCACAATAGGTCAATCGATCGCAGTGCCTGGGTTTGAATTATCCCTTCCTCTAGTAATAATCTTAATCTTAATCTCATGACACTGTGATCAAATGCAACTCCAAGCCTCTCAAATTCAAGTTGAATAGACTGATACCCTCAGTGGATTTTTATCAGTGCTCTAACTAGCTCATTCCAAAAAACAACTTTAGAAGAACGAAACAACGTTAGCCTCCTACTATCAAGAACCTCACAATTGTAAATGATCCGCTGTTTCTTCTTTCTTTCTCCATAACTCACACACGGGTTATTCATGGTATATCCAAGTCCTGTTAATGTATGCCTCGTAATGGAGCTTTTGTTCCATGGTTTTCCTAAGCTGACCTATGCCCAGTGTCTCTACTGTCCCTCAAAGTCTTCTTGAAGGAAATTTTTAAAATTTTTGCTGTAGAAAATGCCCTGTAAAGTTTTCCCTTGTTTGGTATTTGGTCTAACTATTGATATCAGATCCCGATGTTAGAGGAAGCCCAAGCCGGCTTTGGTTCAATGAACCTGGTCATCTCAATGTAGCCACCTGTTCGTCTCCTTTTTGTGACTATTAACGCAACACCGAAACCGAAAACTTTGATGAAATACCGGTTTTTTTTAATGTCTGTATTTTATGTCAGAGTAATGTAGACGGTATCAGGGATCACTGTTAATGTTAAGGGGTAAGGGAGTAACTGCGGCCAGACCTAAGAACGGTGCGCAGTTGAGTGACGAAGTAGGCTGACCGAAGCTTTAGCCACTTCGATTACCGAACTCCGAATTCTGGAACACATTTATATTCATGGTGTATGTGTAATTTGTTTGTTTGTGTGCGTGCGTGCTAGAGGCTCACGCGCGGTTTAGCTTCTAGCATTGGCAGTTTTTATCCGATTTGATTAAGGCATGCAAATTAATCCTAATAGTAGCTTGGACGGTCCTTTGCGCTGAAGGAATTCCGTCCAACCATTTCGAGAATCTCTTTTCCACGACGTAACAAGCGTTTAATTTTGCATAAATTAGCATTCTACATTTTAAAATTTAAAACGATAATTTGTGCAGATTTTAAATCTTGTTTTAATACTGAAATAGAATTTTCGAAAACGTACAACAATATTCTTGTAATGAAATGAGATGTTAATTTTTGGAAATTCGTTTCAGTCATTTCAAAGAGACAGCTGCTCCCCCTCCCCTAATTATCGCATTAATTTAAATTTCAGTTTAATTCGCTCCGGCAAATAGAAGTGTCTCGGTTATTGATTACATCCGAAGGTTACGCTTTAGCAGCTCCTGAAACTGACGGCACCGTGATGCTGCATAATCGAATTATAATATAACCAGTCAGGATGCATCCTGTAATCCTTCGGCACTGCGGCTTGCTTCCTCTTTTCCAAAATCAACAGCAGCGGCCGGAGTTTAGTCTCGTTCTTAGAACTGACAGGAGCGGAGGTTGAACGTGGTTTTGTAAACGAGGAGCTCTGCCCCTTATCCTAACCCACGTTGTTCTTGTTTTCCATTTACTTATAATCATAATATATAGGTATATTTTATGAAGCAATAAATTTATAATTACTGTAAAGGAAGTGTATATTAAAAACAATAGGCTATTTGAAATCATTATGTTATTATATAATGGAAAATAGTGAGGACATAATAACTGAAATTAAGATTATAATAATTATTACACTGTACTGAATATGATCAGCTGTTGCTCGGCTAAATGCAAGATTATAATCAGCTGTAGTATAAACATAACAATTAAAGTGGTATAAATTAATTTTATGTTGTAACGATTAGGGTTTGTGAAGGTGTTATGGGTTTATCATTTTAATTTCTCTTATTCTTCTTCTTTTCGTTTCACCCTCTTTGGGGTACGCTGAATCAATCATTTCTTGCGCGCTGTACTTTTCTTTGTTCCCAGTAGCTCTTCATTCTTTCCGATCTTCTTTTCCTCTCCTCTTCCGAAATGACAGGTTTAGGTCTTATTTTGGTTTTATCTTGGAATCTTATTCTTTCGTCCTTGGTACTTATCTTAGCAGTTTGGTCAAGTAGTGAATTTTCTGTAATTTTTAATTCTATTGGGTCTTTTTCAATTTCTTTAAACCAGTTCGGTTTTGTTTTACGATTATGGAAAAAATCAAACACCCGTTTCGTCAATCTATTGGAGTTCATTCTAAGAAGATGGCCGTAAAAATTTATTCTCCTTTTTCTCATAATATCTGACAGTTTTTCAATTTTCTTATAGAGAGCTTCATTTCTTATATATACTACCTTATTATCTTGAAATTTTGTTCCTATAATTTTTCTTAAGATTTTCCTTTCCGTTATTTCAAGCTTTTCTATCTGGCCTATGCGATTCATGGTTAATGTTTCTGCTGCGTATAGTGCTTCCGGCTTGATCACGGCTTGATCTTATTCGTTATAAAGGGAATTATTCTTCTTCTTCCTTCTTGTACGGCCTCAGGGGACCACTTTTTGTTCTCTTATTTGCTGTTCTTCTTCTTCTTAATTCCTCGTGGTAGTTCTTCATGCGGTCAGATTTATTTTTCCTCTCGGCTTCGGACATCACCATCTTTTTTCTGTTCACATCTGTTCTTCTGAATCTGGTTTTATGCTTTTTAATAAGCCTGACATTGACGGATTCCTTCTCCAACTATCTACTATCAATACGTTTTTAGGAAGTGACTATATGAAGTATTTTAATTATTTTTTTAATAGTTTTATTTATAAATATTTATATTTAATCAAACGAAACTTTTTAAAATAATAAACTAATCTTTACTTTCATGTTGAATTTAATCAAAAACTTACAGGCCGAATTTAAAAGAAAACGATTTTTTTGTTTATTGTTCTCTTTGCTTTTTTGCAAAGAAAGAGGCTAACGCGATTTTTAATTATATTTAATATAGGGGCCTATACTTTAGCAGCCGAAGTTTAAAAAGAAGACTGACCTTATCGAAAGAAAATCATATATATTGTTTGAATGAGTACTATTGCAATGGTATTAACACGGTATATATATATATATATATATATATATATATATATATTTTTTTTTTTTTTTTTTTTTTTTTTTTTTTTTTTTTTTGGTGTTTAACGTTCGACTATTGGGGCTAATGCAGGATGATTTATAGCGTATGAAAATGCCAAGCCCTGGCCGGGAATTGAACCCGGGTCCTCGAGGTAAAAGCCCAGTACGCTATCAACTAGGCCACCGAGGCGGCTACTTAACATGGTATAAGTTACTATGTTCAGTATAATTATCTGCCTTCGCTAGCTTCGTCAATTCTACTTTCGTTGACGCGTTTCGGAGAAAATCCATCTTCAAAAACTATATCTATACTTCCACAGTATCTGTTCAGTTGAGTATAGATAAAGTTTTTGAAGATGGAGGTTCTCCGGAACGCGTCAACGAAAGTAGAATTGACGAAGCTAGGGAAGGCAGATCATTGTACTGAACATAGTGACAATAATCCTAGCAGAAAAGAAGAATAGAAAAAGAATGGTACAAGTTATTCTTATTTATTTTCTAAAAAAAGGCGATCGACTCTGAACAGATTATTTCGTAGGTAATGACAAGAAGGAATAAAATGAAATGGGCAAATTATAACAACTCTCAAATACCGCTATATTTATGTTTGGCTTAAATTTACCTCGAATATAACCGGCAAGTACCAAAACAAAAACTATAATTACCACATCAACCATATTAATTTCTACGTTTATGACACAAGATTGGAAAACCGGCAAGAGATTTTACCGGCATATTATTTACGTTTTGCACTACTATTTATTGTATTACTAAGAAGAAAAGGAACTCCTTTTTTCACAAAATGAAAAGAGACAAATTTGATAAGAACAGAATAAACATTAAATTATTCAACATATTTTACCCGGATGTATATTTCGGTAACGTAACTGGCATCTGTAGAAGGATACCTTTCTGGTTGATATCATTCTGAAGATGGCTACGTTACCGAAACGTATATCTGGGTAAAGTAAAAGACGCCGGCGGAGGCAGCTGAAATGAGCAGCTGATGGGTTTAGCGATCCCACCGTACCTCTAGCTCATACCGCTCATTCATCTACTCGAAACACACACACATTCACTATTCTTTGCCGCCTCGGTGGCCTAGTTGATAGCGTACCCCCCGGTGGCTATCACCCCGAGGACCCGGGTTTGATTCCCGGCCAGGGCTTGGCATTTTCATACGCTATAAATCATCCCATCGTCTGCATTAGCCCAAGTGTGCACAATAGTCGGACGTTAAACACAAAAAAAAATTAAAAATTAAAATAAATAAATAAATATATATATATATATATATATATATATATATATATATATATATATATATATACCATGTTAATACCATTGCAATAGTACTCATTCAAACAATATATATGATTTTCTTTCGATAAGTTCAGTCTTCTTTTTAAACTTCGGCTGCTAAAGTATATATTAAATATAATTAAAAATCGCGTTAGCCTCTTTCTTTGCAGAGACGGGTTTGACTCCCGGCCAGGGCTTGGCATTTTCATACGCTATAAATCATCCCATCGTCTGCATTAGCCCAAGTGTGCACAATAGTCGGACGTTAAAAAAAAAAAAAAAAATCACTCTGTTCTACATAAACTGGCTAACTTAAGTGTAAAGCGACCCGTTCTGATGGAGTGAATGACACCTGCCTAATGGTGTATCAAACAGAGCCCTAGGATATCGGACAACCTCTCAGTGTACCTTAGGCTTACCTTAGGCAGATCTGTGAGTGAGTGCACATAATTTCTCCAACTACTTATATTCCCACGAGTAAAAATGTAAACAAAAAGAGTGGAAACTAACGGCAGAACAAAATGCTGGCCAAATGGAGCACAACATCTGTGATAACGTTCAAGAGTAAGGGGGAGAAATTGCAAGGCAATCATCACAGCAAGTATCTGCAAGTAGATCAATAATGAAATGGGAAGTCACCAATTAGAAAGGGATGATTTACCCACCTTGAATCTTCTCCAAATTCTAGACTTTACCAAGAGACTACGACTGGAGAAGGAGCTGTAACTGAGAAGCTCAGGAATATAGAAAGGGGATACAATAGATTTAGAAGGTCTTAGTGAAATAGTGACTCTAGAAAGTCATTCATTCATTCAAAAAATTTTGACCAGTTTGTAATTTATTCTGTTCATACGAATTGAGTTTTTTTTTGGCAAAGTTTTCTTTTCAATTTGTACATCACGGTGCAGCGCTCTCTGCGTGTTTGCTGAGAGATGTTTATCGAAATCGCCACGCCTTTGACATCACCGATTGAAATGTTCAGATTTTAATCGATTGATTAAACGCGACGTAATGTTTAGATTTTAATTAAACGGTTGAAACATTTAAAATAATAAAACATTATTGAATTGAAGGTAATAACGTCAAAAAAATTAGCCATTTATTAATTTCGAAAATTAAATAACTAAGAGCGTTTTTGCACGCGCTCTAAACATGGAAATTCGTTTCGCTATGAGCAAAACCCAACGGGCATTTTGACAATCTTATGAACTCAACATCAAACATGCATAATATTACATGAAATGAAAAAAACAAAACAAAAATATGTAGTTTAAAAAAAAGTAATATATTTATTATACAAGTTAAACCACTAAAATTAATATACGAGGTGTGTTCAGAAAGTAACTAGAATTTTAAAGTTTCACGTGCTTGGAGAGTCCGATTGTCAAACATTTTTTTTATTATGTTGGTATACATGCCCTTGAAGTATGATACAACTTTCAGCTGTTTTCATTGTTGACTTTGTCTGTGAAAGCCACTAAGGATAGACGTGTTTTTATGAGCTGGGCGATTTTCGTTTGTTAAAAGTAATGGATCAAAGAATTTGTATCAAATTTTGCGTTAAAAAATGGAATAAAGTGTAACAATGTGTGTGAAATGTTAACTAAAGCCTATGGTGAGTCTGCTATGAGTAAAGCAAGAGTTTGCGAGTGGTATAAGCGTTTCCAAGAAGGCCGTGAAGACGTTGAAGAAGACGAACGCCCTGGACGCCCCAGCACATCAACGACCCATGAATACGCGGAAAAAGTGAAAGAAATAGTTATGAATAATCGCCGAATCACAATTAGAGAGGTCGCTGATGATGTTGGCATATCGATTGGATCATGCCATGACATTGTTTCCAGTGTTTTTGTATGAAACGCGTGGCTGCAAAATTCGTTCCAAAATTGTAGAATTTGAACAAAAACAGCGGCGAATGGAAGTTGCTCAGAAGTCAATAAATGAAGTCAACGACGATGCAGAATTACTGAAATGTATGATAACAGGTGACGAAACATGGGTTTACGGATATGACGTCGAAACTAAGGCTGAATCATCCAAGAGGAGGCATTCTGGCTCGCCAAGACCGAAAAAACTATTTTGAAGGCGACAACATCAATGTTGAAGAATAAATAAATATTTTGTTCAACAAATTAAAATTCTCGTTACTTTCTGAACACACCTCGTACTTTATTATTGTACAAGTTAAAAGCAGTAGAAAATTAACGTAGTGACTATTACGAAGTTTTCCAAGAATCAAAGTAATCAACAGCTCATCGTTGTGTGAGACGTTCTTTGAGAAAAAAGTGGGTCATTTAACTTCAGGAAACTCCCTGCAGTCATTGTTCCTTTGTTTGCAGTTCTTAGAAAGGATCAAAGAGTATTTTGAATACGGTTGGAATAAACATAGAAACGTTTTTTCCAAATCGAGCTATTCGTACTTTATTTCAATCTAGACACTAATATTTAACCTCATGTTAAACTTTAATATCAGATATAAACGTTGCAAAGTCATAACAGAATGTTAGTATCGATCCTGTTCCAAAGCAATCGATTTGGAAATCAGTGTGATCTCTAAACCATTTTTATTTTATTACAATATTAAACGATAAGTTCAAATAAATAATTAGCCGAACTTAATAAAATTGTACTAACAATTTATAACATATTTGAAAACAAATGTCTACTTAACTTGAACCTAAATCTAACAACACATTGACAAAGTGAGGAAGGTAATAGTAATAGTATACAACAAAACATAGATATATAAAACTTAAATCAGTAAATTGCGAAGCTGAGTTGAGCTGAGCCGAGTTGAACGCACTGAACATGACCGGCAACCGGAAGCGGAGTTCAGTTGAAGGAACGCGTTTGGATCTTTTAAATCTAAATATTTAGGTCTACTGTAACGGATTCTGGGAAACTACTATGTTTAAAAACTGTAACCTAGGTAACGGTAACCTAGGTAACGAGAAATAATAAGTAGGACGTGAAGTGGGAGAAGCGGAGTCGGGTTCAAACCGAACCTAGACAGACTCGAAGCTGCGCAGAGAGGACCCTAACGACTCCGCCCAGCTCCGTTACGCTTTCAGTGGCCGCCTTACATTAAAACAATAGGTTAAGTTTTGAATACGTGATTCGCTTCGCTCAGCACAACTCCGTTCCGACTACCCTGCCTAAAGGGCTTCTTCGTTTAAGGCCTTGTGGTATCACTTTTGAGAAATTGATGGTCTTCACATTGGCGTGATTTTGCACACGTGCAAAGTCTCACTGCAAGTCTTTTTTATGGAGCACAGCGAATGGTTTGATTGTGTCTTCCACAAATCTTAAATCCAATTCGGCCTGCAAGTAATCACTATGTTAGTAGCACTTCGCCTTTGTAGCACATCCCTGTGTAATATAAGTGCTCGAATATAGCACTTGTACTATATTATTGTTATATATTATAACAGTTATTATTGTCATAATAATAATTATTATGACATATAATAATATAATATATTCCCTAGAGAAAAAGCTATGGAATCTAAGAGAAATAAAGTTGAATTAGCCTTCCAACTTACCAAGGCCATTTACAACAAGAAGTCTCTCTCATGGAATACAAAGATAAGGCATTATCATACTGTAATTAAACCAGAAGCCTTATATGCAGCTGAAACATTATCTCTCACAACCCAGGGCCCACTTGAAAGGCTGGAGATCAAAGAAAGAAAGATATTACGAAAAATCTTAGTTTCCAAATTCCGTAACAACCAATTACTCCACATCAGTAATGAAACTCTTTACCAAAAAACTGAAACACTATCAGACACAATAAGAAAAAGGAGAATTAATTTTTATGGGCACATCCTCCGAATGGACAAAAATAGACTAACCAAAAAAATATTTGACTACTTGCGCAATAATAGAGCCAAACTACTTTGGTTTAGAGAAACGGAGAAGGACATAACAGAACTACAAATCACTGACACTATGCTCATGGACAGAACAGCCAAAACAGTAACCAAGGACAAGAAGCAACGGTTCCAAGGCAAAGTCAAATCCAAGCGAACGATCCAAATCTCTGACGAAGAAAGAAAAGCAAGATCACAACGAATGAAGCAATACTGGGCTACGAGGAAGGAACAGAACATTAAAATGTGGTTGATTTAGTGTACCCCAAAGTTGGGTGAAACAAATAAAGAGAGATAATAATATATTATTGTCATTATTATTGTCATGACAATATTATTATCATAATTATAACAATTGTCACAATTGTTATATTATTGTCATATATATTGTCATATTATTATTGTCATATATATATTATGACAATAATTATTAACGGGCTGCTATATTATTGTCATATTTCCAACAAACTTTAAAACCTAGAATATGTTGTTTCTGTAGAGTTTTGTGAACTATAAACTGGTACTAATTGGCTACAGATACCAACGTAGTGATTGTCTAAATTTGATATTCTGTACTCGTTGAATTAACAGACTGTTAAATTTCCTCTTATATACCTAAATTTGACAACCATATGTCCAATTATGTAATGAAAGATTGGTAGAACCACTATTTGTTGTAAAGATTTAATTGCGATTTTTTTCAATCACCCAGTGCAACTGAAAAAAAATGTTAGTTTCACTTGCTCTGTCTTCTTGCTAGCATGGATTTTCCAAGTCGAACGTTTATAAAAGTGTGTTCCCAAACGCTCAAACTGTTTTTACAGAAATTCTTTTTATATTCTTCTTCTTTTCTGCTAGGATTATTATCACTATTTTCAGTATAATGATCTGCCTTCCCTAGCTTCGTCAATTCTATTTTCGTTGACGCGTTTCGGAGAACCTCCATCTTCAAAAACTATATCTATACTGGTCACCAATATTATGGCCCGTCCTATTTATATAAACATTTGTGTAAATAGGACGGGCCATAATATTGGCGACCAGTATAGATATAGTTTTTGAAGATGAAGGTTCTCCGAAACACGTAAACGAAAGTTGAGTTGACGAAGCTAGGGAAGGCAGATAATTACACTGAACATAACTATATCAATAATAAACGATTTGCGTTGGTCTAAACAAATCGATTAAAATATTTTGAGTATATCTTTACGTCTATTCTCAGAAGAAAAAAAATCGTATTTTATCTAACAGCTTCTCCAATTTTATCCAAATTTTAAAAAAAAGTGGTCTGCATCCCCTTGTAGTTTTGCAATTAGTTTCGTTCGAAAAATTGTTTAACCGATTGTTATTCAAAATGGCCGATGGTTATTTAAAATCTTAAATAATAATAACAATTGGACCTTAATCAAGTATTTAGGTTAAGACCTAAATATACATTTGTAAATAAAAGCAATATTTACAAATGAAACCTACTATAACCGGATTTTACATTACATACCTAAATTAGGCTACAGTATTTACTGTTTACTAAAAGAAGGGCCTTTTATTTGATAACATTTACAATTAGAACTGGCTTACATTGTCTTACCGATTCTACTTTCAAAACTGATTCGGTCAGTAATTATGTTCAGTATAATAATCTGCCTTTCCTAGCTTCGTCAATTCTATTTTCATTGACGCGTTTCGGAGAACTTCCATTTTCAAAAACTCATACTCATAGATATAGTTTTTGAAGATGGAGGTTCTCCGAAACGCGTCAACGAAAGTAGAATTGACGAAGCTAGGGAAGGCAGATCTCATTATACTGAACATAGTGTTTTTACAGAGTTAAGTTGCGATACATTTTGTTCAGTTATGGAAATTGTTTAATCAGGGTAAAAACGTCTCAGTGCAAATATTGGGTGAGTTAAGCAATTTCGCATTGACACCATGTTCTTCTTCTTTTCGTTCCACCCTCTTTGGGGTACGCTGAATCAATCATTTCTTGCGCGCTGTACTTTTCTTTGTTCCCAGTAGCTCTTCATTCTTTCCGATCTTCTTTTCCTCTCATCTTCCGAAATGACAGGTTTAGGTCTTTTTTTGGTTTTATCTTGGAATCTTATTCTTTCGTCCTTGGTACTTATCTTAGCAGTTTGGTCAAGCAGTGAATTTTCTGTAATTTTTAATTCTATTAGGTCTTTTTCAATTTCTTTAAACCAGTTCGGTTTTGTTTTACGATTATGGAAAAAATCAAACACCTGTTTCGTCAATCTATTGGAGTTCATTCTAAGAAGATGTCCGTAAAAATTTATTCTCCTTTTTCTCATAGTATCTGACAGTTTTTCAATTTTCTTATAGAGAGCTTCATTTCTTATATATACTACCTTATTATCCTGAAATTATACCTGACACCATTTTATTATTTGATTAAGAACTTTTGTAGGCGATGTGTTGATTCTGATAAAATATTACCCACTGATATAATTGGTGTCTTAATACTAAAATGGGTGATTACTTTAAACTTGTTTTTAGAGAATTATTTGCAGCGGACATCATGGTAAAACCCAGAATTATGATTTTGAAATGAGCACTGGATCTTGACCACTAGAACACTTTTTATGAGTCGTTGGAATTTATAAATATGAATGTAAGGTTTGATTATACAATTTTGCTCCGCTTTGATTCATACTGGGCGCAAAAGGTGTTTTGGTTTTTTTTGGTAAAATCGCAAAATGGCGTTTCTTCAAAATCGTAAAAATCATAATATTTTTTGTTAAATTGAGGTAAATTCAGAGAATTTACAAAAGTACAACCAAGGTTGTGAGCCCTGGAGGTAGCTCTTCCGCCCTCTCTGCCGTTGGGAAATCCTTCCTCATACGCCATTGAGACCGTTGGCCAGTTTTCACCTAGTAACCCTAGGCAGGGGCTCTATAACTATGTAATATTTTATTTTAAAGTTTTTCAAAATTTTATTTCAGTTTCGTAACCTTACTCTTAAACATTATGAACAGTGAATTTTCTTATATTCGTTACAATAAGAACATTTAAAATGCTGATTACAGCGGTGAAATTAGAATTTTTTAATACAAAACCATTTATGTGATATTGTTACTTTTTAAAAATTTGCTCTTATCAAACGTGCGAGACAGCTGCGTGCACTGTTTTTTTAAATATTGCAATAAAGAAAAACTTCTAGTCATATTGGCAGGATTACAAATAAAGTTACATATGTGCACGGTACCGTTAAAACATTGCACAACAATGTAATTTCTCCAAATTCTAACTCATGCATATGTTAATTTTATACACAATCGTACCAACAGTCCGATGAATATGTATTTCTTTACGGCGTTAATTTTGTAATTCGTCTAGACTGTACCAGACATACTTTATTGATTTAAGTGGAGAGTTAAAACATAACTTTAGTTTATCTATAATTAGCAGTAAGCGCGCGGAGTTGTCCGTGAAATTCAAACGATTTCATCTTGAATTTTTTCCGTAAGGTGTCATTTCGATATTTAATATAAAACAAAATTTAATTAGAAATTTTAAAGTCGGGCTTCGAGCTGGGGTTCGACCTTTTCCTATCCACCTATGTTAAAATCTAAAATCAACCGCCTCGGTGGCCTAGTGATAACGTACTAAGCTTTCACCCCCAGGACCCGGGTTCGATTCCCGACGAGGGCTTGGCATTTTCATACGCTATAAATCATCCCATCGTCTGCATTAGCCCAAGTGTGCACAATGGTCGGACGTAAAAAAAAAAAAAAATCTAAAATCATTGGTCTTATTACTGGGCACTGTGGTCTGAGGGTGCATATGAACTTCCTTCATATGTTCGGAACTTTCTTTCTGTATTAGAAACCGTGTGTAAGTTGTGCAGTAAAGAGCAAGGAACTGAAAAACATATAATTTATGATTGTGAGGCTCTTGCTAGCAGGGACTAAAGGGTTTTTGTTTTCCAGGACCCTAGGGACCTCCAGCTGGATGAGTTAGTGGATTGTTGGAACTTACTTATTTGCTGAACTAGTATTTAGGAGGTTTAGTTGCACAGTGCCCAGAGTCGGACTGAGGTTAAATTTTAACCGAGAACCTAGGATGAAAATCGGCACCTCCATAGAAATTGGCGCCAAAACCCTATCTGATAAATTAAAAAAAAAGTATTGTATCAGAGTTTGATCGGGGAAATGCGAGCTGTATACCCTTCGAACCTCAAGCCTGTAACCAACCTACAATATTACAATATAACTTTTTGATTGGGGAAAAGAGAGGTCTCTCACCTATGAACTTCAAGCCTGTAACCAACCTACCCTATAACTTTTTGATCCGGGAAAAGCGAGGTCTCTCACCTACGAACGTCAAGCCTATAACCAACCTACCTTATAACTTTTTGATCCGGGAAAAGAGAGGTTTCCCACCTATGAACTTCAAGCCTATAACCAACCTACCTTATAACTTTTTAATCGGGAAAAAGAGAGTTCTCTCACCTATGAACTTCAAGTCTGTAACCAACCTACCTTATAAATTTTGATCGGGAAAAGAGAGGTCTCTCACCTATGAACTTCAAGCATGTAAAAAACCTATCCTATAACGTTTTTATACGGGAAAAGAGAGATCTCTTACCTATGAACATCAAGCCTGTAACCAACCTACCCTATAACGTTTTGATAGGGGAAAAGAGAGGTCTCTCACCTATGAACTTCAAGCCTGTAACCAACCTACCCTATAACTTTTTGATCCGGGAAAAGCGAGGTCTCTCACCTACGAACGTCAAGCCTATAACCAACCTACCCTATAACTTTTTGATCCGGGAAAAGAGAGGTTTCCCACCTATGAACTTCAAGCCTATAACCAACCTACCTTATAACTTTTTAATCGGGAAAAAGAGAGTTCTCTCACCTATGAACTTCAAGCCTGTAACCAACCTACCTTATAAATTTTGATCGGGAAAAGAGAGGTCTCTCACCTATGAACTTCAAGCATGTAAAAAACCTATCCTATAACGTTTTTATACGGGAAAAGAGAGATCTCTTACCTATGAACATCAAGCCTGTAACCAACCTACCCTATAACGTTTTGATAGGGGAAAAGAGAGGTCTCTCACCTATGAACTTCAAGCTTGTAACCAAGCTACCCTATAACTTTTGATCGGGAAAAGAGAGGTCTCTCGCCTATGAACTTCAAGCCTGTAACCAACCTACTCTATAACTTTTTGATCGGGGAAAAGAGAAGTCTTTCACCTATGAACTTCAAGCCTGTAACCAACCTACAATATAACTTTTTGATCGGGGAAAAGAGAGGTCTCTCACCTATGAACCTCAATCGTGTAACCAACCTACCCTATAACTTTTTGATCGGGGAAAAGAGAGGTCTCTCACCTATGAACTTCAAGCCTGTAACCAACCTACCCTATAACTTTTTGATCGGGGAAAAGAGAGGTCTCTCACCTAATAATTTCAAGCCTGTAACCGAATTATCCTATAACTTTGTGATCGAAAAAAGCTGTATACTCTCAAAACATGAAGCCCGTAACCAAACTACCCTATACTTTTTTGATCGATAAAAGAAAGCTAACATCCTTATTGAATACAGCTTAATTATTACGCTAGATTTTCTGCAGTTAAAGAATGTATGTTAAAATAGTATTTTAGGTATCTTGGGCGTACAAGGTGTGAAATGCGATTATACGAACCAACTGCGAATGTCGCGCCAGAGGGCCTAGCGTAGCCTGTGGAGTGTCGTGCACGTGGTCGTTTTTACGTTTACGGATCTTAGGTTTGGAGATGAAGTTTGCAAAAGGCATGCTTTTTATCACCAGTCAACCGGCGCTTTTCTTTAAAATTCTGGCGGCGCCACAAAGGGAATCCTCCCGGTAGCTTCTATGGCCAGTCCGTGTGTGACAGTACCTAAGGTATAAGGTCGATCGCAGTGCCTAAGGTTATATAATCCTTCCCCTAGTACGATCAATCCATTCACAGGTCTTGCTTCCATTCAAACAACTTTCTTCATATTACTGCTGGGACGAATAATCTCTGCTGGTTTCACACATTTTGAATTGAAGAAACGTATCACTGGTCGCATTTCTTCTTTAGTGCAATCAGACAAAGGAGAACTCATTTTACACAGTCTCTTAAACACAATCACAATTAGCTAACAATTAAATAATACTTTCAATAAACAGCTGATAGACGTTATGAGTTAGAACAGAACAACCAGTGCTGACATACATATGATTCGGAGGGAAATTAAAATTTCCCTTTACTTTTTGACTTGCCCTCGTATATAAATCTAAGTTTAAATCTGCATACAAACTATTAATGATTGTTTAAAAATGTCTCATTAACAAATCAATCAGTTACGAGGGTTGTGCATAAAATAAGGTTCCCAATAATTTTTCACAATGAAAAACATGTTTATTTGCATTGAATAATACATTTTTGGAGAGCGTACACTTTTTTCTATTTTTCAACATAATCGCCGTTGAGATCGATGAATTTTTGCATACGGTGAACCATCTTTTGTATGCCTGAGTCGAAAAATTCTTCCGCCGCGCCGCGAAGGTAGCTTAAAACTTTTTCTTTCAGCTCCTCTCTGGTACTGAAATGTGTCCCCCTACGTGTTTCTTCAAATTAGGGAAAATATGGTAGTCACTTGGGGTTAGGTCCGTGCTGTAGGGCAGATGTGTAACAGTATCCCATCCAAATTGGTTGATGAGATCGGTTATATGTCTTATCAACCAATCTACATTGGTTGATGTCTTAACCAATCTACATTGGGGGGTGTGCGAACTAGCGTTGTCTTGATGGAATCAAACTCCCTTCGTGAGAAAGCCTCTTTTCTTGTTTTTAATCGCGCTGCGAAGGTTCCTTAACGTCTCACAGTAACGATCAGCATATATTGTTGTGCCGGTATCCCACAACAATAACCCCTTCCTGTCCCAAAACACGCTCGCCATGACTTTGCCGGCAGACAATTTTTATTTGAACTTCCGCGGCTTCGGTGATTTTGGATGTTTTGATCTGAAGTGATTGTTCTTTTGTTTTAGTTTTCGTTTAGAGTACCCAGGTCTCGTCCCCATTGACAATGGAGTCCAAGAATTTCTTGCCATAGGTTTCGTAGGCGTGAAGAAATTTGCGGGCCGCATCAATCCGTTGCCGTTTGTGGTCTGCTTGGGAACTATTTTGCACAAACCACTTGCTATACCCTAAATGGTCTGTCAAAATTTTATCAATCCAGGTCTTGCAGACATCATCTCGGAGAGCTCCCGAACAGTCACCCTTCGATCGTTCAGCATTGCTTCTTCCACTTTTGCAATCGTTTCGTCTGAAACAGATGGACGTCCGGAACGCTGTTCGTCATGAATGACCGTATTTGATTTCTCTCCACCATTTGCGCACGTGTTCTATGCTCATACATTTTTCTCCGTTGAATACTTGACTTCACACAGTTGAACACGAATGTCCACCGGCGCAGTGTTTTTTGCACACACAAACAAATCACAGAGCGTAATTCGCACCTGGCGAGAGACAGAAGAGGCAATTCCGTTATTAACGGCTACCAAGCCAAGCTGCAAGTCAAGGTCACCGGATCCCGTGTAACAACGTTCGCAGCGACTATAGCACCTTGAGAACCTTTCTTTATGGACAACCCTCGTAGGTTGATCGTTTTACTTCTGTCGACAGCTTTTAGAATCACATGTTTGTATGTGTATGGCGACATATATTTTGTTTGTTTGGACACGTATCTGCCACTATATCTGGGCAAAATTAGATCGAAATCGTTAGAATTTTGTTTTGAGAAATTTAGATTTTTAACAATACTTAACCGAAATTTGAGGCGAAAATTGAGCGCTCTCTTCTCTCTCTCTCTCTCTCTCTCTCTCTCTCTCTCTCTCTCTCTCTCTCTCTCTCTCTTTTACACACACACACACACACACACAAACAGAGATGAACAAACAGATATCTAAGTAAACAATTTTTGACTTAGAGAAAATGAAAATGAATAGATTCATTCAAATTTCCAAATCGAATTTTCAAAACGTTTTTTTATACTTCAACAAAACAGAGTTTTTCCTAGTTGTTTTCCAAAACTATAAATTTCCTTAAAACGAGAAAAAAATACGTTTTACCTTTCTCGTACCATTTATCATTATTTAACATGCATTTATTAAATTTCCACCGGACAAATGAGCTATTGGAACAACCAATATGGTTAAATACAATTCGGAAAAGCAGGGAAATATTCAGCAAGTTCGTTTATAAATGCAAATTGATATAGACAATATCCACTTAGGAAGTATTATTTTATAAGCATCATACAGACATTTCACGATTCATTGCATACAGGGATTTAATCTCTTTTGTTAAAATGGAACAAATTGCATCACTGTTCTAATCTACCGCATGGCTGGACTCAACCTCCGGACCGAAGCAATTTAAGTTTTACGTGACTTTCAGCCGTTAACATTTTTTTACAATGTCAGCTTCTAAACAGGTATTCCGCAATAGAGTGTATATATGTAATTGTTGTACGCATTTACGTTATGTTGAAAACACTGTAACGTAGAATTTTTGAGAAAAAAGAATGAAAAACAAAGATACAAATATTTTGTCCCTTGAACAAGTTCTGAAAGCTATCGACAAAGGAAAAAAAATTCAACGATTCTGAAACAATTTAAAAAAAAATCCCCGCAGGGGGGTGTAGACTAGCACCTATTGAGAGGATTTACACGTCCCTAGCGGTACCCGAGTCTTAACACACACATTTACAACACTACACTTACGACTGTAACACTTTACACTCACACTTACATTTAGGGAGGCGATAATAGCCTCTATGGGGCCGCCTCGGTGGCCTAGTGGATAGCGAACTAGGCTTTCACCCCGAGGACCCGGGTTAGATTCCCGGCGAGGGCTTGGCATTTTCATATGCTATAAATCATCCCATCGTCTGCTGTGCACCATAGTCGGACGTTAAACAAAAAAAAGCCTCTATGTGCTTTTCGACAAAGGAAAAAAAATCAACGATTTTGAAACAACAATTTAAAAAAAATTCCCTGCAGGGGGTGCAGACTAGCTGCACCTATTGAGAGGATTTACACGTCCCTAGAGGTACCCGAGTCTTAACACACGCTTACATTTACAACACTACACTTATGACTTTAACACTTTACACTCACACTTACATTTAGGGAGGCGATAATAGCCTCTATGTGCTTTTCGCCTTAAAATAAGAAACAAATAAATAAAAAAAATTTTGAATACAAAATATTACAATTCGTCAGTGTTCTGAATTACTCACGGTTCCAAATAAAACGACAAAAAAAACTCTATACGCACTCCTGTCCTGCCAGAGAATGTAGCTTTTTAATGGTGAAAAATCAAGCTAGCATGTGAGATTTTTGTCATCACGGTTACGCATTCTCTTTTTTTCTTTAAATAATTATTTTTTTGAAAAAAATCCCCCCATGGGAGTGCAGACTAGCTGCACCTATTGAGAGGATTTAGATGTTCCTCGCATTACTCGAGTCTAACACACAATTACACTTACAACACTACACTTACAACTTTAACACTTTACTCTCACACTTATATTTAGGGTGGTAATAATAGCATCAATGTTCTTTTCGCTTTAAAATAACAAACAAAAAAATATTTGTTTGAAATTATAAATTATCATAATAATGCCATTAGACTACCTGCCATGAAGCACCAAATTTTTTGAGCTTTCACAGTTGCACATGCTTTTGTACAAAATTACAATTTTGTACTTAAGCGTACAAATTTAATAATAAATTTAAGTTATAATTTTGCCATTATACTACACGTATTAAGCCCAGCTAGTACAATAAAAAAGCAGACCAACGATTTTTACAAAATTCTTAAGGAACTTTTGAAACGAAGCTTTCAATGTTAGCTTCGGCAAGAGGAGTGAATAAAAAAAGTCTGCCGAACGGGAAAATGTAAAGGAAACATGAAACGAAAGAGCAAACGTTTTTAGTCTGTATTTCCTTTTTCTTCATCCTTTTCGATACACTACAAGCGTATTATATGAAAACGTTGTGCAGCTTTGGATTCTTTATTTTTCCACAGTTGACGAACACGTGCACGTTGCAGCCGTATACATTCGAAATTAATATAAACGTTTATAATAATTGTTGTTAATATTGCTAGTTTTTAACAACTTAACCTGAAACGTATTGTAGCTTATCAGCTGTTCAATGAAATCAGCTGATCGTTACGAATTAACTGCAGTAATATCTAAGCTAGGTTCACATTTATTTATTTAAACAAAACAAGATATTTGTGAACATATTCAAACTAATTATATATTCAGCATAGATATCGTTAACAAAAGCTTCTTTTCCGTCGGTAACTTCCCGAATTCCACACGTGTTCTTTTTTATCAAAATTGGTTCCGTTATTTGCCCCCAGTCTATTTACGTAAAATATCTTTTATTAAACAGTAATTGTCCGAGGCGGAATTACAAATTAAAGAGTTGCAGAAGCAAGCCATTAAACTAGGTCTCCGAATCTCATTTGAGAAAACCAAAATACTAACGATATTAAAAATGCACCACCACGACATCTGGGAGTCGGTAGTCATAAAATCGAGAGAGTTGATCACTTCAAATATCTGGGTGAATGGATCAGCTGGAACGCCTTAGAAAAGACAGCATTGGAATCCAGGATGTGTAAAATGGAATTGGCGTTTCAATTAACCAAAGAGGTGTATAACAAGAAATCGCTATCCTGGAATTTCAAACTTAAGCATTATTAAACTGTAATCAAACCAGAGGCTTTATATGCATCTGAAACTCTTACACTTAATAATAAGGGATTACTGGACAACCTGGAGAAGAAGGAAAGAAGGTTAATAAGGAAGATATTGGGCCAAAACTTTAGAAATAATGAAGTAAAGCTGATTTCTAATAAAAACCTGCATTCAAAATTGAGAGACTCTCAGATAGCATGAGAAAAAGACGACTTAGTTTTTATGGCCATATTAGTAGGATGAACAGCAGTTGACTTACTAGGCGGATCTTTGCTTTCTTCAGAGATCGGAAAACGAAGAGTAATTGGTTCAGGCGGGTCCAGGAGGACTTAACTGAGCTGGTGATATCAGATGAGATGATTGACGATGTACTTAAACTGCGAAAACTCTTACATAATGAAAACCTAAGGTTCCAAGAAAAACCAATATCTAAAAGGGGCGGGGCAGTCTCGGATGAAAGAAGGAAGGCAGCCTCGGATAGAATGAAGCAGTATTTGATACAGCGGAAGGCAGCTAACGCACATCAAAGTAATTGATTTGGCGTACCCCAAAGTGGGTGATCCGGATGAAGAAGAAGAAGAAACAGTAATTGAATGCGCTATAATTTTTATCGTTTTCTGCACAAATTTACCTCATCCAATTTCACAATTTAGAAGAAACATTGACTGTAATAAAACAATAAAACTCCAATGGGCACTGCAAGGTTAGATCCAAATTGCGTAATTCCTATTACAGCACTTCGACAGGAATATTTGTTGAAGTTTTACTGTACCCGGAAGTCTGATTTTTCAACCGGAAGAACTACGTGTTTAATCCTCGTCGATCGTGAACAGTTTCATCTCGGGTTATCCAACAAAAAAACAATGTTATAATATTGAGCAAGATTGTACGTCATTTCAAGCCCTTGCTGATTGTTTTATAAAAAATGGCATACATTTCTGCTTAATTAACAGCGGATTAATCTGACTAATTTAACTAATTATACAAATTTGTACAACTAAAATTTGTAAATTGAACTACAATTTGTATATCCTTTTTTAAAAAAAAAACATAAATTTCAAAGGTCTAATTATACGCCTACTTTTTAAAAGTAATAATTATTTAAAAAAACGTGGAATTAAAATATACTAGAGCAAAACGCAATTTTTACGATCGAAAAATAAACTATTTTCTTAAAAAAACGGTTCAACTGATTTTGTTCAAATTTTGGATCATACTCTAAGTTTTATAACAAGATTTATTTGAAATGAAAAGAAATGTATTTTTTGGCAATAAATCTTAAAAATAACCGATTGAGGTTAAAGATTAATTCTGTTCAATTCAAACAGTATA
>CM040191.1:58623188-58658188 GCA_022606455.1 Callitettix versicolor
GGCGAAATCACCCAAATTAATGCTTCCTGGAAAGTTTTTACACTAGAGTAATCTCGTAAGATTAATGTCAATGTACTTAGTATATTTTCTAAGTATAAACGTTGAACTTCTAACAATAAAAAACACACTTGAAAAAGTTTTAATGGGTCGTTAATTTTAACATGTTAGCCGTATATTTTATTTCGTGTAATTTAAATAGATACTGCAAAACGTTTTCCTTGCGAACAATTTGTTTTTATAAACTTTACTTGCAGTTTTTATCAGCAGGTGTTTAACGTCCGACTATTGTGCACACTTGGGCTAATGCAGACGGTGGGATGATTTATAGCGTATGAAAATGCCAAGCCCTGGCCGGGAATCGAACCTGGGTTCTCGGGGTGAAAGTACGCTATCAACTAGACCAGGGGCCTCCAAACTTGCCAGCCTTAGGGCCATACTGATTACTCCAGTAAGTTCCGAGGGCCAAAACCATATTATCGTTGTTGCCGGTGGTAAAAAGTGAAATAGTCCACTGATGAAAAAGAAAGTCCGAAAAAGTACGCAACGTTTAAAAAAGGCTGCAAATCGGACTAAAGTCCGCAAACGGCAACACTGCATATTATTAATTTTCCTGTCATTATCTGTAATTTCTAGATTAGTCGTAGAGTACGAGCCATGAGGGTAACGTGACACGACATCTGGTGGACACAAGCGGAAATAGGTAGTACCTTCTATCGCTAACAGATGGCGCTAATAGCACGTACAGAATAATCTTGTTGGTTCGAGAAAGTTCTGGTGTCTTCCACTCACTTCTAGATGGCAGTAATTGGAATATATAAGAAGGCTAGTGGCGCAACCACAAGTCAGTTCCTATGACACTGTTGTGAAATAAAATAGTGCGTACCTCCTTAAAACGTGTTTGTGCGTGTTTAAGTTTAAGACATCTTTGTAACAGTATTTTGATTTGAATTGTTGCTTTTGTGTGTGATTTAGTAGTATGGAAAAGAAGCGAAAAATTGATAGTGAATGCAGAAAATTCAAAGATCAGTGGAACATTCAGTATTTCGTAATTGAGTCCAGTAACAAGGCGCTACGTTTGATTTGCAATGAAGTATGTTTGATTTTACTGAAGTATTCAACATAAAATTAGAATACTTCAGTAAACTAAATTTAATTTGCTATAAAAAATATGTTCTCTAAAAGGAGTTTTCAAGTATGCTAGCTTTCCGCGGGCCGGACAAAATCTGTCCGCGGGCCGGATGTGGCCCTCGGGCCGTAGTTTGGAGACCCCTTAACTAGACCACCGAGGCGGCTGTAGATACAAGACAACGCTCAAATGCAACCAATTGACTGTGGAAACTTTGTTTTTTACAGATTTACCTATCTTTCCATCGATTTTATTTTTGTATATAGCGATGAAAGTGTTTCTGTTATCACCGGCCTAATGGTGTATCAAACGGAGCGCTGGGATTCTTACTGACCTCACAGTGTACCTTATTAGTGTACCCATGCATGCGCGGCTCTGTGCGGGAGAACATCATTTCCACTACCGCACTACGTGCACATGGAAATTACACGAATAAAAATATTACAGCTTAAAACCACTAAGATGGCCAAAATGAGGACAACCTTCTTGATAAGGATCAAGAGTAAGGAGACATTAGCAGAGCAAGCATCTGCAAGCACCACCTTGATAAAGAGTAAGCTGGCCAAAATGAGGACAACCTTCTTGATAAGGATCAAGAGTAAGGAGAAATTAGCAGAGCAAGCATCTGCAAACACCACCTTGATAAAGAGTAAGCTGGCCAAAATGAGGACAACCTTCTTGATAAGGATCAAGAGTAAGGAGAAATTAGCTGAGCAAGCATCTGCAAGCACCACCTTGATAAAGAGTAAGCTGGCCAAAATGAGGACAATCTTCTTGATAAGGATCAAGAGTAAGGAGAAATTAGCTGAGCAAGCATCTGCAAGCACCACCTTGATAAAGAGTAAGCTGGCCAAAATGAGGACAATCTTCTTGATAAGGATCAAGAGTAAGGAGAAATTAGCTGAGCAAGCATCTGCAAACACCACCTTGATAAAGAGTAAGCTGACCAAAATGAGGACAATCTTCTTGATAAGGATCAAGAGTAAGGAGAAATTAGCTGAGCAAGCATCTGCAAACACCACCTTGATAAAGAGTAAGCTGACCAAAATGAGGACAATCTTCTTGATAAGGATCAAGAGTAAGGAGAAATTAGCTGAGCAAGCATCTGCAAACACCACCTTGATAAAGAGTAAGCTGGCCAAAATGAGGACAACCTTCTTGATAAGGATCAATAGTAAGGAGAAATTAGCAGAGCAAGCATCTGCAAGCACCACCTTGATAAAGAGTAAGCTGACCAAAATGAGGACAATCTTCTTGATAAGGATCAAGAGTAAGGAGAAATTAGCTGAGCAAGCATCTGCAAGCACCACCTTGATAAAGAGTAAGCTGGCCAAAATGAGGACAACCTTCTTGATAAGGATCAAGAGTAAGGAGAAATTAGCTGAGCAAGCATCTGCAAACACCACCTTGATAAAGAGTAAGCTGACCAAAATGAGGACAATCTTCTTTATAAAGATCAAGAGTAAGGAGAAATTAGCTGAGCAAGCATTTGCAAGCACCACCTTGATAAAGAGTAAGCTGGCCAAAATGAGGACATCCTTCTTGATAAGGATCAAGAGTAAGGAGAAATTAGCAGAGCAAGCATATGCAAGCACCACCTTGATAAAGAGTAAGCTGGCCAAAATGAGGACAACCTTCTTGATAAGGATCAAGAGTAAGGAGAAATTAGCTGAGCAAGCATCTGCAAACACCACCTTGATAAAGAGTAAGCTGGCCAAAATGAGGACATCCTTCTTGATAAGGATCAAGAGTAAGGAGAAATTAGCTGAGCAAGCATTTGCAAGCACCACCTTGATAAAGAGTAAGATGGCCAAAATGAGGACAATCTTCTTGATAAGGATCAAGTAAGGGAGTAAGTCTTAGACATTATAAAAGGCCTGTGGAGAAGGTGCAGAACACAGTGAAGTGTAAGCAGTTTTCCTTGTACTGTGCATGGTAATGTTTGAAATTCAAATAAAAATATAATTTCTTTAAAACTTAAAGAGTTTTATATCATTTTTTTCTGAAAGAACTATAGAATTCAGTGATTGTAAGAACAAAAAATCCAAAAAGTTTTTAAAGTTAGTAATTAACGTTGGAATATATATTTTTTGTAAAATAAAATCAACTTAGAGCCCCATTTAAAAATAAAAATAATTTTTTGTAATTTTTTTCAAAATATACAAAAGTTTCCAAATTTATTTTTAAATAAAACGGTATACACAAACATATGTTTGTTTTATAAGTTTTTATGTTCGAAACTTTTTTGCAATTCTTGAAAATCGCCAAGTAACCTGTGTACCTGTGTAAAACGGTATGTAAACTGAAACCAATACACATATTTTTTATACTTTCTTGAAGAAAAAGAACCACTGATTAATAAAATATATCATAACTAACAATTTTCACTTTAAAAAAATTTCAATTTCGAAAAAGAGTTTATTTTACGCAGCAAATATAACCCCAAAATTCTTTAGTTTAGCCGTTATATCACTTTTATCATATATATATTTTAATAAAAACAATGTTTAATTTCACAATCTATATGTGTTATTGTCCAATAAGAAATATTTACACAATTAAAAACAACACAAATATCAAAATTATGACGAGAAGTAACACACACTTTCATGCACGGCACACAATGGCGCATTGATGCTTACTCTGGGCGAGAAATGACCAACATTTCAAGACAAAAAAGAAGGCTTGGCCTTTGGGTTTATTCTATGGCCAATATATCACTTTATAGTGGAACTTTCACTCTACAATTGTGAAGAAAATAGTTGATCTATGACAAGAAACATACTAGAAATCGAGGAGTTCTTGGACCTCTGTAATTTCGTCGTTTCTTACTTCGTTTGTAGACCACAGTTTGAAAATTCACAGATACAGGACTATATTTCTTAGGTAAAATATTCAACAGATGTATTAAAGAAAAAGGATCAAACTTCCAAACGATACCAACCACAATTCTGTTTAAAATTATTTACTAGGTCAAATATTAGTTTGAAAACAGGCAATATGGCGGACGCCTAGAAGCAAAGGCGAGTACTAGAAATTAGTGTGTTTAATTATGAATTTATTGTAACAATTTATATACAAAAAATTTCATAAATCTAAAACATACTAAATAAATCTCAGTACTTTTATATAAACATATAAACTCGTATCGTTTAAAAAAACGACTTATAAGTCGTTCATCGTTGATTTATTTTATTTTAGAAGATTGCAACAGAATAAATGTGTTAAAACAGTGTGTTAAACGGTAACGGTGTTTTTCAAACGACTTATAAGTCGCTCGTCGTTTAGAGGTAGGGTTTCAGATTTATAAGTCGCTCATTACTTCTAGGGTTAATCTTTCAAACGACGATATAATTAGTCGTTCATCGTAAGATCCAGGCAGCGGATAGGAAACGAAGAGAGACTAAGAATGTGTATATAATTAGCTAACAATATAAATCTATAATGTCAGAAATTTATGTGCAATAAAGAACCCATTAGACGTTTTTAGCAATGCTCTTGGAGTTCTCAGAAAAATTATAAAATTCAGGATATGATCTCTAAAGGATGAACCACACCAGATTTTTAAAAACAGTTATGTGATTTTATAACTGAATTAAATATCCAGATCACATTATTATTCACTCCGCAGGGGGTGCAGACTAGCAGAAGTTTTAGACGTCCCTCGCGGTACCCGAGTCTTACACTTACACTTACCACACTTTACACTTACACTTTACTTACACTACACACTTACTTTACACTTTACACTTTAGCCGCCTCGTTGGCCTAGTTGATAGCGTACTGGGATTTCACCGCGAGGACACGGGTTCGATTCCCGGCCAGGGCTTGGCATTTTCATACGCTATAAATCATCCCATCGTCTGCATTAGCCCAAGTGTGCGCAATAGTCGGACGTTAAAAAAAAAATTACACTTGCGACTTTAACACTTTACACTCACACTTACATTTAGGGCGGCGATAATAGCCTCAATGTGATTTTCGGCTTAAAATAACAACAACAACAAAATTATTTAGCTGCAAGCGTTGACTACAGGCAAGTAAGATCAAGGCTGCAGCCGGGTAACAAGAGCGAACATAGATTTCGAGAGCATAAATATTTATCACCGTAAAACTCTAAAATTTAATGCAACTCTTTCTGCAGTGTCTTTATTTTTCATTAAGTTTGTTGAAGTGTTTTCCTTCCCAAAGCACCATCTTTTACGATGTCCGTGATTTCACATTAAAATTCATAACTCGGCATTCCAAGTACGTGCCTCGCGGAAGCTAACATAGAGCATTCGGACATTTATATTCAAACACAAAAACTTTGTTCTGTTATTTTACGTGATTCCTTGTTCTTTAATGTCTGTTGCTTTGTTCGTTCCATTACAACCTGTTGCTAAACATAAACTCAGCATATTTTTATCGCTGTACACGGAGTATATGATTGAATTCGAAGGCGTAACTAGAAACTGCGTGACGACGTCTTACCAAGATATATCGACTGTAAAACAGAAGGTTATTTCAACAATAAAAACTTTATATTAGATCGACATTTGCTTATATTTATCGTAAAATTAAATGTATAATGTGCTATTTAAATCCAGCTGAAATATGTTCTCTATTTATTTGTTTTACCCAACTTTGGCGTACACTAAATCAATCACTTTTAATGTTCTGTGCCTTCCTCGTAGCCCAGTATTGCTTCATTCGTTGTGATCTTGCTTTTCTTTCTTCGTCAGAGATTTGGATCGTTCCCTTGGATTTGACTTTGCCTTGGAACCGTTGTTTCTTGTCCTTGGTTATTGTTTTGGCTGTTTTGTCTATGAGCATAGCGTCAGTGATATTATTATTAATATAATAATAATAATAATAATAATAATAATAATAATAATAATAATAAAAATAAAAATAATAATAATAATAATAATTTCCAACTTACCAAGGACACATACAACAAGAAGTCCCTCTCCTGGAATACAAAAATAAGGCATTATCATACTGTAATTAAACCAGAAGCCTTATATGCAGCTGAAACATTATCTCTCACAACCCAGGGCCCACTTGAAAAGCTGGAGATCAAAGAAAGAAAGATATTACGAAAAATCTTAGGCCCCAAATTCCGTAACAACCAATCAGTAATGAAACTCTACCAAAAAATTGAAACACTATCAGACACAATATGAAAAAGGAGAATTGATTTTTACGGGCACATCCTCCGAATAGACAAAAATAGACTAACCAAATAAATATTTGACTATTTTCGCAATAGAAGAGCCAAACTACTTTAGTTTAGAGAAACAGAGAAAGACTTAACAGAACTACAAATCAGTGACACTATGCTCATGGACAGAACAGCCAAAACAATAACCAAGGACAAGAAGCAACGGTTCCAAGGCAAAGTCAAATCCAAGCGAACTATCCAAATCTCTGACGAAGAAAGAAGAGCAAGATCACAGCGTATGAGGCAATACTGGGCTACGAGGAAGGCACAGAACATTAAAAAGTGATTGATTTAGTGTACCCCAAAGTTGGGTG
The DNA here is from genome assembly GCA_022606455.1 of Callitettix versicolor. Taxonomy (NCBI): domain Eukaryota; kingdom Metazoa; phylum Arthropoda; class Insecta; order Hemiptera; family Cercopidae; genus Callitettix; species Callitettix versicolor. The sequence goes on from CM040191.1 coordinate 58,629,835, forward strand.
AAACAAATAGAGAGATAATAATAATAATAATAATAATAATAATAATAATTATTATTATTATTATTATTATTATTATTAATATTATTTTCTACAATTACGTAAATTTTTTCTATTTTTACGTGTTATTTGTAAAAACGTAAGCTCATATTAGATGTACAATATTAAACCTTCATAAAATATTTGTTTACCAGCCAACCTGATAAATATCTTGTTCAATGTTTAGGCTTTTCACAAGAAATCTATGTTTCCGCGGCGTATATTAAACTTTTTATTGTTATATTTACCGAGAATGGAATATGCTCCAGATGTTCTTATACGGCTGCCTTTCACGGTGGTACAATAAGCTTTCTTTCTTTCCGGAAAATCTATTTAAACTTCACCATTAACAAAGTTAACTTTATATATTTTTGAAATGTTGACTAAATTACGATTCATACGAGCTTTAAATTAGAAATCTGAAAATGTTATTATTACGAGCAATATGATGTAGATTTTCTTTGGTATTAGTAACTCTTGTGTACAGGGTGTTTCAGAAATAATAACAACAATCTTCAGGAAACAGTTCCTTAAATAAAATTATGAAGAAAATATATTTCCTCTCATTAACTACTTCGTATTGTTTTCAAAAAGCCTGCACAAAATTAAACCAAATTTAGGTAAATTGTTAGTGGCAGTTAGTATGTTAAGATCCGTTATTTTAATTTTGTTCGTTTTAAAATTGCGGGATTTTTAAATTATATTATATACTAGAGGAAGAGATTATAAAACCCCAGGTAATGCGGTCGATACACTAAACCTTTTAAGTACTAGTTGAGCCGATTGGTGGCCTTAATGAGTTCCAATAATCCACTGAGTAGTTCATCCTGTAGGGGCCTGGAAACCAAAAACCCTTAGTCTCCTGCTACAAGAGACTCATAATAATAAATTATGGGTTCTGTAGTTTCCTCCATTTTACTGCATATAGTTTCTCCTTAGTACATACCTATCCTGTTCTTTTGCACCCTCATACCATAGTGACTTGTAATTAGCCCCATGATTTTCCTGAATTGTGCTCTGCCAAAAACCGTCCGTCTACGTCCTCCATGAGGAACCTTATTCGAGACGCTTGCTATGGGAATACCCACGAAGTTATTCCATTCTGCCTAGTGTTGCTTTTTAATTCGCGTATTTATAACAGACCCGGCCAACGATAGAGAGATCCGTAAAGCCGGCTCAGGTCCGATAATATCAGATGCAGATCCCAGCGCAGCCAGTCGGTCTGATTATCCTCAACCACCTTATGCACTGGAACCCAACAAAAACAATATCTGTTTTAAATTATTGCGTGCACAATACAACATTAAAGTGCAGTTGTTTATTGAAAAAATGGTTATAAGTGAGATTATTTATACACTAAATTTAACTAATATATTTCATGTGTTTGTTATTTCTTAGTAAACTAGTTACTCAAACAGTAACACCGAAAATAAACTATACACATTACTGAATTTTAATTATAATTTTGAAATCGTTAACCGTTAGTTAGCGTTAAACGTTACTTTTTCGTTATAACTTATAACAGTATTCATTCTCAAATTAAACGTTATCCCGTTATTTCGTTTAAATTTACCTCACCGCTAGCGCCAGTAACACGGCGACAAAACACTGAACTACTAAACGGTTATCTAAAAGGTTGTTGGGAATAAAAACGTTATTCGTTTTTTCCCAGCCTAATACTAAACTGTTGTTAGTCTTTATAAATCTTTAGCCCAGTAATCGTTATTTGTTACTATTGATAACTGTTATTTATAGTTATTTTTTAATAACCGGTATAAATTTTCGATTTAATCATAAATTATAAATTTTCTTTTCGTTTAAATTTACCTCAACGCTAGCGCCAGTAACACAGCGACAAAACACTGAACTACTAAACAGTTATCTAAAAGGTTATTGGGAATAAAAACGTTATTCGTTTTTTCCCAGCCTAATACTAAACTGTTGTTAGTCTTTATAAATCTTTAGCCCAGTAATCGTTATTTGTTACTATTGATAACTGTTATTTATAGTTATTTTTTAATAACCGGTATAAATTTTCGATTTAATCATAAATTATAAATTTTCTTTTCGTTTAAATTTACCTCACCGCTAGCGCCAGTAACACAGCGACAAAACACTGAACTACTAAACGGTTATCTAAAAGGTTGTTGGGAATAAAAACGTTATTCGTTTTTTCCCAGCCTAATACTAAACTGTTGTTAGTCTTTATAAATCTTTAGCCCAGTAATCGTTATTTGTTACTATTGATAACTGTTATTTATAGTTATTTTTTAATAACCGGTATAAATTTTCGATTTAATCATAAATTATAAATTTTCTTTTCGTTTAAATTTACCTCACCGCTAGCGCCAGTAACACAGCGACAAAACACTGAACTACTAAACGGTTATCTAAAAGGTTGTTGGGAATAAAAACGTTATTCGTTTTTTCCCAGCCTAATACTAAACTGTTGTTAGTCTTTATAAATCTTTAGCCCAGTAATCGTTATTTGTTACTATTGATAACTGTTATTTATAGTTATTTTTTAATAACCGGTATAAATTTTCGATTTAATCATAAATTATAAATTTTCTTTTCGTTTAAATTTACCTCAACGCTAGCGCCAGTAACACAGCGACAAAACACTGAACTACTAAACAGTTATCTAAAAGGTTATTGGGAATAAAACGTTATTCGTTTTTTCCCCAGCCTAATACTAAACTGTTGTTAGTCTTTATAACTCTTTAGCCCAGTTCGTTATTTGTTACTATTGATAACTGTTATTATAGTTATTTTTTAATAACCGGTATAAAGTTCCGGTTTAAATTATAAATTTTCTTTTTGTTTAAATTTACCTCAACGCTAGCGCCAGTAACACTTAGCGACAAAACACTGAACTACTAAACAGTTATCTAAAAGGTTATTGGGAATAAAACGTTATTCGTTCTTCATTTTAACATCGTTCTCGTCCTGTTGATCGTTATTGTAGTGCGCCTGCACTTGCCGGAAAACATGATAGACTAATACTAAACTGATGTTAGTCTTTATAACTCTTTAGCCCAGTAATCTTTATTTGTTACTATTGATAACTGTTATTATAGTTATTTTTTAATAACCGGTATAAAGTTCCGGTTTAAATTATAAATTTTCTTTTTGTTTAAATTTACCTCAACGCTAGCGCCAGTAACACTTAGCGACAAAACACTGAACTACTAAACAGTTATCTAAAAGGTTATTGGGAATAAAACGTTATTCGTTCTCCATTTTAACATTGTTCTCGTCCTGTTGATCGTTATTGTAGTGCGCCTGCACTTGCCGGAAAACATGATAGACTAATACTAAACTGTTGTTAGTCTTTATAACTCTTTAGCCCAGTTCGTTATTTGTTACTATCGATAACTGTTATTATAGTTATTTTTTAATAACCGGTTTAAATTCTAAATTTTCTTTTCGTTTAAATTTACCTCAACGCTAGCGCCAGTAACACTAAGCGACAAAACACTGAACTACTAAACAGTTATCTAAAAGGTTATTGGGAATAAAACGTTATTCGTTCTTCATTTTAACATCGTTCTCGTCCTGTTGATCGTTATTGTAGTACTCCTGCACTTGCCGGAAAACATGATAGCCTAATACTAAACTGTTGTTAGTCTTTATAACTCTTTAGCCCAGTTCGTTATTTGTTACTATCGATAACTGTTATTATAGTTATTTTTTCATAACCGGTTTAAATTATAAATTTTCTTTTCGTTTAAATTTACCTCTACGCTAGCGCCAGTAACACTTAGCGACAAAACACTGAACTACTAAACGGTTGTCTAAAGGTTGTTGGGAATAAAACGTTATTCGTTTTTTAGTGCGCCTTCCCAGCCTAATACTAAACTGTTGTTAGTCTTTATAACTCTTTAGCCCAGTTCGTTATTTGTTACTATCGATAACTGTTATTATAGTTATTTTTTAATAACCGGTTTAAATTATAAATTTTCTTTTCGTTTAAATTTACCTCAACGCTAGCGCCAGTAATACTTAGCGGCAAAACACTGAACTACTAAACGGTTATCTAAAAGGTTGTTGGGAATAAAAACGTTATTCGTTTTTTCCCAGCCTAATACTAAACTGTTGTTAGTCTTTATAACTCTTTAACCCAGTTCGTTATTTGTTACTATCGATAACTGTTATTATAGTTATTTTTTAATAACCGGTTTAAATTATAAATTTTCTTTTCGTTTAAATTTACCTCAACGCTAGCGCCAGTAATACTTAGCGGCAAAACACTGAACTACTAAACGGTTATCTAAAAGGTTATTGGGAATAAAACGTTATTCGTTTTTTCCCAGCCTAATACTAAACTGTTGTTAGTCTTTATAAATCTTTAGCCCAGTAATCGTTATTTGTTACTATTGATAACTGTTATGTATAGTTATTTTTTAATAACCGGTTTAAATTATAAATTTTCTTTTCGTTTAAATTTACCTCAACGCTAGCGCCAGTAACACAGCGACAAAACACTGAACTACTAAACGGTTATCTAAAAGGTTGTTGGGAATAAAAACGTTATTCGTTTTTTCCCAGCCTAATACTAAACTGTTGTTAGTCTTTATAAATCTTTAGACCAGTAATCGTTATTTGTTACTATTGATAACTGTTATTTATAGTTATTTTTTAATAACCGGTATAAATTTTCGATTTAATCATAAATTATAAATTTTCTTTTCGTTTAAATTTACCTCAACGCTAGCGCCATTAACACTTAGCGACAAAACACTGAACTACTAAACAGTTATCTAAAAGGTTATTGGGAATAAAACGTTATTCGTTTTTTCCCCAGCCTAATACTAAACTGTTGTTAGTCTTTATAACTCTTTAGCCCAGTAATCTTTATTTGTTACTATCGATAACTGTTATTATAGTTATTTTTTATAACCGGTATAAAGTTCCGGTTTAAATTATAAATTTTCTTTTCGTTTAAATTTACCTCAACGCTAGCGCCAGTAACACTTAGCGACAAAACACTGAACTACTAAACGGTTATCTAAAAGGTTATTGGGAATAAAACGTTATTCGTTTTTTCCCAGCCTAATACTAAACTGTTGTTAGTATTTATAACTCTTTAGCCCAGTTCGTTATTTGTTACTATCGATAACTGTTATTATAGTTATTTTTTAATAACCGGTATAAAGTTCCGGTTTAAATTATAAATTATAAATTTTCTTTTCGTTTAAATTTACCTCAACGCTAGCGCCAGTAACACTTAGCGACAAAACACTGAACTACTAAACGGTTATCTAAAAGGTTATTGGGAATAAAACGTTATTCGTTTTTTCCCAGCCTAATACTAAACTGTTGTTAGTCTTTATAACTCTTTAGCCCAGTTCGTTATTTGTTACTTTCGATAACTGTTATTATAGTTATTTTTTCATAACCGGTTTAAATTATAAATTTTCTTTTCGTTTAAATTTACCTCTACGCTAGCGCCAGTAACACTTAGTGACAGAACACTGAACTACTAAACGGTTGTCTAAAAGGTTGTTGGGAATAAAACGTTATTCGTTCTCCATTTTAACATTGTTCTCGTCCTGTTGATCGTTATTGTAGTGCGCCTGTGCTTGGCGGAAAACATGATAGCCTAATATTAAACTGTTTTTATAACTCTTTAGCCCAGTTCGTTATTTGTTACTGTTGATAACTGTTATTATAGTTATTTTTAATAACCGGTACTAAATAACAGATAACATAATGACGTCCGTTAACAAACTCTACAACAGACCTCTCGCGCTTAGTAGTGTCTAGTGTTGTACAAGTCAGTGCTTTCAGTCGCGTTAGCCGCCTCGGTGGCCTAGTTGATAGCGTACTAAGCTATCGAGAGGACCCGGGTTCGATTCTCGGCCAGGGCTTGGCATTTTCATACGCTATAAATCATCCCATCGTCTGCATTAGCCCAAGTGTGCACAATAGTCGGACGTTAAACAACAAAAAAGCTTTCAGTCGCGACTGTTTCGGAAAAAATTGAATATTAAAATTACGGAAGTCTCGTGGCGAGGCTGTAATTGAGTTTTCTCTAATTACGACTAATTAGGTGCGGTAAAATACTACCCTTTATTAGCATTGTAATATTCTAGCCAATGGAAGCTTTACTAATTGTCGGTGTGTCCTACTTGCGACAATTACATCAGATACAATTCTGTATAGTTTTTCCTCTTACGAGGACATGTAGGCGAAAAAAAACCAAAATCCAACCAGACCGCTAATTGTAAGTAAAGCACTTGCTGGACAGTTCGTTATAGGCCTACGTGAAACTTTGTGTTATTGAAAAACGATCAAAATTATAAAATATACATTGGATTCCATGTATAAAACATTGATGTATAGACTTTGTGTTTTTATATGTTTTGCCTTAACTATATATTTAACGCGGCTATCGACTACACTATGAAAACACAGGTCTGAATTTCATAGCCTAAAAACTCAGTTCCACTTGCTAACACCTAAATAACCACGCTAAAAATCTTTGTGTTTCTCTCCCGGCTTGGAAACAGCTTCAGCCTGCGAAACCTTATTAGCGAAACACTTCCGTCACCCAATACTCGCTTCCGATTGGTTTGCAGTGCAAGTGTATCTCGGGTCTATAGTAAGTTAGAATAATACATCCCAGCCCAGGAATTACTGCCGGCTCATCACCTCGCATCTCGCGTACACAATAGCTTCTGATTGTTGCGTTCTTTGTCTAGTTCTAATAATGGAATTTTAAGAAATTATGTTTACCGCCGTAATCGTTGTTCGACAGAACATCGAGGAGGACCACCCACTAGAGAACAACTACACTCATCCCAGCAACACCCGGAACAACTACACAAGACACCACAATTTGCTCGGGAGGAAATAGGAGGATTCCGGCCACTGTAAACAAGAAGTGAATTTGTTTCACAATGCCGAACCGGAAAGGTGCCTCGCCAGCCCGCGGCCTATAGTCTAGCCACTTAGTAAACAGCCTGCGCGAGAATTTCTCGCATGTAGGAAAATTCCTCTCAAGCTCCCTCTAGCACTGTAATGACACAGAGAGCTAATCTGAGTTTACAAACTCTCTTCCTCTCTCTCCCCTCTCCCTCTCTCCTCTTTCTCCCTCTCTCTCCTTCTCTCTCCTTCTCTCTGTCTCTCGCTTTCTCTCTCCCTCTCTCCCCATCTCTCCCTCTCTCTTTCCCTCTCTCTCTCTCCCTCTCCTTCTATCTCCCTCTCTCTCCCTCTCTCCCTTCCCTCTCCATTTCTCCCTCTTTCTCCCCTCTCTCCCTCCCTCTCTCCCACTATCTCCCTCTCTCTCTTCCTCTCTCTCTCAATCTCTCTCTCCCTCTCTCTTTCGTACATCATCTCTGTCCCACTGGAGCTCTTAGCAGGCCGTTTTCTAAGTTGCTGACCTATAGTAAACGCCTAGACTTCAATTTTTTCCGCAAACTACAACACGAAGAAGCGAAGTTATGTCTATTTTAATGGTTCTGCTTGTTTCCATGAAACAAGGGAGAGAGGGGAGAAAGAGGGAGAGATGGAGAGGGAAGGGAGAGATGGAGATAGAAGGAGAGGGAGAGAGAAGGAGAGAGAGGGAGAAAGAGGAGAGAGGGAGAGGGGAGAGAGAGGAAGAGAGTTTGTAAGGGATTAGAAAATAAGTTCTACAGTTCCTCTCGAATTATTAAAATAAACTAATAAAATTTATCCTTTTAATAATTATTTATTAAACTTTAGGCCAATACTGTGATAAAGAAATGTTTTTGAAATGGTTTTCATCACGCAGGAAGACATTCAGTGCAATCTACAACTGGTCGAGTAACGATTGACTTTGTTACCCCACGGCCGACTTCAGAAGGTCAAGCTTGTTACATTTCTAGACCAATCAGCTTGGGTCAGCGAGCATTGACACTGCGCCATTATTACCTCGAGGCTAATCCTTAATGAACCAAATCGAAGGAATTTTTTTATTGTACAAACTGAAAAACGTTTTAAATAAATAAAATACTATCGGTCCCGGCGAAAAAGAATGCATCAATGTACAGCAAGACGTTGAACAGTGGTATAGCATCTCAGATAGTACCACTGGTCGGCATTTAATAATACAATAATCTTTAATTCAGTACTTGCATTTTTAAAATTCCTGCACATATCTTCTTCAGTAGAATCGTTGTAAAACCATGTAGGCCTACTGGTTCTTGTAAATATGAACTTCTGTTAAAATACACGTTATATTTAACAGTCTTCTTGTATTACCTGTTAATAAAGTAATGTCATTCATTAATTTTAGGTTATTTAATACAATAGGCCTATTGTCGTATTTAAAATTATAATTTATAAAATTAATGACTGAATTCTAATGTTGTACCTTAATAAAATATTTCCAAGTGGAACCTACTATATCTGGTTTTACATTACATCTCCAAATTAGGCTACAGTATTTACTGTTCACCAATGAATACAGAATGAAAAGGACACTTCTTGCCTGAAATAGTCAGCACATTTTATTCGGCCGAGAACGCTAGTTGGATCCCCCGCCGATAGGCAGCGCTGCATGTTTTTTTTGAACTTGTAGCTCAGAGAGAGAGACAGATATAGGGGTGATGACTCTCTGTCTTTCTCTTTCTGCCAACAGCTGAGGGGTTGAGCGAAAATTGTTCTATGTGACGTCGCAGGTCCCTAAACTTTCGTTTTCATTACGGTAGTGAGCCTGTCTTATTTAATACAAAACATATATTCTGTATTCATTGTCATGGGTTAGGGTAGGGTTTGAAGAGGGAAAGACAGACAGACAGCGAGTGAGAGAGAGAGAATGCCATCACCCCTATATCTGTCTCTCTCTCAGCTGCAAGTTTAGAAAAAAACTTGCAGCGCTGCCTATTGACGGGGGATCCAACTAGCGTTGTCGGTCAAATAAATTAGGCTAACTTTTCCATGCAAGAAGTGTCCTTCTTAAAGATTCTGTATTCATTGCTGTTCACTAACACCATAATTGTTTATTTAAAAATATTTACATATAAGAACTGGCCTAGATTATCTTACCGAATCTACTTTCAAAAGTGATTCGGTCAATAATTTTCAAAGTCCTGTATACAGTAATGATTCATGTATTACTTTCAACAATGTTCTATTTTTAAGCAATCAGTTGTTTTGGTAGGCATGCAATTGCCTGCATTGTGCTGCACTCTAACGGGGACACGTTGTACTACTTCTGGAATTTTCGTCAAACTTTTTGTCGGTTTTAAGTTGGTTTTATTTTATTGTACAATTTTAAAATGGAAAAGTATGAAGCGTGAGAGTTCCTTGCAGGTATGAAACCTATCGGAATGCGTTGCGTAATAATATACGAAAGATATTTCTTTAATAAGAAATTTGCCCTTAATATAAAAATTATGCTTAGAAATCAAGTGTTTTTTTTTTTTTTTTGTTTAACGTCCGACTATTGTGCACACTTAGGCTAATGCAGACGATGGGATGATTTATAGCGTATGAAAAAGTCCTGGCCGGGTATCGAACCCGGGTACTCGAGGTGAAAGTCTAGTACGCTATCAACTAGGTCACCGAGGCGTGTGTGTGTGTGTGTGTGTGTGTGTGTGTGTGTGTGTGTGTGTGTGTGTGTGTGTGTCTTCATATAGTTTGCTAAAATGCAGAAATATTTCCAATTAGGTTTGTTTTCGAAGGAAAAGCAGAAAAAAGTATTCTAGAGGTCAGAATCGGTGTGAATTTCATGGGTAGCGTGTTCGGTTCAACGTTATAACCGCTCCAATAGAATCAAACATTGTCTCGCTGACGTGATGGAAGCGAATTTAAAAAGTAACTTTTTTATCTTACCCCATTTTGAAACCCTGGTCTCGCCAATTTTAATCTTTCTATTTGCGATGAAATTACGAAATCAGCCCTGAACGTTGTCAAATGTATTCCCCAATTCCAACGGATTTTGAAAACTCAGATTAAGCAGTTCCCAAAGCTGATTGCAATGGTGAAATTAGATTTTCAAAAACGACAAATAGATGTGAGTTTTTAAATATATAAAACAGCCGTTTTGAAACTGATGAGCAAATTAGCTGATTAACGAACGTGTCCAAGCTGTTACCAAAATTGATTTTTGTGTTAACGAAATTGGACTAAAATTGCAAACTAGAGGTCCGGCTCATTTCAACGTCCCGAATCTGTCTCATGATGGCCGCTCCAATAGCTAATTCTCCCTTAGAAAGTCGCCAATTAAACACAAAGGAGGCGTACGCAGTCCTCTTAAACAACTTTGAAAGTGGTTTTACTGAAACGTTTTTTGTAATCAACATTACCGGGTTACTTGAAGTCGGGTTTCTTTGTACGTAACACGTTGTTGAACAACTTCTGTTGATACTCAACGCCAAACGTAACGCGTCGAGTGAAACAACTTGTCTTATTCAACTTCAACTTGGCGTTATGAATAAATTAACTCGTAACTTTCTTAACAATAACCATCCGGCCAAGTTACACTGTGTAACTAAATACGTTAATACAATTTAAATACAGGAACACAGGCGGCATTTGGTAAATTAGCGCTTCCCTTTCGCTCAGTAATTAGATTAATTAGTTGATACTACCTAATAAGTTTTAATGTATACTCTTCAACACGGGTATAGATTATTTCAACAATATTTAGTGCATAAAACGTGAATAACCAGCATTGTAATACACGCATATTGGCAAAGTGAATTTTCAAAATGACCTTGAAAGTACACAAATTAACACCGTCTAATAACATTTCTTTATTTCAACATATTTTGAAAATTCGAAACAATAATGCAGTTTTTCATATTTAAATCAGATTTGCACCAAAATAATTACGAATTTTGGAACGAAAATGAAATGTAATTGGTTCACGAACTTGCCCAAGCGATTACCAATAGCCGCATCGTTGGCCTAGTTAATAGTACTGGGCTTTCACCCCGATGACCCGGGTTCGATTCCCGGCCAGGGCTTGGCATTTTCATAAGCTGTAAATCATTCCATCGTCTGTTTCATCCCAAGTGTGCACAATAGTCGGACGTTAAACACCAAAAAAAGCGTTTACCAAAATCGATTGTGCCAAATTTAAATCAAACGGCCAATAATCAGCATATGAAATTTTAAAATTACTTTGAAAATACGAAAATAAACCACGACCGCCGTCATATTCAATTGTACAGTTTCACTTGATTTTTGAAATCGAAATACTTAACGTTGTTTACGACTGATAAATAAGATTTTCAAAAAAGGAAAACGACTATAAAAACGTCTTTAAAAATCGAAATAGACGCCATTTTGGAAATTATTATCACGTTCGCAATTTCGGTCCGATTTAATTGAAACGTAGCGCCAATCGATTATGTTAATAGCGTGGACAAGTTAATAGAAAAATTTGAACAGTTTCAAAATGGCGATCATATTAAATTCAAATTTATTAATTTTTTGAAAATTCATACTGTTTCGTCTGGAAGGTTTTTGAAACTATAATTTCTTCATTGTAATGAATGTTAAAAACAGTATTAAAAATGTTTTGAGGCGGTCATGAGTCATTTTCGTATTATCAATGGAATTTGAAAGCTTCAAATGCAAATATATGTTTAGATTTTAATATTTCTGGAAATTTACTTCTATCACGTAGCAACGAGTTAGCAGTCGTTTTTTGCTACGCTGTTTCTGAATTAGGTTCTTTTGTTTAAATAATAAAATCATTTATTTTTTAAAATAACTTATGAATTGAATTTTTCGTGGAATAAATATGAGAAAAGTTTGTACAATGTTTTTGCATCGATTATTACACTTTTTGACTTCAGGTTTGCTTACTAACGGACTCGAAAACATCAGGCAATGCACAAACGCGAGTTGTTAAATGGTGTGCTTACGTTGGGATACATGAATGACGATTTGTACGAGATACAAGCCAAATTGACAAATCACGATACATCAATTCATACGATGCTCACACAAATTCCAAGATTTTCTCACACATTTTGTACGAGAAAAAATGCTTGTATGAGTATATTTTCATGTGTTTTTATGACCGTTTTTGTATTTATTATATTAAATTAGCTATTTACTCAGCTGTCGGATTTTGGTTTGTTGGGAAATTCGTATTTATTAGGCTAGTTGTTTAAAAATTTCGTTCGATATACTATTTTATTGCAAAGTTTTTAAATCCTATCGTCTAAAGTTCATTAATCGACATGTTATAGGCCTGTGCACAACGAGTTTTATTCTTAAAAATTCTCGTTGCTACCGCCTGTGAGTTATTTGTTAAATTTTATTTACATCAGTGCACATGTTGATAAGTTAAAAAAAATTGCTAGACGGTTTTCTTCTTCTCTTCGTTTCACCCTCTTTGGGGTACGCTGAATTAATCATTTCTTGCGCGCTGCACTTTTCTTTGTTCCCAGTAGCTCTTCATTCTTTCTGATCTTCTTTTCCTCTCCTCTTCTGAAATGATAGCTTTAGGTTTTATTTTGGTTTTATCTTGGAATCTTATTCTTTCGTCTTTGGTAATTATCTTAGCAGTTTGGTCAAGCATCTTCTGTAATTTTTAATTCTGTTAGGTCTTTTTCAATTTCTTTAAACCAGTTCGGTTTTGTTTTACGATTATGGAAAAAATCAAACACCCGTTTCGTCAATCTATTGGAGTTCATTCTAAGAAGATGGCCGTAAAAATTTATTCTCCTTTTTCTCATAGTATCTGACAGTTTTTCAATTTTCTTATAGAGAGCTTCATTTCTTATATATACTACCTTATTATCCTGAAATTTTGTTCCTATAATTTTTCTTAAGATTTTCCTTTCCGTTATTTCAAGTTTTTCTATCTGGCCTATGCGATTCATGGTTAATGTTTCTGCTGCGTACAGTGCTTCCGGCTTGATCACTGTTTTATAATGTTTAATTTTGGACCACCATGAAAGGGATTTCTTATTGTATGTTTCTTTCGTCAATTGAAAGGCCAATTCAAGTTTGTTTTCCTGGACGGTTTTATTGTACAAATTTAAAATAGTTTCATTACAAATATTATATCTGATCAACTCAAATTACCGTTTGAAAAATGTTATGATTTCTGGTAAGTTTAAATTCAGGGTGTATTTTTACTATGTACTTGAAACCTATAAGGAATTGTATGAGCATACTGAGTATCTTATACAAGTCCTCATACATGTACTCAATGCAAACGCACCATAAGTTCAATGAAAAATCCCCTATTATACAGATAATAATCCAGCTTTCACTAAATGCTTTGGACTAAGCTACCCTAAAGAGGTTAAGACACTATCTGCCGTTAATAAAAAAGGCTTAGCGAGAGTGGTTCCAAACTTTATGTTCTTGTTTACCTCCGAGCAAGTGTTAAGTGGAAATTTCTTGTCCTGTAAGTTTAACAATAATCATCGACTTTCCCTAGACCAAAACAAACAGCGTGCAGCATGTTGTCCAAAACAACTAAAACACTATTATGATTTAAAGCCAGTAGTATATATTGTCTTTTCCCTGATGATGACAATAATATCGGAATTACCGTAAGGATTAAACATAATTTGTTTTCTACAAAACGTTTTGATTGTTAATGATTTTTTTAAAACAAATACTTATTGATGTAATATTCACGTTATTATTACTGTTTATTCGATCATTTGTGTGTATAAAAACAATACACAACTTTTCGAGAAGGTCGAGTTTTATTCTAGTTGTCGAGTGTCTAGTTTGAAACTTAAATATGCAATTAGAAAATAAGCCTAGATATGTACGATTATGTTGAATACATAGATTTTAATACTAGACAGTACTTTAATTTAGGGATAGGCATTGAATATAAACGTACTGGAATGGTAACTTTTTTACAACTTAAATAAAATAATTATTTAATTATTGATATCCTAATATTATTCTGTTTTAAAATGATTGCTTAACGGTAGAATACTTATTTTAATATTACCGTCAATTCGGATACTTTGTGTATATAAAAACAATACACGATGTTTCGATAGTATTGATCAGCTGTCGTTTTCAAGAGACTAACTTAAAACAAAACACATACGAGGTGTTCACATAGTAACAAGAATTGTTAAATTTCGCGGGCTTGGAGAGCCCGATTGTCAAACATTTTTTTAAATTATGTTAGTATATATGCCCTTGAAGTATGATAAAACTTTCAGCTGTTTTCATTGTTGACTTTGTCTGTGAAAGCCACTAAGGTTAGACTTGTTTTTATGAGCTCGGCGATTTTCGTTTGTTAAAAGAAATGGATCAATGAACTTGTATCAAATTGTGCGTAAAAAATGAAATAAAGTGTAATAAAGTGTTGAAATGTTAACAAAGACCTATGATGAGTCTGCTATAAGTAAAGCAAAAGTTTATGAGTGGTATAAGCGTTTCCAAGAAGGCCGTGAAGACGTTGAAGATGACGAACGCCCTGGTGCCCCAGCACATCAACAACCGATGAAAACGTGAAAAAGTGAAAGAAATTGTTATGAACAATAGCCGAATCACTATTAGAGTTCGTTCCAAAATCGTTGAATTTTGAAAAAAAACAGTGGCGAATGGAAGTTGCTTAGGAGTCACTAAATGAAGTCAACGACAATGCAGAATTATTCAAACGTATTATAACAGGTGACGAAACATGGGTTTACGGATATGACGTCGAAACTAAGGCTCAATCATCCCAGGTCGCTGATGATTTTCTTATATCAATTGGATCACGTCATGACACTGTTTCCAATGTTTTGTGTATGAAACGCGTGGCATCAAAATTCGTTCCAAAATTGTAGAATTTTGAACAAAAACTGCGGCGAATGGAAGTTACTCAGGATTTACGCAACTAAATGAAGTCAACGACGTTGCTGAATTACTGAAACGTATTATAACAGGTGATGAAACATGGGTTTACGGATATGACGTCGAAACTAAGGCTCAATCATCCCAGTGGAGGCATTCTGGCTCGCCAAGACCGAAAAAGGCTCGAGTGAAGGTTATGCTCACTGTGTTCTTCGATATTAATGGCATAGTGCATCATGAATTCCAGCCACCAGGTGAAGCGGTCAATAAGGAGTACTACCTACAAGTTCAACGCCGTTTGCGTGAAGCAATCCGAAACAAACGCCCGGATCTGTGGAAAAACTATTCATGGCTTTTGCACCACGATAATGCACCAGCTTACACTTCATTGCTTGTTCGTGAATTTTTGGCCTAAAACAGTAGCCTACTGTAACGATGCCCGAGCCTCCATATTCGCCAGACATGGCTCCGTGTGACTTTTTCCTATTTTCAAAAATAAAGAGAACCTTAAAGGGCCTTCGTTTTACAGCCGTAGATGACATTAAAAGCTCATCGCTGAAAGAACTAAAGGCTATCTCAAAGATCGAGTTTAAGAAGTGTTTCGAGGATTGGAAGAAGCGCTGGTACAAGTGCATAATCTCCAATGGGGACTATTTTGAAGGCGACAACATCAATGTAGAAGAATAAATAAATATTTTGTTCAAATAATTAAAATTCTTGTTACTTTCTGAACACACCTCGTATGTTTTTATTAATTGCTTTTGGCATGCCTATATACTGTATTATTTGTATGTATTTTCGTTTAAAGTGTTCGAAGTAAATAACGTAATATTATATCTAGTATTTTTTAATTTTGTGGTTATGCTTTAGAATGAAGTAAACAAATACAGTACTATACACTGTAAATAACCTGTTATATTTCTTTGATGTTTGCTTCATATTGCTTTCTATGCTTCTAATCGATACTTATTAATATCAGTAAATTCATTTTCAGTTTTCTCTAGTATCGACACTTTATCTAGTACGATACCAGTATATGGTAAAAGAATCGACAATTTCATTTGATATTTCATCCATAAAAACAGTCTTGAAACAATGAGTATTAGAAATAAAGTTTGGTGACCACTTATGATACTAATGAATTTTTTCATTGTGTGTGTGTTTGCAATAAATCGCCGATTTATATGAAATTTGACGTGTATAATATTTGGAGCAATTCTGTAATTTTTCAAGAGATTTTTTTAGTGAAAAAACATTTAAATCGAATTTCATCAAAGTCGGTTCTAACGATTTTGATAAATTTGTCTCTAACGCAGTCCTCACGTAACAAATGAGACGCAGTTGGTTGCTATAACTGTAAAAGTAATGTTTCGGAAATCGAAAAACTCTGAAAAATCGATATGATTTTTCCAAATCTAATCATATTCTGTTTATAGTTTAGTCATTTATGAGGGTTCAACAATAAAGTCAGTGTAATTAATTTTTAATAACTAAACATTAAGAAATACGAGATTACGAAAAATTGAATTTTTTGAACAAATTTAACGAGCCTATATACCTTAAGTTTAAAGTATATTGCAATTAATTATTTAATTTTCCACTTAATGAAAAAGAAACACAAAATATTTTTATTGCTGCTATTGTAATTAGCTCAAACATTTTCAATAATTTGTAAAAATTTAGAAATAGAATGCAGAATAAACAGTTATTTTGTGTTAAGCACTTACACTAAGGTCGTATATTGTCAGATAAGAGTCGGGTGCTCACATCTCGTTTTGGCTAACTGGAGAGAGGATTGTGGCGTTATCTCGCTTTAATAAATAAGGTTCAGTGAGAATCGTCGAAAATTATGGGTTTGTTTACTTCCAAACTAGAATTTGTTTAAATCGTTATTATTAGTGAATATATCACAGGAACATATAAAACATTTTAACTGCCATCGTAGCGACACCCTGAGTTGGTCCTTTAAGATCGGACAATTTTGTAAAAAATGTACAGAAAATATAAAAATTATCGAATGCTAACCAAAGGGATTAATTATTTCGATAATCGCGACAAGAAGAGAATTTTCAAAAACCAATATTTCATACGTAGACCGAACTGTTTGCATTTAGGCTTATTTGTGTTTTTGTTTATTTGTTTACTTCTTACATTGAGATGTTAATGCACTCTATAAATATAAAATCACAATGCCTAATTAATTTGCTTCTTTAATGCGTGTGCAGGGGTACTATTCTCCTTCGACAATACTAGTGGTCGGAAATTTCAAGATGGTCTTATAATGACCGGCGTGGTTGAGGTGGCAATAACACCTTTCAGTTTGCTACGTCTGTGAACGTACGCACCTCAAGGTCGCCGGTTCAAGACTGCGGTTACTTTAGTAATTACTCTTTCCATCAACGCTGATCCCAAACCCCAAACTCCTTTATTAACCGATCGACCTCAACTCAAGGTCTCCGTTCAACTCGACCTTCAAAATTTTGCTTGCGTGTTTGTTACGCAGTTTTGGAAAAAACGCATTAACCGATTGTTTCGAAATTTGGTACGAAGGTACCTTGTACAAAGACTAAACGATTTGTGTATACGATTGTCTCCAATTCTTTTCCGTTTTACGATGGCGGCTCTGATTTACAACAAGGATTGCATGACGTTTCAGCCAAACGCATTGAAGGATTGCTCTGAAATTTTCGTACACAAGTACGTTGTACAAAACCAGAAAGTTTTTTCGATTCACTTCCGTTTCAAGGCTGAGAGTGTTGTTGTTGGTTATTTCCTGTAATGTACTGGGCGAAAGGCAAAACCAGTAATAATTTTGAACACTTCGTGGAAAAAGGGCATAAAATTTGCAATCGATTCGGTTCAGTAACATTTTTCATAAATATTACGGTTAACTTTTAACTTAATATTTAACTTAATAAATATGGATAGAAAATCTTAAGCTTGCTATTCCGAATCGATCGATATATTGATTAAGAATTTACTACTAGATCAACTGTTCTTTGAACTACTGGTCAATTAGGCGTAAATGAACGATATAGGGAAAAATTTACTGAAGTTATGATTATTAATATAGAATTATATACAGAAATAAGTCGTTAATAGGTTTGAACATTGTTATCAGTTGTTTTTACGAAACACTTTAAATTAATTTCAGACAGAATATGTTTAGACTGCGAAATTGACGGTCGAGGAACGCAAGGATCAGAACCCATTTGGTATATAAGTAATTATTGAAACGAAAACCAAACAGTTTTTAATAAAAATAAATGACATAGTCGACACGAGCTGACTTAAATCTTCACATTATTTCCTAACCCTTTCTTCATCTGTTCAATCATTTCTTGTGAAGTGTCGTAAAATGCTTCTTTCGTAGTCACAAAAATTTTGTTTATATCTTGGAATCTCTGGTATATCGTAAAAGACCTGTAGGAAAAAAAAGAAGAACATTTTAATACAGAAATAAAAGTACGGTAATACTGAACTTGTGACATTATTAATACAGCCCAGAATATAGTTCAGACACTTAGTAAACGCAACCACACCTGTGTTGCGATTCACTGATTTCGACTTCCATGGGAAAAGCTCTAGTTTCCTCCACACCTGTGTTACGATTCACTGATTTCGAGTTCCATGGGAAAAACTCTAGTTTCCTGCACATCTGTGTTGTGATTCACTGATTTCGAATTCCATGGGAAAAGCTCTAGTTTTATCCACACCTGTGCTGCGATTCACTGCTTTTGAATTTCATGGGAAAAGCTCTAGTTTCCTCCAACCTGTGCTGCGATTCACTGCTTTCGAGTTCCATGGAAAAAGCTCAAGTTTCCTCCACACCTGTGTTGCGATTGACTGCTTTCGAGTTCCATGGGAAAAGCTCTAGTTTCCTCCAACCTGTGCTGCGATTCACTGCTTTCGAGTTCCATGGGAAACGTTCTAGTTTCCTCCAATCTGTGCTGCGATTCACTGCTTTCGAGTTCCATGGGAAAAGATCTAGTTTCCTCCAACCTGTGCTGCGATTCACTGCTTTCGAGTACCATGGGAAAAGCTCTAGTTTCCTCCAACCTGTGCTGCGATTCACTGCTTTCGAGTTCCATGGGAAACGTTCTAGTTTCCTCCACACCTGTGTTGCGATTCACTGCTTTCGAGTTCCATGGGAAAAGCTCTAGTTTCCTCCACACCTGTGTTGCGGTTCACTGATTTCGACTTCCATGGGAAAAGCTCTAGTTTCCTCCACACCTGTGCTGCAATTCACTGCTTTTGAATTTCATGGGAAAAGCTCTAGTTTCCTCCACATCTGTGTTGCGATTCACTGATTTCGAGTTCCATGGGAAAAGCTCTAGTTTTATCCACACCTGTGCTGCGATTCACTGCTTTTGAATTTCATGGGAAAAGCTCTAGTTTCCTCCACATCTGTGTTGCGATTCACTGATTTCGACTTCCATGGGAAAAGCTCTAGTTTCCTCCACACCTGTGCTGCAATTCACTGCTTTTGAATTTCATGGGAAAAGCTCTAGTTTCCTCCACATCTTTGTTGCGATTCACTGCTTTCGAGTTCCATGGGAAAAGCTCAAGTTTCCGCCACACCTGTGTTGCGATTCACTGCTTTCGAGTTCCATGGGAAAAGCTCTAGTTTCCTCCAACCTTTGCTGCGATTCACTACTTTCGAGTTCCATGGGAAACGTTCTAGTTTCCTCCAACCTGTGCTGCGATTCACTGCTTTCGAGTTCCATGGGAAACGTTCTAGTTTCCTCCACACCTGTGCTGCTATTCACTGCTTTCGAGTTCCATGGGAAAAGCTCTAGTTTCCTCCAACCTGTGCTGCGATTCACTGCTTTCGAGTTCCATGGGAAAAGCTCTAGTTTCCTCCAACCTTTGCTGCGATTCACTGCTTTCGAGTTCCATGGGAAACGTTCTAGTTTCCTCCACACCTGTGTTGCGATTCACTGCTTTCGAGTTCCATGGGAAAAGCTCTAGTTTCCTCCACACCTGTGTTGCGATTCACTGCTTTCGAGTTCCATGGGAAAAGCTCTAGTTTCCTCCACACCTGTGTTGCGATTCACTGATTTCGACTTCCATGGGAAAAGCTCTAGTTTCCTCCACACCTGTGTTACGATTCACTGATTTCGAGTTCCATGGGAAAAACTCTAGTTTCCTCCACACCTGTGTTACGATTCACTGATTTCGAGTTCCATGGGAAGAACTCTAATTTCCTCCACATATGTGTTGTGATTCACTGATTTCGAGTTCCATGGGAAAAGCTCTATTTTTATCCACACCTGTGCTGCGATTCACTGCTTTTGAATTTCATGGGAAAAGCTCTAGTTTCCTCCACATCTTTGTTGCGATTCACTGATTACGAGTTCCATGGGAAAAGCTCTAGTTTCCTCCACGCCTGTGCAATATGCACTCCTTGTATCCACTCTTACAAGTTACCCAGGGTTTTGTTTTTTTTGGAAATTTTTTCAGCAGTTTTAATCCCATAACTCTTTTATTTACTTTCAATACTATAAAGTTCCTTTCTTAGATATGTCCCCGAATCACTAAAAATTAAAACAAAATGCATTATTTTTTCTATAAGATTAATATAATTATAAATCACTTACTTCAATAAATGATTTTTATTAGTCTCTGATATATTTGCTGTAGGAGGGATAGGACTGTTAAGGTAGAACAATATATCCGGCATCATTAGGTCCTCGGGGGCTTTGTAAACCTTGTTCCCAGCTTCAGGCAAATCGTCACTTGTTTTGAAACTTTTCCCCAACAAGATGGCAGTGTGTTCGCTCCAGAAACTGTAAAAACAGAATAAAAAATCTGAAAAGAACATATAAAAACAATATTAAAAACAAAAGAAAGTGTGGTTATTCTTTTTATATTCTTCTGCTTTTATGCTAGGATTATTATCCCTATGTTCAGTATAATGATCTGCCTTCCCTAGCTTCGTCAATTCTACTTTCGTTGACGCGTTTTCGAGAACCTCCATCTTCAAAAACTCTATCTATACTCCTATAGAATAGATAGAGTTTTTGACGATGGAAGTTCTCCGAAACGTGTCAACGAAAGTAGAATTGACGAAGCTAGGGAAGGCAGATCATTATACCGAACAAAGTGTGGTTAATTTAACGTCTTCAGTAATGAATCTTCATTTTTTTTTAAACATGATTTATCGGAGCTTATTTCAAAGTCTTTTGGACATTTTCCGGCATTTGTGTATTTAGAATAAAGGAGACTTTTTAAGATAGTGGATCAATTTTTGTTCTTGATTTTTTTTTTTGCGTTTAACGTCCGACTATTGTGCACACTTGGGCTAATGCAAACGATGGGATGATTTATAGCGTATGAAAATGCCAAACCCTGGCCGGGAATCGAACCCGGGTCCTCGGGGTTAAAGCCCAGTACGCTATCAACTAGGCCACCGAGGCGGCTTTTTGTTCTTGAATGTCTAACTTGAAACGTAAGATTAGATGCCTAAGTTTACGACGAAATGATACAAGAAAAAGAAAAACGAACGCTGTTATTGTTATTTCTAATATTTGGCATCGTTATCACAAAACATTTTGAGCGGGCAAATCAACTCTCGTTTTCCTTGGTAAGTTATTTGCATTTGACCACTGGTAAGTTATCACATTTCTACGTTTTGGAATCGTAATTGACAGCGTTGTGCATAGTTTTCGTTTTTTTAATAGTATTTCCTCGAATCACATGTTGGTTTTAACTTTTAAATTTAAATAAACAGCGTTTAAGCTTTGTACGTTTGTTTTCATGTTTTTTATGATTTTTACGCGTTTATGAATCTATTATATTTTTAAGTTCTATGTTTAGGCACTTTAGAAGAAGAGTTAACTTGCACTATAAATGTGTTTTTTTTAACGTCCGACTATTGTGCACACTTGGGCTAATGCATACGATGCGATGATTTATAGCGTATGAAAATGCCAAGCCCTGGCCGGGAATCGAACCCGGGTCCTCGGTGTGAAAGCCCAGTACGCTATCAACTAGGCCACCGAGGCTGCATTCACTATCAAATAGTCGCTCACTGTATACTGTACACAAATAACGCATGGAACTCGCGGTGTTACCGACAGAAGCGAAGTTTTGTTTATGATATATTTGCTGTATATATAATTAGTTTGACGATATGTTTACAGATATCTTGTTTTGTTTAAGTAAATGAATGCACGAACCTAGCTTAGATATTTAATATTGTTTATAGTAAACGGTCAGTTGTTTTATATTGATTCGTAACGATCAGCTGATTTCAATGAACAGCTGATAGGCTATAATTATTTTTAGGTTATGTTGTTAAAAGGTTATGATGTCGTGTTTTCGGACAAATTTTCGTAAATAAAATAAAGAGGATGAGAAAACATGATGCATGATTTTAGTTTTTAATGATGTTCGTTAGGATGGGTATTTGTTCTTTTACCAATGATAAATCGATGTTCGTTAGGATGGGTATTTGTTCTTTTACCAATGATAAGTCGATGTTCGTTAGGATGGGTATTTGTTCTTTTACCAATGATAAGTCGATGTTCGTTAGGATGGGTATTTGTTCTTTTACCAATGATAAATCGATGTTCGTTAGGATGGGTATTTGTTCTTTTACCAATGATAAGTCGATGTTCGTTAGGATGGGTATTTGTTCTTTTACCAATGATAAGTCGATGTTCGTTAGGATGGGTATTTGTTCTTTTACCAATGATAAGTCGATGTTCGTTAGGATGGGTATTTGTTCTTTTACCAATGATAAGTCGATGTTCGTTAGGATGGGTATTTGTTCTTTTACCAATGATAAATCGATGTTCGTTAGGATGGGTATTTGTTCTTTTACCAATGATAAGTCGATGTTCGTTAGGATGGGTATTTGTTCTTTTACCAATGATAAGTCGATGTTCGTTAGGATGGGTATTTGTTCTTTTACCAATGATAAATCGATGTTCGTTAGGATGGGTATTTGTTCTTTTACCAATGATAAGTCGATGTTCGTTAGGATGGGTATTTGTTCTTTTACCAATGATAAGTCGATGTTCGTTAGGATGGGTATTTGTTCTTTTACCAATGATAAGTCGATGTTCGTTAGGATGGGTATTTGTTCTTTTACCAATGATAAGTCGATGTTCGTTAGGATGGGTATTTGTTCTTTTACCAATGATAAATCGATGTTCGTTAGGATGGGTATTTGTTCTTTTACCAATGATAAGTCGATGTTCGTTAGGATGGGTATTTGTTCTTTTACCAATGATAAGTCGATGTTCGTTAGGATGGGTATTTGTTCTTTTACCAATGATAAATCGATGTTCGTTAGGATGGGTATTTGTTCTTTTACCAATGATAAGTCGATGTTCGTTAGGATGGGTATTTGTTCTTTTACCAATGATAAGTCGATGTTCGTTAGGATGGGTATTTGTTCTTTTACCAATGATAAATCGATGTTCGTTAGGATGGGTATTTGTTCTTTTACCAATGATAAATCGATGTTCGTTAGGATGGGTATTTGTTCTTTTACCAATGATAAGTCGCTCTTGGAAGAGGTTATGTTATTTACCACATTTAAAATAGGTGTACATACCCGTTCATAACGACCGCTTTGCCTTCGGCGAGCAGTTGCCGCACGTTGTAAGCAGTGACGTAGAACGACAACACCAGGAATGCGTATTTCAACCTACTGCCTGGCGCGAATACTGTGATGTACTTCTGCATGCATCTTGGCAGCACTTGCAGAAATACGGCATCGATATTCTTTGCGAAAACTTTGGCTATTAACCTTTTATCTTAAACAAAAAACACAATTAATTTTGTTATTTTTGTAATACAACTTTATACGGAGACGGCCGATGATGCAATATTGCAAACGAAAATGTTTTTTAATTTCTATTTTGTCAAAACAAATGTTTGTAAATAGATTTCTATTTGAAGAATGCATTAAGGTTATGAGAAAATAAAATTAAAGAATCAGATCTGGTAAAACACTGTGACAATTAATGAATTTTGTTACAACTCCGGATTCCCATTGCAAGCATCAACAGTCTAGCTTGCAAATATAAAACTATAATAATGTTTATATAAATATCATAATAATATTTATTCGCAGCAAGTACCAAATCAGGCGGGTGGCTGAATCTGTGCTATTACCACGCATGGAACTGACAAAGCGATGGAAGGCCATTTTTTTTTTTAACGTCCGACTATTGTGCACACTTGGGCTAATGCAGACGATAGGATGATTTATAGCGTATGAAAATGCCAAGCCCTGGCCGGAAATCGAACCCGGTTCTTCGGGGTGAAAGCCCAGTACGCTATCGACTAGGCCACCGAGGCGGCTGATGGAAGGTCAAGAATTGCTTGTTCTACAGCAAGAATTTCCAGATCTGTGCTCCCACTGTTGCCCAGTTCAAACACTAACCTGTCTCGCCATCCCAAACCCCAATTTTCTTATTTAGTTTATTTTTAAAAATTAACTGAATTAAACATATTTTCATTGAACAATAACCACAGGCTATAAAAACTAAAATTCACTATTAAAAGACAAACAAATAACAATCCATAACAAACATGCAGAGAAACGTTACAGAGAAGCAGACTGTTTCGCGTTTACTTTAACTGTCACCCAACTTATGTTTAAAGCCAAAAAGTAATTTCTTTGAAAAAATATTTAGAAATTAAACTTAAAAAACGCGGTTTACCTTTCCCACTGACGAAAATTCTCTACTTTAAAAATCCTAGCTTACTGAAAAAATCAATACATAAACCATTGTATTTTTTGTTTTTTTTTTTGTTGTGTTTAACGTCTGACTGTTGTGCACACTTGGGCTAATGCAGACGATGGGATGATTTATAGCGTATGAAAATGCCAAGCCTTGGCCGGGAATCGAACCCGGGTCTTCGGGGTGAAAGCCCAGTACGCTATCAACTAGGCCACCGAGGCGGCTAAATTAAAATTAAAAAAAAATTAAAAAAGGCCACCGTTGTAATTAAAATGCTGTTTTACGTTTTTATTTAAAAACGTTATACCGAGCAATTTTTAAATGGACAAAATTAAATCAGCATAACACAGCATCATAGTAAATTAAACTGTACATTTTCCTAAAGACAAGTAAACGATAAAGTTATACCGCTTTAGGAAGCGAAGCGCGTTTGGGTTTTTTAACTAACATGCACAATATGGCAATGCTAAAAAATTGGTCACCCAGTCTGATTTGATACTCCATACTACAGTACTTGTTGTTTATCAGGTGATTTTTTTGTTATAAGTTTCTGATTTGATGCCGGCGATTAAATCATTGGCCAATCTCCTGTGCCTATAACGGGTTTCTTCAGTAGTCAACCAGGTAATTTTTTTCTCAGTCCAAATTCAGCGCACTGTTTATACGAGGTGGGCAATTAAATAGCCGAACTGGTGTTGCTACCGGTAAACTGCAGTGCGCCGCGTCAGGTTTAAACATGTCTGTGCCTGTTGATGCTTCCCCCCAGTGTAATTTCCATGAGCACGGTCATACTTCGCTTAGTAATAGCCTTTTGCTAGTGTTTCGTCGAAAAAATGCTAAGTGTTCAGATGGAACACAGTGTTAACCTCAAGTTTCTTGTAAAATTTGAAAAATCTCGCGTAAAAAGGAAGTGTAAGTTTATCGCGCACACACGTTTTTGAGACGTTTAAAAGATCGAAGAAGGGACGTGAAACGACTGAAGAGGATCCGCACTCTGGACGACCCTCAACATCAAACGGACAACATCCACGGAATTGGTAAATTGTTTCGCGAAAATCGTAGTTTGAATGTTCGAGGTATTGCTGAAATCTCAGGAATTATCAAAAACGTGTCGTCAGATTTTGCATTCACTTAACACGCAGAAAGTTTTCTCAATAATGGTGCCAAAATTTCTCACTCTATAGCAAAAAGATTCGAAAATGAACTGTTAGTATTTTAAAAAAATGTTAATTTTTAGTTACTAGTTTTAAATATTATAATGAGGTCACAGTTAAAGAATGGACACTATTGACAAAGACAGGCAAATTACGAAACTGCTGACATACTGCCTGTTGCAATATTTTTTTTTCTTTCTTTTTTTTTTTGGTGTTTAACGTCCGACTATTGTGCACACTTGGGCTAATGCAGACGATGGGATGATTTATAGCGTATGAAAATGCCAAGCCCTCGCCGGGAATCGAACCCTGGTCCTTGGGGTGAAAGTCTAGTACGCTATCCACTAGACCACCGGCCTGTTGCAATAAGCAACAAGGTATGTAGAACAACAGTTGAAATAAAAGCTTGGGGAAGAAGTAGAGTGGGGATAGTCGATTCCGAGGGGACCAAAACGTCGATATATTCCGGGGGACGGTCGACTCTGTGGAAACCCGAAGGACTGTACGTCGGGACGCACTACGAAAGAGCATTCCAGCCAGGCGGTGCGGAGAAGTGGCGAATCGGCGGTAAAAGTAAGTAGACAACAATTTGCGTACACTTCTTCGACCTTTTACTTTTGGTTTGAATACATTAGTATATATTTTGAGGAAACATTTTGAAGAATAAGACAGTAGTGTACATTCTTGGGGTTGTCATCAACCATAATTGTAACTGTTACAAGATAAATGTAATGTAATACATCTGAATGTATTGAAGGTTTTTCTTGAACCACCGATAATTAATTCATACGAGGACCCGAACAGTAGAGACCCCGAACCCCTAACAGAACATTTGTACTGACCTTTTAAACAGATGATTAAATGACGGTTATCATTTGATAATGTTCCAGAATCCTTAGGCGGAATGATTACGTGTGATGAACAATGGAAATTATTACGGTGCTGAAACAAAGCTACAATCGATGCATAAGAAGAGCCTCAGCTCACCACGGCAAAAAACCAAAAATGAGCAAATCAAAATTCATTGTTTTTTTGACAAGAGTGAAATGGTCTACGTTCACAGGGTTCCTGAAGATTATAAGGTCAATCAACATTATTATACCGAGTTTCTGACAGACTTCGTGATTGAATGAGAAGTCGAAGACCTGATTTGTGAAAGAGTAATTCCTGGATGCTTCATTAGTGAAGGAGTTCTTTGATACGGCATCAACGTGTTGCCCGACCTGGATTAATTTTATATCCGAAGGTCAAATATCCGAAGGAGCTTAAGTAGACAAGATTCACTGTGGAAACGGTAAAGCAAACGTGAGGTTCTCAACAAGCTGACAAGCGGATTTCCAGCACTGCTTTGAACAATGTAACATTCGTGTGGGGATCAGCAAGGAGAGTATATTAAAGAGGGTAAACTTTGTAATATAATTGGTGATCAATACAATGGTATGTAACACCAGTCCGGTTATTTAATTGTCATACCTTTAATTAGCACATCCCAGGATCATGACCTTTCACCGGTCAAACTACCTGCACAACTACAATATTACACAATTAGTTATAAATCTAAAACAAAGCTGATATTGCTTACTTCTCCTTAAATTTCCTTCCACAATAATGAACGGCCTTCTGTCTTTACTAGATACATTTCTGTCGGGAGTAGGGAAGCAACTGTCGTAAGCCTTTAGCGTTTTCTCTACAGCTTCCGGTTGGAACTCCTATAACACGACACAAATAGTGAAAGTTTATTTCAAAAAAAAGAAACAAGTTAGAACTGTTTAGTTAGGAAATAAAAATTTTTTTGAAAGAAATTGCTTCCCTTTAAAGACGATCATGCATATTAAAAAGGTTTATTTTCCATATTAAATGTTTAGTAATAATTATTGCAATATAAATTATTTATAATAACTCGAATTATTTCAAAATATTTCTAAAATTTATCAATATAAGAGGTGTGTTCAAAAAGTAAAGAGAATTTTTAAATTTCGCGGGCTTGGAGAGTCCGATTGTCAAAATTTTTTTTTATTATGTTGGTATACATGCCCTTAAAGTATGATAAAACTTTCATCTGTTTTCATTGTTGAATTTGTCTGTGACAGCCACTAATGTTAGACGTCTTTTTATGAGCTCGGCGATTTTCGTTTGTTAAAAGAAATGGATCAAAGAATTTGTATTACATTTTGCGTAAAAAAATGGAATAAAGTGTAACAAAGTGTGTGAAATGTTAAAAAAGGCCTACGGTGAGTCTGCTATGAGTAAAGCAAGAGTTTACGAGTGGTATAAGCGTTTCCAAGAAGGCCGTGAAGACGAAGATGACGTACGTTCTTAACGCCTCAGCACATCAACAACCGATGAAAACGTGGAAAAAGTGAAAGAAATGGTTACGAAAAATCGCCGAATCACAATTAGAGAAGTCGCTGATGATGTTGGCATATCGATTGGATCATGTCATGACATTGTTTCCAGTGTTTTGTGTACGAAACGCGTGGCAGCAAAATTCGTTCCAAAATTGTTGAATTTTGAACAAAAACAGCGGGAAATAGAAGTTGCTCAGGAGTCATTAAATGAAGTCAACGACGATGCGGAATTACTGAAACGGGTGTGTAAAGGAAACATGGGATATGACGTCGAAACTAAGGCTCAATCATCACAGTGGATGCATTCTGGCTCGCCAAGACCGAAGAAGGCTCGACAAGTGTGGTCGAACGTGAAGGTTATGTTCAC
>CM040191.1:58663188-58758188 GCA_022606455.1 Callitettix versicolor
TGGGTGAATTGAACCCTGAAATCTTCTAAAAATTTCCTTTCCTCTGAAAAAAAAAGAAAATTCCAATTTTCTGAAAACAAATGAAACATAAACTTGGAAACCTTAAGCAGTCTTTGAGTTCATTTCAAATCATAAAAAATAGAATGTAGTTTACCACAAGCATTGAGGCTCTGACAAATTTCTCTTGTCAAAATATCGTACCTGTAGTGATATATATATATTTGTTTATTTATTTCTATATATTTATTTATTTTCCTTAAAGTCTATACTTTATTCCAGTTAGACTAATAAGAAAGAGGGATCAGCGTTAACGATAAGGGAAATGCAACGGGAGTAACGGCGGTTAGAGGTAAGAACTTTATGGTGCGGTTCAGAGACACAGCAGACCTACCGGTGAGGTGCTTTAGTCATATTAACCACCATCATACACACACACACACACACACACACACACACACACTCACACGCGCGCACACACGCACGCACGCGCACGCACACACACACACAGACAGACAGACACACAGGCACACATACACACACACAAACAGACACACAAACACACACACATACAAACACACACACACACAGACACACACACACACACACACACACACACACACACACATACACACAAACACACACACACACAAACACACAGACACACAGACACACACACAGACACACACACACACACACACACACACACACACACACACACACACACACACACACACACACACACACACACACACACATACATATATATATATATATATGACACTGTGGAGAATTCCAAAACAAATAATTTTATAATACTGCTACTTGTACTTTATTATTTGTTTTTACTTGAATTGTTAAAACCAGCAAAATCGTCTGCATTAGCCCAAGTGTGCACAATAGTCGGACGTTAAACACCAAAAAAAAGAATAAATAATAATAATAATAATAATAAAAAATTAAAAAATAAACCCCGCAGGGGGGTGCAGACTAGCTGCACCTATTGAGAGGATTCCTCGCAGCACCCGAGTCTAACACACACTTACACTTACGACTTTGACACTTTACACTCACACTTACATTTAGGGTGGCAATAATAGTCTCAATGTGCTTTTCACCTTAAAAAAAAAATTAATTGTTAAAAATTTTCATACCAAAACAAATCCTATATATGTACAAATCATTACGCCAGAAAAACGACTGCAAAATATTTACAGATGCTACAAAACTCTGCATAGTGAAAATGATAGATGCTACAGAAGAAACAGTAAAATAAAAAAAATAAAATAAAAAAAAGTAAAACAGATGCTACATGCACAAATGAAAGAAATAATTGACGGACCCTACAAATATCAATTGAGAAGAAAATTTTACAGATACTTTAGACACATCTGGCAAAGATAAATGTAGATCTACATAAACAACTGATAGAGAATTGGAGAAATACTACAGCAAAAGAAATCGACAGATTTTGCACACACAACTGGTAAAGAAAATGACCAAATATGGAAAAACAAATCAGGAAGGCAAACCCTATTTAAACAACTGATTGAAAAAGTACATTGCATACATAAATATCGAAAAGGACGACAAGTACCTAACTGATAGAACAAATTGTAGTCGCTAATGAGGAAATTGCCAAAGAAATGGGCAGGTACAGTGCACATTAACTAACAGATGCACAGAACAGAAACAACTTAAAAAAGAACAAAAACCACAAATACAACTAACGAAAAATACATACATTACATACACACATTTGTGCATAAAATAAATAAAAATATATCTAAAAAATGTAAATACATTCAAATACATTAAATACACAAGTCACATCTGTGATTTGAGAGATATCAAACGCTACAGACAAAAGTGGCAATAAAATTACAGACGCAATAGGCTACAACGTATTGATATTGATACAACGTATAGACGTATTGATAAATTATCAAGCGCTACAAACACAAATTAAGGAAAAAACGTTAGATACAACAGACATTACAGAGAAAACAGATCAGAATTAAACATTCCATCATATCTAAGGCTGAATAACAGTGTTAAAACCTGTACGAGGTGTGTTCAGAAAGTAACGAGAATTTTAATTTTTCTACATTGATGTTGTCGCCTTCAAAATAGTCCCCATTGGACTGCACTTGTGCCAGCGCTTCTTCCAATCCTCGAAACACTTCTCAAACTCGATCTTTGAGATAGCCTTTAGTTCTTTCAGCGATGCGCTTTTAATGTCATCTACGGCTGTAAAACGACCGCACTTTAAGGTTCTCTTTATTTCTGGAAATAGAAAAAAGTAACACGGAGCCACATGTCTGGTCAATATGGAGGCTGGGGCATCGTTACAGTAATGTTTTTGGCCAAAAATTCACGAACAAGCAATGAAGTGTGAGTGGTGCAAAAGTCATGAATTGTTTTTCCTCAGATCCGGGCGTTTTTTTTCGGATTGCTTCACGCAAACGGCGTTGAACTTGTAGGTAGTACTCCTTATTGACCGTTTCACCTGGTGGCAGGAATTCATGATGCACTCACTATGCCATTAATATCGAAAAACACAGTGAGCATAACCTTCACGTTCGACCGCACTTGTCGAGCCTTTTTCGGTCTTGGCGAGCCAGAATGCCTTCACTGGGATGATTGAGCCTTAGTTTCGACGTCATATCCGTAAACCCATGTTTCGTCACCTGTTATAATACGTTTCAGTAATTCTGCATCGTCGTTGACTCCATTTAGTGACTCCTGAGCAAATTCCATTCGCCGCTGTTTTTGTTCAAAATTCAACAATTTTTGAATGAATTTTGCTGCCACGCTCTTCATACACAGAACACTTGAAACAATGTTATGACATGATCCAATCGATATGGCAACATCATCAGCGACCTCTCTAATTGCGATTCGGCGATTGTTCATAACCATTTCTTTCACTTTTTCCACGTTTAATCGGTTGTTGATGTGCTGAGGCATCCAGGGCGTTCGTCATGTTCAACGTCTTCAAGGCCTTCTTGGAAACGCTTATACCACTTGCAAACGCTTGCTTTACTCATAACAGACTCACCATAGGTCTTTGTTAACATTTCACACACTTTATTCCATTTTTTTACGCAAAATTTGATACAAATTATTTGATCCATTTTTTTTTGCAATCGGACTCTCCAAACCCGCGAAATTTAAAAATTCTCGTTACTTTCTGAACACACGTTGTATATTCTTTAATGGCAATTGTTAGTATAGTCAGAATTTCGCCCAGAAACTGTTTTTGTTTATTAAAACTGACCCAATTGTTGGAAGAAGATTTCATAACATTTATTAAATTAGTTATTGCTGAGAATAACTTAAATATAATTATTTGTATTTCTTACTTATGCAGGAACCAAGGCGGTATGGTTACATCTGAACTTGGTTTATTGTACGGATAGTTGAGGTAGACCAATAAGTCTGGCCACATCAGATCATTGGGAGGCGAATAAATCGAATTTGATTCATGAGGCAGCGTCGAGGGACTTTTGTATGACTTTCCAATAAAGAATGACGCAGGGCCATGCCAATACCTGTGCACAGAATACATAATTAGTATGCAAAATAGTGCGCAAAATTGTATGTGTAGATTACAACTGAAATGAGACGATATTTGCGTACAAATAGAATGAGACAATATTTGCGTACAACTGGAATGAGGCGATATTTACGTACAACTGAAATGAGACGATATTTGCGTACAAATAGAATGAGACAATATTTGCGTACAACTGGAATGAGGCGTACAACTGGAATGAGGCGATATTTACGTACAACTGGAATGAGGCAATTTGCTGGAATGAGGCGATATTTGCGTACAAATAGAATGAGACAATATTTGCGTACAACTGGAATGAGGCGATATTTTCGTACAACTGGAATGAGGCGATATTTGCGTACAACTGGAATGAGGCGATATTTGCGTACAACTAGAATGAGACGATATTTACGTACAACTGGAATGAGGCGATATTTACGTACAACTGGATTGAGGCGATATTTACGTACAACTGGAATGAGGCGATATTTACATACAACTGGAATGAGGCGATATTTACGTACAACTGGAATGAGGCGATATTTGCGTACAATTGGAATGATGCAATATTTGCTTATAAGTAGAATGAGACTATATTTGCGTACAATTGGAATGAGGCAATATTTGCATACAACCGGAATGAGACGATATTTGCGTACAACTGGAATGAGACGCTATTTGTGTACAAGTAGAATGAGGCGATATTTGCGTACAACTTGAATGAGGCGATTTTTGCGTACAAGTAGAATGAGGCGATATTTGCGTACAAATGGAATGAGGCGATATTTACGTACAATTGGAATGAGGCGATATTTGCGTACAACTGGAATGAGGCGATATTTTCGTACAACTAGAATGAGGCGATATTTGCGTGCAAATGTAATGAGACAATATTTGCGTACAAGTAGAATGAGGCGATATTTGCGTGCTAATATAATGAGACAATATTTGCGTACAACTAGAATGAGGCGATATTTGCGTGCTAATGTAATGAGACAATATTTGCGTACAAGTAGAATGAGGCGATATTTGCGTACAACTAAAATGAGACGATATTTGCGTACAACTAGAATGAGGCGATATTTGCGTACAACTAGAATGAGGCGATATTTGCGTGCTAATGTAATGAGACAATATTTGCGTACAAGTAGAATGAGGCGATATTTGCGTACAACTAAAATGAGGCGATATTTGCGTACAACTAGAATGAGGCGATATTTGCGTACAAATAGAATGAGGCGATATTTGCGTGCTAATGTAATGAGACAATATTTGAATACAAATAGAATGGGACGATATTTGCGTATAAGTTGAATGAGGCGATATTTACGTACAAATAGAATGAGGCGATATTTGCGTACGACTGGAATGGGACGATATTTGCGTACAAGTAGAATGAGGCGTTATTTGCGTACAACTAAAATGAGGCGTTATTTGCGTACAACTAGAATGAGGCGATATTTGCGTACAAATAGAATGAGGCGATATTTGCGTGCATATAGAATGAGACGATATTTGCATACAACTGGAAATGGGTAAATCGTGTGCAGATAAAACTTTATAGGTGGTCTTTGCTTACAATATCCAGCTCAGTGGCCAATTTACAAGGTTAAAGGGGAGTTTATTTTTTTGTAAAATGAAGACTTGAATGGGATGAAAACACTTCACCAACGAATTTGAATTTGTTAATTTCAGTTCCACAAGAACGATATTCAGTGTAATTTATTTGAGAAGACTGATTCTTTTAAGTTAGTTTAATGACCTTAGTGTTGTGTTCTCACTGCATGTAATAGTTATTGTCTTTAAGCAATATTATATTCACAGATTTTATTTTACTATAGAATAACTCCTGATCAGCCTATATAGCTAGCTTTAGTAATTTAAATAATAATGAAAAAATAATTTGATACTCCCAATAAACTAGTAAATTGAATAAATAAATAAGTGAAATACAAAATAAATAGAGTCAAAATTCTAATTTACAATTTTTTGTATAGCTATCTAGTGCAACACCAATAACCTATTTGTTATGGACCTAAATTAATACATAAGTTACACTAAGTTCCATCCACTGACAGTAACCTAGTTCAGAACTAATAGTCTCTTAAATAGTGAGACTTAAAAACTACACAGTTAAAATGTTTTTACTCTTTTCAATCTTCTAACCGTGCCATCGTTGTTGAGTAGCTGAAGGGCCATCAACATTAATGTGCTGATGTAGTTTTGTTTGTGACTTTGAGCAAAAGTTCTAACTTCACTATCGATAGTTGTAACTGCTAGGTCTTTATGCAAGCTGTCATTTCGGATGTACCAAGGAGCATCAACGATACCCCGAAGCACCCTTTTTGAAATCTTTGAATAAAATTTCTGTTACTTTGGCGGGCACAACCCGAAAGTTGAATGCCGTAAGTCCAGGTTTAAGGACTTGATTCAGCAACAGCTTGTTGTACACTGATGGGGAAGAACATCGACCCAATAACCAATACATTTTTTTGAAGTTTAGTTTTAACTCTTCTAGTTTTTTCTTCACATGTGGCTTCCACCTAAGTGTGGCATCTGTCATGTCAAGATATTTAGCTGTATTTCCGCATGGGACCACTTGATTAATAAAGACAGGTCTGTGCTCGATATGTCTATTGGTGAAATCAACATGCACAGACTTGACCTAATTAAGTTCGATTCTCCACTTCTTAGTCCAATTTTGAATATCGTCTGTAGCTGTTTGCAGTTTTCTTTTTCATCTTCCATGAACAAAATGTGTACCTACCTTGTCATTACTAAGGGGTGGAAAATATAATTAGAGATACAGAACCTATTTTCTATATGAAAACAATCCTTCACTTTTAAGTTAAGTAGCCCTTATAATACCATTGATGGCCACTGAAAATGGATATAATTGAAGGCTTCTAGTAATTCTAACACTAATCTTTTCCCGTCATCATAATTTTACCTATCTGGTCGTACAGTATTTAAAGTTAGTGTTAGAATGGGTACATCCCCTGCTATGAAGATGACGAAATAGAAACGAGGTGTATTCAGAAAGTAAAGAGAATTTTAATTTTTTGAACAAAATATTTATTTATTCTTCTACATTGATGTTGTCGTCTTCAAAATAGTCCCCATTGGAGATTATGCACTTGTTCCACCGCTACTTCCAATCCTCGAAACACTTCTCAAACTCGATCTTTGAGATAGCCTTTAGTTCTTTCAGAGATGCGCTTTTAATGTCATCTACGGCTGTAAAACGACGGCCCTTTAAGGTTCTCTTTATTTTTGGAAATAGGAAAAAGTCGCACGGAGCCATGTCAAGCGAATATGGAGGCTGGGGCATCGTTACAGTACTGTTTTTGGCCAAAAATTCACGAACAAACGATGAAGTGTGAGCTGGTGCATTATCGTGGTGCAAAAGCCATGCATTGTTTTTCCACAGATACGGGCGTTTTTTTCGGATTTCTTCACGCAAATTTGATACAAATTCTTTGATCCATTTCTTTTAACAAACGAAAATCGCCGAGCTCATAAAACACGTCTAACATTAGCGGCTGTCACAGACAAAGTCAACAATGAAAACAGCTGAAAGTTTTATCATACTTCAAAGGCATGTGTACCAACATAATAAAAAAAATGTTTGACAATCGGACTCTCCAATCCCGCGAAATTTAAAAATTTTCGTTACTTTCTGAACACACCTCGTACAGCGCAGAATTACGAGGATGTAGAATTCATGAGTGGGAAATTAGTAGAGGAATATATTTGGGGTCTTATCGTTGTCCTAAACATAACGGAGTACATGTGCATTGGTGTATTGGAGGGCAGATCAGGAATCTTCTATTATAACACATCACGAAAATTAAGGGGTGTAAAAGTTACAAGTATTTGGGAATAACAATTATTAGCGGTGGGGAGGGACACAGCGGTAAAGGAACGGAACACCCTTGGTAGAAGAGCAATTAGGATACTGAGCAGCATCAAACATAAATAAACATAGCTTATATAATAAAATTATAAAAAAATAATTGCATATGGAAGCGAAGTATGGCCATTAAAACAATAAAACAGAATAATGTCTTGAAATTACAGAAATGGACTATTGTCGAAGAGCCGGAGGTCGGTATAAACGGGAAAAAACAAAAATTATAGGAATCCGTGAAATCATGGACGTGTAGACGACATCAAGACAAAACAACTTCGATGGATTGGCCATGTCTAAAGGACTGATGAAAATCTACTTCCCAAAGAGACTTTAAAATGGAAACCCCGTGGTCCCAAAAAAGAGGAAGACCGAGACATAGTTCGAGAGAAAGGAATTGGGTCAAGATCTGTGGATGACAGGGGAAAATGGAAGCTAAAAATCGGAAGAAGTTGGAGAATGATTTAGGCCGAAAAGAAGGTTTTAATGTACTGTACCTTGAACGTAATCCATAAGTCAGAATCATCGCCTGGATCATTTCAAGGCTCTGAGTCTGATCTTTACCGGAATTGCAGTTCGAAAAGCACATGTTCTTATCGAAATGAAACGTATGGGCATTTTAATATGTATTAATTTCTGTTCTATGATTATTACAAAACAGTAACTTTACCCGCTAACAATGACTGCCCTTCCAGATGCTATCACCTGTTGTGCAAGATAAGAAGTAGCGTACAAAGACAATGCGTAATAGGCGTTCTTTGCCAACGAACCTTTTTGAAAGAGAGATACCAAACCAAACATACAATCCGGCGGTGAGTTCAAGTACTTTCCTCCCATCGTTTCTGATAAAAATTTAGCTACTTTCTGTCTATCTACAAAACAAATAAAATCAATATTAGTTAAAAAGATTAATAATCGCCTCACGCAACTCTATCGTCGACGTGAATTTCCAAAAAGTAATATCACTTACAACTGCAGGTTACATTGGACCACTTTTATTCTTTTAGGGCATGAAATCAGAAAAATGTTGAAATATGTGTTTCATAGCATATTTCTAGAATATAAGATAAAAAAAATATTTTTTCAATACAAAATTGTACCCCTTTTTTATATTTTATACCTTCTTTGAATCTCTTTAAGGGATGCGTTTTGGGGAAAAGGTGAAAAATATATTTCATTACTTATACTTAAGAGTGACTATGTTACGTTTTAAGAAGGTCAGATGAAAAATATATTTTTTCCAATAAAAATTGTTGTACCTCATGTTTACC
Organism: Callitettix versicolor; assembly: GCA_022606455.1. Taxonomy (NCBI): domain Eukaryota; kingdom Metazoa; phylum Arthropoda; class Insecta; order Hemiptera; family Cercopidae; genus Callitettix; species Callitettix versicolor. The sequence continues at coordinate 58,671,926 of CM040191.1, forward strand.
TCTTTAGGGGTTGCATACTGGAAAATCGTTTTTCAGTACACCCCTTTTTCAGTGCATCTCGACAATGTTGTAAGAATGTACCTTGAAAATTTCAAGTCTCTAGCTATAATAGTCTCTAGGCTGTTCGTTGATTATTAAATTTGGACTGGGTTAGTAGTTTAATGGTGTTAAAATCAAATTTTTACAAAATTCTTTATTAGTGCACCTAAATTCTTTATTGAAAATTTCAAGTCTCTAGCTATAATAGTAATTGAATACAGTACAATGTAGTAATTGAATAGTACAGCCAATAGGCTGTACGTTGTTTATTAAATTTGGACTTGGTAAGTAGTTTAATGGCGTTAAAATCACGTTTTTAAAAAATCCTTTCTTAGTACGCGCTTACATATTAAAACGAAGGTATCCTCAAAATTTCAAGTATCTAGGTTTAACAGTTTGGGCTGTACGTTGATCAGTCAGTCAGGACATTGCCTTTTATATAATAGATTCGAAATCAGTACCGCTTCTAGTTTAAAATGGTACACAATGCCAGGTAAATAAAAAAAAATCCTTAAGATTATACCGTTTAAATACCCCTGCATATTTTTTATCAACTCCTATATTTTTCCAGCTTGAACCCATGGACTCTTGAGCCATCATATGTAATCCCAGTTTGCACTCAAGTTCTATTTACGTTTAACCCAGATTCTGAACACAGTCTTGAGTTAGTAATATGACAAAAGCCGCCTCGGTGGTATAGTGGATAGCGTACTAGGCTTTCACCCCGAGGATCCGGGTTCGATTCCCGGCGAGGGCTTGGCATTTTCATACGCTATAAATCATCCCACCGTCTGCATTAGCCCAAGTGTGCACAATAGTCGGACGTTAAACACCAAAAAAAAAAAATAAATAAATAAAAAAAATAATAATATGACAAAAAATCAGATAAACCTGACAAACAAATTGTGAAATATTTGACATATTTCCCCAGCGTTTATCTAGAGTAAATAGTAGTCACGTTACGCTTGCGTACTGGAGAAATGATTTGCTAATTGAATAAGATCGTTTTAAAACAAATTAAAATGAATTTGAAGTGTTTTTTTTGTCCAAACAAGTGCTACAAAAAAGTTTTTAACACACTTTTGGATAGTCAAAAAAGAGGGCAAAGAATTGGCGTTAACGGAAAATATCAAACTTACGGCATCTCGTACCTACGACCTCGAGTTCAAAGATAATTTTTATTTTTTTATTTTTATTTATTTTTTTTTTTTGGTGTTTAACGTCCGACTATTGTGCGCACTTGGGCTAATGCAAATGATGGGATGATTTAATTTATAGCGTATGAAAATGCCAAGCCCTCGCCGGGAATCGAAGGTTCTCGGGGTGAAAGCCTAGTACGCTATCCACTAGGCTACCGAAGCGGCTTTTTTATATGGAAACGGCTTCATGGATTTTATGAAATTTTTTTCGTTCGTATATATGGAGTTGTTGCAAGGTTCAAACTGTTACAATTGTGTTTGAAAAAAAATGTACGACACTCAAATTTGTCCAGTTTGCTTGTACCTTATGTTAAAAGGATCTTATTTGACCATTTTATATTAGTTCACACTCCTTGGTTTTTTGCATCTCATTCGTTGGAACATCCAAAACTGATGTTAAACTAATTTCCGCCCGAAATAAAAAAAAATCTGTTACACTTAAATGCCAATTTTGTCCGATATCCACTGTGAAACGAGGTTTCAATTAAAGGCTTTATATTCGGTAAATCTAATTGGCAGTTGGTTTTAGGCCACCTCAAATTTTCGTAATCCTATTAGAAAAAAAGTGGCGGGCACTCTAAACACCTCACTTTTTAAAATGGGGTAGTTTACGACTCTAATAGTCGAACAGAACAAGCAACCGAAAATTCTACGTGACGTATTCGTAAAAATGTCAGTCGTACGGTTACGATGGTCTTAATACCAGATATGGTGCTGAGTACTTAAAGTTGTGTGATCACGTTTTTGCTGACAAACGTTATCCGCTAGATCGCAGGTCACTCGATAAAGGGACTGTGCTAAGAGCATCAGTGGAACAGAGAAAAAAATGTGCGAGAGAGAGGTTGAACCCCCACTCTCTCACCGCAGCTTCCTCCGTTTCCTTCAGTATTTCTGAGTAGTAACAGTTTGTAGACTCAGACTGGCCGACTCTGTGTCATCGGACTGTTACAAGAAGCTTAGGGAAAAATCCTCGCTCAGGCCGTTTACTAAGTGGCTAAACTACAGTATCGGTGGGTATATATGTACATGTACGGGGCTTTGGCCCCACAATCTGACTTAATTTTCCGAAAACATTACTGTATTCTATAAATAACAATAACTTTTTAATAGCAAAAGATTATCTTCCAAACATAATAACTGTCTGTAATTTATATTGAACATTTTTTTGTAAATCAACTTTCAAATCAATTAAATGCAAATTTTATTACCTGAAAAATACCTTACAGAAGTAGGAGTATATATCTAAATTACAAGCCGCCTAGGTGATAGCGTAATAGGCTTTCACCCTGAGGACCCCGGGTTAGATTCCCGGCCAGGGCTTGGCATTTTCAAACGCTATAAATCATCCCACCGTCTGCATTAGCCCAAGTGTGAACAATAGTCGGACGTTAAACACCAACAAAAAGCTACCCGACTTACTTTACCGTATTCTATGAAAAACAATACATTTTAATATAAGATCATTTACAAAACATGCGCACTACGTGTAGTTTACATCCAAACAAAATTTTTGGGGATTCGGTGGTCGATGTGGGTAAAGCATCGATCAGTCTGCTGCGTCTTTGAACTATACACCTTAAGGTTTTTAGTTTAGTCGCAGTTACGTTGTTCTTTCTTTACCGTTAACGCAGTTCCCTCGTCCTCGTTAGTCTAATTGGCGTAAAGTATGGACGTTAAAAAATTAAAAATAATATGGTGTCGTTTTTAACTTACGTTTGATGCTGTTACTTTCAATAACGATGAAAGGTCTTCTTTTTCCTTTGGGTAAGGGATAATTTGGACCAGCGAAACAGCTATTGAAAGTCTTCATTACATGATCTACCATGAGCGGTTGCTTCTCCTGGAAAAGAGAACAGTTATTACAACCATTCATAAGATCTACGTTATCAGTTAAACACTTATTATCTCTAGTCCTGGTGTTACAACACATTTAAAACACAATCGCGACACGCAGCTGTCGAAATTACAAAAAAATAATTTTCCAAATTTTAATATTTTTGAAATCCTGATTTCACCGTCGCAATCTGCATGTATTGTTTTTAAACTATCAAATTATATTAAAACACGAAAACGAAGACTGACCGTCGTCAACAAATTTGAACGGATTTTGAAAATTCGAACCGGTAATTTTTAGTTTTTAATGTTGATTACGATGGTCAAGTTGGCGTCTCTAAAAAAAATTAAAAAACCGAAGACGTTAATATTTGTTAAAAAGATTTGAATAGTCGCCATTTTGAAACTGTTGATCGAATTTTGCTGTCTAACGAACTTTGGACAAGCTTGCCACAGCAACGAACAACGATGCCACAAAATTTTTTTTTTTTTTTTTTTTTTTTTTTTTTGGTGTTTAACGTCCGACTATTGTGCACACTTTGGCTAATGCATACGATGGGATGATTTATAGCGTATGAAAATGCCAAGCCCTGGCCGAGAATCGAACCCGGGTCCTCGGGGGGAAAGCCCAGTACGCCATCAACACCGCAACAAACAAGGTTGGGCAGCAATTGCCATAATCGATTCCTGTGACAAGTTTGGATTAATTCGTACTAAAATTACGAACGTGAGTGTGCTAAAACATATACACACACGCGCGCGTGCACGCACACACCGATATATATATATTAACTACCTCTAGAGGTGGGATAAAGCGATCCTGAGTTCAGAATCAATGCTTATTAGAATTTCCGGGGTCTTGGCATTACTATTACTGTAATGGCGCTCAAATATGTAATATTTCCAATAAAAATTTACTGACAAAGTTTTACGCAAAATAATACAATAAGCTACAAATAATACAATAAAGAACAAACTGACAAAAATATAGAAGAAAAGGACAAATATAGTAAGAATGGGGTATACAGAATACAGTGTGGATGCGAGGCAGTCTACATAGGACAAACGGGACGAAAATTTAGAACTAGGTTTAAAGAACATTCAAATACGGAAAAAATGATTCAAATTATACGTCACATTTAATAAAAGAGGGGCACATACCATAATATATTTTTTTATAATATTATAAAAAAATATTATAGAAAAAATTATGGAAAATTATAAATAGGACGGGCCATAATATTGATGACCAGTATAGATATAGTTTTTGAAGATGAAGGTTCTCCGAAATGCGTCAACGAAAGTAGAATTGACGAAGCTAGGAAAGGCATTAAACTGAACATAGTGACAATAATCCTAGCAGAGAAGAAGAAGAATATAAAAAGAATTTAAGCAAAAGCGTTTAAAAAAGATTTTCAAATAATAAGGTTTGGCAAAAAAACCTTAAGCACTGTTCAAAAATTTGTTAAAATATTATTGAAAAGTCAAATTTACAAGACAAATTAAAAAAAAAACTATCGATTAGTTTCTATGTATTTGTAAACCAAGAAAAAAATCTTGTTCTAGGAAATTCCAATGAACGTTTTTGGAATTACTTTCACATTATTATCAAACAACACAAAACCTAACAAATAGTTAATTAATGTTCTTAGTTTTGCTTTGTCTTTTCTTCTCCGATATTTAAATAAAATTTCGTCATCATCGTTGTTGAGTTTACTTTTTTGAAGAGTTTTTTCGTTATAAAATTAACTCTAGTAACCTTTTCGTTTACTGTTTTGAAAATAAAAAAAAATATACTCAGGTGCTTATGGTCGTACTTTTTTAAAATTATATTTACTATTAAATTGCTAAATTTAATTAATTTCTAAATTTAAACGTTGTTAAATAGATATTGCTTCTTAAATATTTAAAGAAGTCTTACATCGAAATATAAAATATTAAAATTTCACTTGTACCAACCTGTTCCATTTTGAAAAGAGTCAAAATATTTTCTTTATTTTTAAACAACGCCATCCGGGGTGTGTCTAGGTTAGGATAAGCGTCTGAAACAAAAAAAGCGTATGCATTTAGATGGCATTATATTCGTAGTTGTCTTCACAAGGCGCACAATTTTTAATTAAATTTGTATTTCACACTACTTAGTGGGAGTATTCGAATATATTCACTAGTTTCATTTATACAACCTCAGCACTGGTTACAATACAAAGCATATTTATTGAAAATAGTAATTACACAATAGCCGCCACGGTGGCCTAGTTGATAGCGTATTGGGCTTTCACCCCGAGGACCCGGGTTCGATTCCCGGCCAGGGCTTGGCATTTTCATAGCTATATTTCATCGCATCGTCTGCATTAGCCCAATTGTGCACAATAGTCGGACGTTAAACACGCAAAAAAAGTAATTAGACAATAAACAATAGTAAAACCGAACGCACTGAATATAGCTTGAATTTCTACAATTATATTTTATTTATTATTATTATTATTTTTTTTTTTTTTTGGTGTTTGACGTCTGACTATTGTGCACACTTGGGCTAATGCAGACGATGGGATGATTTATAGCGTATGAAAATGCCAAGCCCTGGCCGGGTATCGGACCCGGATCCTCGGGGTGAAAGCCTATCACGCTATCCACTAGGCCACCGAGGCGGCTTCTACAATGTGATTACGTTAAGAATATTAAACATATTCAACAAAGTACAAATTGTACGCCTTCAAAAGTTACCAATAAACATATTCTATTAAAAATTCACGCCAATCAATAAAAATACAGATCATATTTACTTAAAGTTTGACTTACACACACCATAGCGGTTACAGTACTGAATAATTTTAATGGAAGTCGCATATTTATATTTCCTAACATTCTTCTTATTCCTAACATTCCTAACATTCTTCTTGAAAGTTACATTTACAAACTTCAAAACTTTAATATTGCAGGAAATTCTTTTTATATTCTTTTCTGCTAGGATTATTATCACTATGTTCATTATAATGATCTGCCTTCCCTAGCTTATAGATATAATTTTTGAAGATGGAGGTTCTCCGAAACGCGTCAACGAAAGTAGAATTGACGAAGCTAGGGAAGGCAAATCATTATACTGAACATAGTGATTGCGGAAAATGTTTACTAGAGTTTCATTTACACATATTTCAGCAGTAACGTTGCAAAACACAGTTATAAAAAGCATTTACAACATTTAGCCTTAAAAATACAGAGCATACTTACTTGAAGTTGCATTTACACATCTGATAGCTGTAGCAATAAGCTCAGCAAGTGGCATTTACACCTCATAGAGTTAAACAAACATTATATTTATAAAAAGTTGCATTTATACCTCATAGAGTTAAACAAACATTATATTTATAAAAAGTTGCATTTATACCTCATAGAGTTAAACAAACACTATATTTATAAAAAGTTGAATTTACACCTCATAGAGTTAAACAAACATTATATTTATAAAAAGTTATATTTACACTTTTGAGAGTTAAAAATTATTTACAAATTTATTTGTAGTTGCATTTACAGCAATAAAAGCTGCATTTGCAGCAATAAAAGCTGCATTTGCAGTAATAAAAGTTGCATTCATAGCAATAAAAGTTGCATTCATAGCAATAAAAGTTGAATTTACAAAGTTGCATTTACAGCAATAAAAATTGCATTTACAGCAATAAAAGTTGCCTTTAAAAATTGTCATAGCGTCAAGAATACAGAAGATTAACTTAAAGTTTTAAATCCACCTATCGTAGCTGTAGAAATACAGCACATATTTACTATATAGCTAGTTGCATTACTAGCTGTAGGAATGCAGACAATACTTACTGAATGTTGCATTTATACGTCTCATACCGTCAATAATAGGTAACATAATCACTGAAAGTTTGCATTTGCATTACTAGGAGTAGCAATGTAGAAAATATTCACTGAACGTTGCATTTACACACAACATACCGTTAACAATTAAGAACATAATCACTTAATTTACATTAGCACATGTACTAGCTGTAACAATGCAGAAAATATTCACTCAACGTTGCATTTACACACAACATACCGTTAACAATTAAGAACATAATCACTTAATTTACATTAGCATATGTACTACCTGTAACAACGCAGAAAATATTCACTCAACGTTGCATTTACACACAACATACCGTTAACAATTAAGAACATAATCACTTAATTTACATTAGCACATGTACTAGCTGTAAAAATGCAGAAAATATTCACTCAACGTTGCATTTACACACAACATACCGTTAACAATTAAGAACATAATCACTTAATTTGCATTTGCACATGTACTACCTGTAACAACGCAGAAAATATTCACTCAACGTTGCATTTACACATAACATACCGTTAACAATTAAGAACATAATCACTTAATTTGCATTTGCACATGTACTACCTGTAAGAACGCAGAAAATATTCACTCAACGTTGCATTTACACACAACATACCGTTAACAATTAAGAACATAATCACTTAATTTGCATTTGCACATGTACTACCTGTAACAACACAATAAATATTCACTCAACGTTGCATTTACACACAACATACCGTTAACAATTAAGAACATAATCACTTAATTTACATTAGCACATGTACTAGCTGTAACAACGCAGAAAATATTCACTCAACGTTGCATTTACACACAACATACCGTTAACAATTAAGAACATAATCACTTAATTTACATTAGCACATGTACTAGCTGTAACAATGCAGAAAATATTCACTCAACGTTGCATTTACACACAACATACCGTTAACAATTAAGAACATAATCACTTAATTTGCATTTGCACATGTACTACCTGTAACAACGCAGAAAATATTCACTCAACGTTGCATTTACACACAACATACCGTTAACAATTAAGAACATAATCACTTAATTTACATTAGCACATGTACTAGCTGTAACAATGCAGAAAATATTCACTCAACGTTGCATTTACACACAACATACCGTTAACAATTAAGAACATAATCACTTAATTTGCATTTGCACATGTACTACCTGTAACAACGCAGAAAATATTCACTCAACGTTGCATTTACACACAACATACCGTTAACAATTAAGAACATAATCACTTAATTTGCATTTGCACATGTACTACCTGTAACAACGCAGAAAATATTCACTCAACGTTGCATTTACACATAACATACCGTTAAAATTAAGAACATAATAACTTAATTTACATTAGCACATGTACTAGCTGTAACAACGCAGAAAATATTCACTCAACGTTGCATTTACACATAACTTACTGTTAACAATATATAACGTAATCACTTAAAGTTGCATTTACACACCTACAAGCGATAAAAGTGCTCTACATTTTAAATTTGCACATACACACGGCTAAACAGAAGCAACACCAAGCATAATATTTTAAAATTGCATTTCACAATACCAAACATATTTACTTAAGTTGCATTTACATATCTGCAAGCGAAAACGTACGTAGTATATTTACTTAAATTTGCATAAACACACGTCCACGCACTATTAGGCTAATACCAAGCATATTTACCTAAAGTTGTACATAATCATGAACTACTTTTAGCAGTGCTATGAATATTTAGTTAAATTTGTATTTACATAAGCTACGTCCTAGCGTAGCAAAATAGAGCATTTATAATGTAGCATTTAAACGTTTCCTATTGGTGGTAATATATTGCACATTTATTTCAAGTTGCATTTATACATTTCCTATTCGTAGCAATACAGAGCACATTTATTTAAAGTAGCACTTAAACATTTTCTATTGGTGGTGATATATTGCTTTTATTTAAAGTTGCATTTATACATTTCCTATTCGTAGCAATACAGAACACATTTATTTAAAGTAGCACTTAAACATTTTCTATTGGTGGTGATATATTGCTTTTATTTAAAGTTGCATTTATACATTTCCTATTCGTAGCAATACAGAGCACATTTATTTAAAGTAGCACTTAAACATTTTCTATTGGTGGTGATATATTGCTTTTATTTAAAGTTGCATTTATACATTTCCTATTCGTAGCAATACAGAGCACATTTATTTAAAGTAGCACTTAAACATTTTCTATTGGTGGTGATATATTGCTTTTATTTAAAGTTGCATTTATACATTTCCTATTCGTAGCAATACAGAGCACATTTACTTAAAGTAGCACTTAAACATTTTCTATTGGTGGTGATATATTGCTTTTATTTAAAGTTGCATTTATACATTTCCTATTCGTAGAAATACAGAGCACATTTATTTAAAGTAGCACTTAAACATTTTCTATTGGTGGTGATATATTGCTTTTATTTAAAGTTGCATTTATACATTTCCTATTCGTAGCAATACAGAACACATTTATTTAAAGTAGCACTTAAACATTTTCTATTGCTGGTGATATATTGCTTTTATTTAAAGTTGCATTTATACCTTTCCTATTCGTAGAAATACAGAACACATTTACTTAAAGTAGCACTTAAACATTTTCTATTGCTGGCGATATATTACTTTTATTTAAAGTTGCATTTATACCTTTCCTATTCGTAGAAATACAGAACACATTTATTTAAAGTAGCACTTAAACATTTTCTATTGCTGGTGATATATTGCTTTTATTTAAAATTGCATTTATTCCTTTCCTATTCGTAGAAATACAGAACACATTTATTTAAAGTAGCACTTAAACATTTTCTATTGCTGGTGATATATTGCTTTTATTTAAAATTGCATTTATTCCTTTCCTATTCGTAGAAATACAGAACACATTTACTTACCCTTAAACATTTTCTATTGGTGGCGATATATTGCTTTTATTTAAAGTTGCATTTATTCCTTTCCTATTCGTAGAAATACAGAACACATTTATTTAAAGTAGCACTTAAAAATTTTCTATTTCTGGTGATATATTGCTTTTATTTAAAATTGCATTGATTCCTTTCCTATTTGTAGAAATACAGAACACATTTACTTAAAGTAGCACTTAAACATTTTCTATTGGTGGCGATATATTGCTTTTATTTAAAGTTGATTTTATTTAAAGTTGAAATTAAATATATTTCCTATTTGTAGCAATACAGAACACATTTATTTAAAGTAGCACTTAAACATTTTCTATTGGTGGCGTTATATGACTTTTATTTAAAGTTGCATTTATACCTTTCCTATTCGTAACAATACAGAACACATTTATTTGAAGTAAGCATTTCAAACGGAAGAAATAATTAAACAAAACAGTTAGGTTAAAGTATAAAAATTGCTGATAAAGTTTAAACGAAACTATAAAATATCATAAGTTTAAATAAAAAACAAATGCTAAATGTAAAGTAAAAATATCAATGTAAATTTAAACAAAATTAGAAAAGCATAGTAATATTTCCCTACATACACAGGTTATATAACGATTCTTAAGACATTCATTGTTGTTGAAATGATCACGAATATTTGTCTTGAGAACAAGTCGGTAAATCAGTTTCAGCTGTATGTAATATAAAATCAGTGCCGTCCTTTTTTTTTTTGGGGGGGCGAGGGCGCTAGCTCAGTTAGGGCGCCGCTGTCTAGGTTTTTAAAGTTATCAATAATGTATAATATCATTATAATAAATACTTTTACAATAATAATCATTATCATTATAATCAATAAACGATTTTCAAATTTATTTCAAAATTATATGTGTAGCCATTTTTATTAGATATCTTAAAAACGCGTCCCTTACATAGGCGCCACTGTAAATTTTGCCCGACCTGTCCAAAAGGCTAAGGCCGGCACTGTATAAAATATTAAAATTATCAAATATTGTTTTGTGGTTTTCTTTTTTAAAATTTTTTAAAGAGAATTCCCACGAAAAATTAAAAGAGAAGTAATTAAAATCAAGAGAAGTAATTAATATATTTGGGATAATCATATTGATTTGTCAATCTGACTTAAATAAATAAAATCAAATCCAATATAATCTTCAGGATAATTTATGCACTTGAATGTGCACACTACAGTTTTCGATTGACTGGTGAAATAACCAGAAATATAATTTAAATTAGTAACTCTACATTCGCAAAGAAATCTTTCCTCTTTGTTTTTACACATTAACTAAATTTTTAATTCCGTAAATTTAATGAAAATACTGCACTAATAAACGTGTTTATATTATTGAAAATAACTACATTTATACTATTATGTTATTAAAACTACGTCTTACATTCCAAAACGTCTCTGTATTTACTGATAACAATGTTTAATGAAAGTATAAAATAAAAGACCGAAGGGTGTAATCTACTAAAAGGTACCATGTTTAACGCGAAAAACTGTGAAAATAAAAAAATAATTAACACCTCACATCACTTAACTGTTGGACTATTTATTTGTTATATATAATTCTTATTAATGTTAAAAACACAAAAAATTGTAATTTGTAATCGGAATATGCTAATGTACTTTTTAAAATCTTAATGACCTATACTTTAAATAGATAATGTTTCCTATCATTGATATCTACAAGAGTTGAAATTTTAATTAATTAACATAAAATAAAAATATCTTTGAATTACTTTCATATTTTAGAGTTTTATTGATAATTAACTAACGGTATTGATAATAAAAATCAATTCATTATTAAGATCCAGACACAAAACAGAGTGGACAAAAATACTGATATGTACTACAAGATGTGTTTTAAATTAATCGCTTTGTATGTGGTACTTTAACGAACAATGAACGTTTATATAAGTCGGGCGCTTAGAACACTAGTAGGAGAGAGAAAAAATGTGTGAGTGAGAGATTGAGTTCCCAATCTCTCACTGTAGCTCCCAGTTGGAGGGAGTTGGAGGGTAATTCTCCTACATGAGCGAGAAATTCTCGCACATACCGTTTACTAAGTGGCTGGACTATACATTGTTCACTGACTGACAGAGTGTGGTTTATTGTTTCTGTAAAAAAAAAATACTTTTTTTAAAACAGCAAATTTTTTATAAAGAAAATACTGATAAACATAAATCCCAGAAAGTTTAGTACACAAACCAATATCGTCTAAAAATTCGGTTGATTGACAAAATTATTTAAAACAAGAAATATTTTGCAAAAACGAGTTGAAAAAATGAACAAGTGTTGGTAAAGAGAAAACTAGTAGTGACGGCATACACTTGTCTCGCTGACGTGATAGAAGCAAATATCTAAAAAAAATTATTTTTCTTATGATTAGGATTATATACCTATACTTTCCTATTAACTCACCTCATAAAGGCTACCGCTGTTTCGAAACTCTATAGTTTCATCTTCAGGCCATACAAAATGTTAAATCCCTCTGTCGAGGTCGTCACAAAGTCAAACAAAACATTAAAACATACGTCACAAACACTAAGCACAATTACACATTTAAAATATGCATCATGAAATTCGGCTTGGCCAAGTAACACGCGACTCGTACGTCGTTACATTCCGGACTCAGTTATTTATATTATATTTTTTGAAATTCCGATTTCACTTAAAATCTGCGTGTTTTACTACTTTGAAATTACATTGAGAAAAAAACGAAGAAGAACCACGACAGAGGGTAAAACAGCCCTTAATTTCAACGGATTTAAAAAAAACAATTGCTAATTTATGCGGTTTTCAAAGCTAATGGAAACGGCGAAATCAGTTTTTTTTAAATCATTTAACATGGAAATGTTATTAAACTTTAAAAATTGAATTGACCGCCATTTTGAAACTGTTAAAGTAATTTTGCTGGTTAACGAAGCTATTACGATAGTCGATTTTTGCGTTATGTTTTATAACAAATCGGATCAAAATTACTAATGTGAGTGTAATTTTGAGCGCGCACACTAACACACACCGCGCGCGTGTAACCGTATTAAGCTATTAAAATAATGTAGATTTAGTCTCTTTATATAATCACTTATTCACCTTTTCTGTCGCACTTTTTAAGAAATGTGTTGTTATTGAAATGTGTTGATACTAGTACTTACATACGTATCAGTTTAAGTTATAATAAGTATTTCTCAAATATAAGGTTCTTCATATATATATATATATATATATATATATATATATATATATATATATATATATATATATGAAGAATATATCCATTCTTCTTGTTTAAAAATGAAAGAATGGACTACAACACGCATACCTTACCAACATAGGATAGTTAAATGGAATAACAAATTGGAGATAATATATTATCTCTTTATTTGTTTCACCCAACTTTGGGGTACACCAAATCAATCATTTCTCAATGTTCTGTGCCTTCCTAGTAGCCCAGTATTGCTTCATACGTTGTGATCTTGCTTTTCTTTCTTCGTCAGAGATTTGGATCGTTCGCTTGAATTTGACTTTGCCTTGGAACCGTTGCTTCTTGTCCTTGGTTATTGTTTTGGCTGTTCTGTCCATGAGCATAGTGTCAGTGATCTGCAGTTCTGTTATGTCTTTCTCCGTTTCTCTAAACCAAAGTGGTTTGGCTCTTTTATTGTGAAAGTAGTGAAATATTTTTTTGGTTAGTCTATTTTTGTCCATTCCTAGGATGTGCCCATAAAAATCAATTCTCCTTTTTCTTATTGTGTCTGATAGTGTTTCAGTTTTTTGGTAAAGAGTTTCATTACTGATGTGGAGTAATTGGTTGTTACGGAATTTGGGGCCTAAGATTTTTCGTAATATCTTTCTTTCTTTGATCTCCAGCCTCTCAAGTGGGCCCTGGGTTGTGAGAGATAATGTTTCATCTGCATATATATATATATATATATATATATATATATATATATATATATATATATATTATTATTATTTTTTTTTTTTTTTTGTGTTTAACGTTCGACTATTGTGCACACTTGGGCTAATGCAGACGATGGGATGATTTATAGCGTATGAAAATGCCAAGCCCTGGCCGGGAATCGAACCCGGGTCCTCGGGGTGAAAGCCCAGTACGCTATCAACTAGACCACCGAGGCGGCTTCATATATATATATATACCCTATAGTCTGCATTAGCCCAAGTGTACACAATAGTCGGACGTTAAACACCAAATATATATATATATATATATATATATATATATATATATATATATATATATAGCTAATAACGTGCACACACTTATTTACAACATATTTTTTTAAAAAATCGATCCGTCTGCTTTTTCCCTTTTCAAGACAAATGAGATTATGTCCAAAAAATCGTTAACATCTTTACAGTACTTTTTCGCGCTTTGAGCAATTTTATCATCCACTAAGAAGTACTTTTCTTGTTTCAGTTCTGTCCAAATATAGACTATTCCATTCGTGTAAATGAACCACCTAAATCCCTGATTCCAGCTTTAGATCTCTTATTCTTTTTTTGTTCTTCAAATTTAACTGTTGACGTTTCGATTCCACCTTCCGATGACATTTTTGCTCCCTGTTGAACGTTAAAAACATATCCACGTTTCAAATTTGGTAGATCAGTTCTGCAGGTAATATTCAACAAAAGAGTAGAAGAATTCCGTTGACTTCACTTCCGATGGAATACGAGGCCAACCCATCACTCAGTCTTCAGGTAAGGAAAACAAGTACGGAAAAGTTTCTTTGATCTCATTGCCGTGTAAGTAAACCTCGTTACGATTTACTGAACCTAGGAAGTCGGAATTCCCTGTAGTGTACGCAATAGAGGCAACGAAATATCTTGAAATTAGTGTACACAATCAAGACTATTAATTTATAGAGGTTATTCTGCTGAATCTTGCAATTAAACTACTGTTTTTGTTTGTTTGTTTTTTAATCAAGACAACAACAGTTTTACAAACGTCTTATAAATACATTTTAACGCGTTTTTTAATATATTGGTGGTCGTTTTATGTTTACTAATTTAACATAATTTTTACAGACTGTCCATAACCTCGTTGCAGGTAAGCCCTAGAGCAGGGTCAAGGGTCAAATCAGAGACTTGGGTAATGGCGGTTGGTCGCCATATGTGCTGTAGGCGTGCATAACACATATAAATATACAGTAACCATACATAGGCCTACCGTATAATATTTATTGTTTATCCTAACTTACTTGGAACTATTAACTTTTAAACATGTATAAGAGTGCCGTTTGTTATAATTCTATACAACCTAATTTTAAATCCGAACTTTACATAATGTCATATAGGCATATATATATATATATATATATATATATATATATATATATATATAATTATTATTATTATTATTTGCGTATATACCCTGTTGGTCACGCAAAGCACTCCGACTCATGTCTTGTTCCTTCTAATTCTCCACACTTCCCTCATCCTGTCCCCATGGATCCTCTTAGCTCCTCTGTCCATTTTACCCCTGCTCTCTTTGGGATTTCATTCTCTGGGACCTTCCAACCGAGCAACTTTCTCCTGTATGCGTTCCTGTCTTCAATGTCTGTTGAGTCTATTTCTGCGTCATGTAGGTCTATTCTGACTTGTGCGATCCACGACGTTGTTGATTTGACTCCTTGTATATACTTAAGGATTCTGTTTGCAAGTCTCGTTTTTGGGAGTCTACTGATGTGTTCATAGAACCGAAGCCTCCTTCTTCTGATATCTGCTGCCAGGTTCGATATCTTCTCTGTGGTCTTCCGGGAGTGAAACCTGTATCCATATTCTGTTAATCTCAGGCCAAGGATCTTCCTCAAGATTTTGCGTTTTTCCTTCAAAATATCCTCCATGGTAGCTTTTGTGTGGAGTGTTAGCGTTTCGCTTGCATATAATACCTCCGGTTTTATGACTGTGTTGTAGTGTCTGATTTTTGTGTGCGTCGACATACATCTCTTATTGTAGATATCACGCGTTATAATATATATATATATATATATATATATATATACATATACATATAAAATATTATTTAAGGAAATAGAAAATTTTATAATACATTACTTTATCAGAAGTTAATAAAGTAGGCTAGTTACGAATTAAGCGAAAAGTCATTTAATCTCAATTTGAAGGTTTGACAATGCTCCTTTTTCATAATATAATCATTATTTGGCTTTATCTCGGATATTGCGATTCCCGTAGTGAATTTTTTAGGTTTTTATCGGTTTGTTTTGATCGTATCTTGGACTCCACAAAATTAATTCGTGAGAAAAGCTGTTTACAATTGTACGTACTTTCAAATAGCAACATGATTTTCAAGTGTTTTCGAATGTCACAGGTCAGCCGCACATGGAACGGCCAGCTAAGAACACCAGTGGGATAGAGGGAAAAATGTACGAGTGAGAGGTCGAGTCCCTCGCCATAGCTCGCTCTTTTCCTTCATTATCGCTGAGTAGTAACAGTTTTGCAGACTAGATTGGCACACTATGGAGAAATTAAGAGTGACACTCGCAGGCATTTTATTACGAGGCTGGATAGGAAAGGCTCCTTCATTGGTATACTTGGATTTTTTTGTTGTTGTTAAACATCCGACTATTGTGCACACTTGGGCTAATGCAGACGATGGGATGATTTATAGCGTATGAAAATGCCAAGCCCTGGCCGGGAATCGAACCCGGGTTCTCGGGGTGAAAGCCCAGTACGCTATCAATTAGGCTACCGAGGCGGCTGGTATACTTGGATTAAATCTTTGAAAGTCCCAGAGTAGACTTTTCTTTCAAATCAGTACTATCTGCAAATCTAGTAATTCCGTATGCACACCTCCAGATACTTTTATATCAAAAGGCTTTGCAAGCAAATCGATTAACTATTATTTTTTCTTAAATCAACGAATCTAAACTTATTCATTGCACAACAAAAACACAGGTTTCTTGGTAAACGTCTACGAAAAAAAATGAAATATTCCACAATTCTTGAAATAGGTGGAGTTCCTCATTAAACTTCCACTTTTTATTATACATTATTCAATTAATTAACTAACACAACAAGCCGCCTCGGTGGCCTAGTTGATAGCGTACTGGGCTTTCACTCCGAGGACCCGGGTTCGATTCCCGGCCAGGGCTTGGCATATTTATACGCTATAAATCATCCCATCGTCAGCATAAAAAAAAAACTAACACACTTGCTAAGTTACTGCAAGCTTTTACTATAAAATCACTCAACATTACACATGCAGACCACGACCCCAAGACTATCTAAACGTCGGGTTGTGCCACGATATGCTATGATTTGTCAGCAGTTCTGTGATATTCCAGATAATAAAAACTGTACTGCCTGCAACCATTAAAACCACTGAGACCCAGATCGCTGAAGAATCAGCAGTACTGAAGCTGCTGGTGTACTTTTTCTTATCGAGCGTTAACAATGTTATCATGTGTTGATTCTGCAGAGGCGCACACTCGTGTGTTGCTTATGCACATATTAGATGATAATACTTCGTAAAACACAATAAATATACGACATTTAAACTTAGCACGACCAAAGCCGAAAACAATTTAATCGTGTTATTGGCGATGGACAAAAGACAACCTACTCATATCCCGTAGTGCTACTGCCATATCGCTTCATAGAAAGTTTTTGGACACAAAGATAAGGACACATTATTACGGGTTGTTAGAATGTCTTCATAGTTTTTTCATTCGTCGATAATACAAACTACATAGTTTCTGTAGGCATAGATCGCGCTACGTTTAAATGTCATACAGCTAGGATGGACAAAATTTTAATTTACTTTTGACTACATAAATGAGATTTTTTTAAATTATTGTATATTAACCCTACGAAGTAGTTTGAGTTATTTCTGTTACGATTAGCCGCCTCGGTGGCCTAGTTGATAGCGTACTGGGCTTTCACCCCGAAGACCCGGGTTGGATTCCCGGCCAGGGCTTGGCATTTTCATACACTGTAAATCATCCCATCGTCTGCATTAGCCCAATTGTGTACAATAGTCGGACGTTAAAGCAAAAAAAAAATTCTGTTACGAATTTTGTTTGTGAGGCTGAAGAATGCTTCGGGCCGCAAAAAATAGCCTGACGGGTCACGCGTTGATAACCTTCGCCCTAA
Source organism: Callitettix versicolor (assembly GCA_022606455.1). Taxonomy (NCBI): domain Eukaryota; kingdom Metazoa; phylum Arthropoda; class Insecta; order Hemiptera; family Cercopidae; genus Callitettix; species Callitettix versicolor. The sequence goes on from CM040191.1 coordinate 58,689,948, forward strand.
AGTGTTGCTTTAAAGGACGTTAAAATGTTTCTTTAAATCGTAAGGTATAAAAAAAATGAATTTAATATATAATATCTTTTACTTATATACAATAAATAACTTCACAATACAATACAAAAATATTCTCATAAACTACGAAATAGATTTTAATATAAATATTAACATTGTCGAAATACAAATTCAGTGAATTCAGTTCATCAAGTACAAGTTATTTTACAAACAATACACAGTTTTTGATTCTGCATATTTATAGAAATAAACAGTAGACAATTTTCAGCTAGTGTCGTAGAAAATTACCGCAGGTGTTAAGGAAAATCTTACTATGAAAAAGCCAATAATTGGCGATTGCTGTAACTGGCGGGAAAGGGAACGGTAGCAACCAGACGCAAATTTATTTAGAGGTACTGTATCCAGTTAAAAAGAGTGGAACCAGTTATTTTTTTACGCACTATTAAGCGCTTCTAACGCTGACTTCACGCTAGGACACCGTGACCAGAGAATCATGTCAAAAGTTTTAGCAAACATTGAGCTGATTGTAAAATTTTTTCACTTGATGTCACTGTTGCCCGAGCCGAAAAAGCGACCGATGGTATCTCAGAACGGTCATTGTGTTACTTTTTTTTAGTTCAAATTGAACTCTTCACACTGGGTCACAGTTATGAGTAATAACTGCACGCTCACTGTTATAACGTGATTGGTCCAGCCATTTATAACTTATCTGCGAATTGTTTGTTTGGGTTGTGACTTACTTCTTTTTTAATAGTTAATTACGAGAACAGTGAGTGATAATGAAATTGAACAAAATAGTTATTTGGTGAATTGAAAGAGAGCCTAAGTGGAATTGTAAAGGTTGGTACTGAAGATTTTAGCGGTGTCTTGAAACAGGACAATGTTAGTAGACAGGTAATGGAATCCATGTAAAAGAATAGTTTGGAAAAAAACTATGATAGAAGAAGAACAGAAAAGACTGTAGAGATTAGTGGATGACAAACTGAATAACGAAGATTTTATTAGTGACGCTGAAAAGTACTTATACATAAATAACTGTGACAAAGAGACACACCTCTACAAGAATGAGAAAATTAATTACTGTTATTTGTACATTTTTTGGAAATTACAAGATGTGATATGACAAATAAGATAAACATATTTGGCGATAACGGTGAACGAGTGTATTAACTGGTGTGAAGCGTGCCGAACAATATACAGTCGCCGTTACGTCATTTCATGGTCACTGTGATTCATGTCAATATCTCCTAGTATAAAACGTCCTGAACACTAGATAAGTGTAAACTCGAATTCAATTCCCGGTCACCGTGACATAAGCCACTATGTTTTTGTGTGAACCGTGCAGGACATTACACAATCACTGTTTAATCGCTTTAAGGTCACCGTTATCTAGATCACTATTCTTTAGTGTGAAGAGTCCTGGACACTATATATGTGGTACCTTGAACTAATTTCCCGGTCACCTTGACAGAGGTCATTATGTCGTAGTGCGACCCGTGCTGAATCACAGTTCGGTCACTTTCTGGTCACCGTGACACAGATCACTATCATGTAGGGTGAAGCGTCCTGGACACTTTACGTGTGGTGACTCGAAGTCATTTCCCGGTCACGGTGACCGAGGTCATTATGTCGTAATGCAAACCGTGCCGATCACAGTTTGGTCACTTTCTGGTCACCGTGACACAGATCACTATCATGTAGGGTGAAGCGTCCTGGACACTTTACGTGTGGTGACTCGAAGTCATTTCCCGGTCACGGTAACCGAGGTCATTATGTCGTAATGCAAACCGTGCCGATCACAGTTTGGTCACTTTCTGGTCACCGTGACACAGATCACTATCATGTAGGGTGAAGCGTCCTGGACACTTTACGTGTGGTGACTCGAAGTCATTTCCCGGTCACGGTAACCGAGGTCATTATGTCGTAATGCAAACCGTGCCGATCACAGTTTGGTCACTTTCTGGTCACCGTGACACAGATCACTATCATGTAGGGTGAAACGTCCTGGACACTTTACGTGTGGTGACTCGAAGTCATTTCCCGGTCACGGTGACCGAGGTCATTATGTCGTAATGCAAACCGTGCCGATCACAGTTTGGTCACTTTCTGGTCACCGTGACACAGATCACTATCATGTAGGGTGAAGCGTCCTGGACACTTTACGTGTGGTAACTCGAAGTCATTTCCCGGTCACGGTGACCGAGGTCATTATGTCGTAATGCAAACCGTGCCGATCACAGTTTGGTCACTTTCTGGTCACCGTGACACAGATCACTATCATGTAGGGTGAAGCGTCCTGGATACTTTACGTGTGGTGACTCGAAGTCATTTCCCGGTCACGGTGACCGAGGTCATTATGTCGTAATGCAAACCGTACTGAATCACAGTTTGGCCACTTTCTGGTCACCGTGACACAGATCACTATCATGTAGGGTGAAGCGTCCTGGATACTTTACGTGTGGTGACTCGAAGTCATTTCCCGGTCACGGTGACCGAGGTCATTATGTCGTAATGCAAACCGTACTGAATCACAGTTTGGCCACTTTCTGGTCACCGTGACTCAGGTCACTGTTATCTAGTGTGAAGCGTCCTGGACACTACACGCGTGGTAACTCGAAGTCATTTCCCGTTCACCGTGACCGAGGTCATTATGTCGTATTACAAACCGTACTGAATCACAGTTTGATCACTTTCTGGTCACCGTGACACAGATCACTATTCTTTAGTGTGAGGCGTCCTGGACACTATACGCGTGGTGACTCGAAGTCATTTCCCGTTCACGTGACTGAGGTCATTATGTCGTAGTGCGAAACGTGCTGAATCACAGTTGGTCACTTTCTGATCACCGCGACTTAGGTCACTGTCATCTAGTGTAAAACGTCCTGGATACTATACGCGTGTAACTCGAAGTCATTTCCCGTTCACCGTGACTGAGGTCATTATGTCGTAGTGCGAAACGTGCTGAATCACAGTTGGTCACTTTCTGATCACCGCGACTTAGGTCACTGTCATCTAGTGTAAAGCGTCCTGGATACTATACGCGTGTAACTCGAAGTCATTTCCCGTTCACCGTGACTGAGGTCATTATGTTGTAGTGCGAAACGTGCTGAATCACAGTTGGTCACTTTCTGATCACCGCGACTTAGGTCACTGTCATCTAGTATAAAGCGTCCTGGATACTATACGCGTGTAACTCGAAGTCATTTCCCGTTCACGTGACTGAGGTCATTATGTTATAGTGCGAAACGTGCTGAATCACAGTTGGTCACTTTCTGATCACCGCGACTTAGGTCACTGTCATCTAGTGTAAAGCGTCCTGGATACTATACGCGTGTAACTCGAAGTCATTTCCCGTTCACCGTGACTGAGGTCATTATGTTGTAGTGCGAAACGTGCTGAATCACAGTTGGTCACTTTCTGATCACCGCGACTTAGGTCACTGTCATCTAGTGTAAAGCGTCCTGGATACTATACGCGTGTAACTCGAAGTCATTTCCCGTTCACCGTGACTGAGGTCATTATGTTGTAGTGCGAAACGTGCTGAATCACAATTGGTCACTTTCTGATCACCGCGACTTAGGTCACTGTCATCTAGTGTAAAGCGTCCTGGACACTATACGCGTGTAACTCGAAGTCATTTCCCGTTCACCGTGACTGAGGTCATTATGTCGTAGTGCGAAACGTGCTGAATCACAGTTGGTCACTTTCTTATCATCGCGACTTAGGTCACTGTCATCTAGTGTAAAGCGTCCTGGACACTATACGCGTGGTGACTCGAAGTCATTTCCCGTTCACCGTGACTGAGGTCATTATGTCGTAGTGCGAAACGTGCTGAATCACAGTTGGTCACTTTCTTATCATCGCGACTTAGGTCACTGTCATCTAGTGTAAAGCGTCCTGGACACTACACTATACGCGTGTAACTCGAAGTCATTTCCCGTTCACCGTGACTGAGGTCATTATGTAGTAGTGCGAAACGTGCTGAATCACAGTTGGTCACTTTCTTATCATCGCGACTTAGGTCACTGTCATCTAGTGTAAAGCGTCCTGGACACTATACGCGTGTAACTCGAAGTCATTTCCCGTTCACCGTGACTGAGGTCATTATGTCGTAGTGCGAAACGTGCTGAATCACAGTTGGTCACTTTCTTATCATCGCGACTTAGGTCACTGTCATCTAGTGTAAAGCGTCCTGGACACTATACGCGTGTAACTCGAAGTCATTTCCCGTTCACCGTGACTGAGGTCATTATGTCGTAGTGCGAAACGTGCTGAATCACAATTGGTCACTTTCTGATCACCGCGACTTAGGTCACTGTCATCTAGTGTAAAGCGTCCTGGACACTATACGCGTGTAACTCGAAGTCATTTCCCGTTCACCGTGACTGAGGTCATTATGTCGTAGTGCGAAACGTGCTGAATCACAGTTGGTCACTTTCTTATCATCGCGACTTAGGTCACTGTCATCTAGTGTAAAGCGTCCTGGACACTATACGCGTGTAACTCGAAGTCATTTCCCGTTCACCGTGACTGAGGTCATTATGTCGTAGTGCGAAACGTGCTGAATCACAGTTGGTCACTTTCTGATCACCGCGACTTAGGTCACTGTCACCTAGTGTAAAGCGTCCTGGATACTATACGCGTGTAACTCGAAGTCATTTCCCGTTCACGTGACTGAGGTCATTATGTCGTAGTGCGAAACGTGCTGAATCACAGTTGGTCACTTTCTGATCATCGCGACTTAGGTCACTGTCACCTAGTGTAAAGCGTCCTGACTACTACTATACGCGTGTAACTCGAAGTCATTTCCCGTTCACGTGACTGAGGTCATTATGTTGTAGTGCGAAACGTGCTGAATCACAGTTGGTCACTTTCTGATCACCGCGACTTAGGTCACTGTCACCTAGTGTAAAGCGTCCTGGATACTATACGCGTGTAACTCGAAGTCATTTCCCGTTCACGTGACTGAGGTCATTATGTCGTAGTGCGAAACGTGCTGAATCACAGTTGGTCACTTTCTGATCATCGCGACTTAGGTCACTGTCACCTAGTGTAAAGCGTCCTGGATACTATACGCGTGTAACTCGAAGTCATTTCCCGTTCACGTGACTGAGGTCATTATGTTGTAGTGCGAAACGTGCTGAATCACAGTTGGTCACTTTCTGATCACCGCGACTTAGGTCACTGTCATCTAGTGTAAAGCGTCCTGGACACTATACGCGTGTAACTCGAAGTCATTTCCCGTTCACCGTGACTGAGGTCATTATGTTGTAGTGCGAAACGTGCTGAATCACAGTTGGTCACTTTCTGATCACCGCGACTTAGGTCACTGTCATCTAGTGTAAAGCGTCCTGGATACTATACGCGTGTAACTCGAAGTCATTTCCCGTTCACGTGACTGAGGTCATTATGTCGTAGTGCGAATCGTGCTGAATCACAGTTGGTCACTTTCTGGTCACCGCGACTTAGGTCACTGTCATCTAGTGTAAAGCGTCCTGGATACTATACGCGTGTAACTCGAAGTCATTTCCCGTTTACCGTGACTGAGGTCATTATGTCGTAGTGCGAATCGTGCTGAATCACAGTTGGTCACTTTCTGATCACCGCGACTTAGGTCACTGTCATCTAGTGTAAAGCGTCCTGGATACTATACGCGTGTAACTCGAAGTCATTTCCCGTTCACCGTGACTGAGGTCATTATGTCGTAGTGCGAAACGTGCTGAATCACAGTTGGTCACTTTCTGATCACCGCGACTTAGGTCACTGTCATCTAGTGTAAAGCGTCCTGGATACTATACGCGTGTAACTCGAAGTCATTTCCCGTTCACCGTGACTGAGGTCATTATGTTGTAGTGCGAAACGTGCTCAATCACACTTGGTCACTTTCTGATCACCGTGACTCAGGTCAATGTTATCTAGTGAGAAGCGTCCTGGACACTATAGGCGTGTGACTCGAAGTCATTTTCCGGTCACAATGATTCAGGTCATGGTGTCCTAATGTGAAAGCGCCCGTACAACCAATTAACCAGCGAGTTTTTCTGCGCGGTTTTATTGCATTTTTTAATGATTTTAATTTGCTCAATTCGTGTTTTATTTTCTAAAAGTGAGTATTAAATTCAATTGATTGGTGTAACTGGTTTTAATAAAGTGGAATCGTTCACCTGCAGAGATGCGCAGTCCCTCTTTGCGTTACAGTAAATGATTGCGTTTTCCGCGGTCTTTCAAATTATCGTGATATCGTCATTTAAAAGTATTGAAAGGAAGAATCGACTTCAGATCGAAACGTTGCAACAAGCACGCTTTAATTAGGTCTATCATTTTATCCGTGACGTTTTTAATTCCTGGTCTGTCGTAATTTATTATAACCGGTTTTGGGTCACTGAACCTTTCGTAGATGGTGAGTAATCTGGAATTATATAACTCAGTCAATTTATATTTCCAATGATAGTTTACAATTAAATTTATTAATATTTTTAACTTTTTTCCATTTTAATTAAAAGTTTCATCAAAATCTTCTGACCGGATAGTATAATAAATCACATTTTTTATCGCCTTAAAAAAAGCGGTGAACACGCTTGAATTTGTCAGTAATTCAGTTTTCTGTTCCTTATATTATAAATTATTCTTTTATTATGGTTTATCTATGTTATTGTTATTATTTATTCAGATGCCATCATTTGTGTACACAGACACAGTAAACTACGTTTAGAGGTTATTCATCAATTTTCGTTTTCATCACTTGTCCTTTTACTCTCGAAACGTCCTTTATTGTTTCCAAATAAACAAAATATTGCAAATTTTCGAATCAAAAGTTGTGACAACAAAATTTTGATTTATTCAGTAAAATAATAATTCTAGAAAAAATAATTAAATTAACTTGAAGTTAACTACCATAATTAACGTTGTTATCTGCATTCATTAGTTATTTTTAAACTTCATTGTAAACGCAAATATAAATTAACGGTGGTCAGAATAACGGTTAAATTTTATTTTCCATTGTATCATTATCTTACTTATCTACGAAGTGTGTTCAAAAAATTCGCGGGCTTGGAGAGTCCGATTGACAATTTTTTTTATTATGTTGGTATACATGCCCTTAAAGTATGATAAAACTTTTAACTGTTTTCATTGTTGACTTTGTCTGTGACAGCTACTAAGGTTAAACGTGTTTTTATGAGCTCGGCGATTTTCGTTTGTTAAAAAGAAATGGATCAAAGAATTTGTATCAAATTTTGCGTAAAAAATGGAATAAAGTGTTACAAAGTGAGTGAAATGTTAACAAAGGCCTATGGTGAGTCTGCTATGAGTAAAGCAAGAGTTTACGAGTGGTATAAGCGTTTTCAAGAAGGCCGTGAAGACGTTGAAGATGACGAACGCCCTGAACGTCCCAGCACATCAACAACTGATGACAACGTGGAAAAAGTTAAAGAAATGGTCATGAACAATCACCGAATCACAATTATAGAGGTCACTGATGATGTTGGCATATCGATTGCATCATGTCATGACATTGTTTCCAGTGTTTTGTGTATGAAACGCATATCAGCAAAATTCGTTCCAAAATTGTTGAATTTTGAACAAAAACAGCGGCGAATGGAAGTTGCTCAGGAGTCACTAAATGAAGTCAACGACGATGCAGAATTACTGAAACGTATTATAACGGTTACGATACATGGGTTTACGGATATGACGTCGAAACTAAGGCTCAATCATCCCAGTGGAGGCATTCTGGCTCGCCAAAACCGAAAAAGGCTCGATAATTGTAGGTGGCCTTGAGAGAAAGTTGGCAGGTTGTGGGGGGGTTACTTCACAACCTACCATTTAGTAGAGGTGGGCGTTTCTGTTATTATTTTTTTTACAAAACGACAACAAACTGTTTGTTGAGGGACAAAGCTGCTTTTTAAAACAGCTGGAAAAAACAGGTTTAGAAAACTGGAACTCAAAGTTGTATTAGCAGCTAAAACATAAAGCACATACGTTCAGTTTTCTAAGACTACTTTTTCATTCCCACTGCCATGTCCTTAACTGTTTTTGGGTAAAAGCATTTAGAAAGGATAAAAATATTCCTTGCAAGTGTAGTAATAATAAAATTACATTATTAAAACGAAATAATTATGAATGCCATTTTATATTTACAAAATGCAATGAATTTCTAATAGAAGCATTTTTTTTTACTTAAAAATTAAATAGTCCCTTGCATAGTTACTAAAATGCAAACGATTTAGAATATTTTTAGTCGATTAAAAAATATTGATGATTGATAATAAATATAAAAAATATGTTTAAATTAAACTAGGCTCTGTATTTACAAAATGTAAGAGGTTGTTACTATAATTCGCAACAAAATAGAGATAAACGTTGACATTGACCAAACAGTTCTTACTTCATTACAAGCAACAAGCAACTTTGGAATAAAGGGAAAAAGCATAAAAGCAGGTAGAAGAAAAACAGTTAGGAGGAAAGTGGTTTTAGCGCTTGCGGCAACGTTCGAATAGAACGTAGGTGTGGTAATGCGGAAAGCCGTTCCTTGTTTAACAAATTATAAACCAGTCCAAATCAAACTGCTTGTTTCCGTTTGAAAAAGCAGTTTGTTTGTCGTTTATAGAAAAGCAGTTTTTTTCAACAGTTTGGTGTTTTCTGCCCCACCACTACCATTTAGTTGCAATGGATCGTTGGACGGTAAACGCTGTGAAAGCGTATTATCAAAATGGCGAAAATTTTGTGCAAACTCGACGTGATTTCCGATGTAATTTTAACATACCGCGTAACCAGCCTGTTCCGTCAGATAATGCACTTCGGACATGGATAAACAACCTCGAGCAAACGGGATCAACGTCTAAAAAAAGAGGCTAGAGTGTAAAAACTGTTCGAACACCTGAACACATCGCAGCAGTTCAACAGGCTATGGTTGCAAGCCCCTGCCGATCTACCAAATAATGTCCTTCGCATTGGAATAAGTGACACATCGGGGGGGGGGGTAACTGAAAACAAAAGTGTTTCAAACAGATATACCCACAACCCCTGAAGACAAACAAGGAATTGTAGACAAGATTGCAGCAATACCTGTCAACATGCTGCGAGTGGTCATGCAAAACTCCCAATCCAAGCTTTAGGAATGTCTTAAATGTAATGGAGGACATTTGGTAAACGTAGTGTTCAGAAAATAATATTTTATCGTATTGTACACATAATGGCTATTCTTGCCCTTTCAATTATTTATTAAGACAATATTTTTTTTTTAAATCAACAACCAATTACTTTTTTTTAATCATTCCGTTTCACGGGCGGATTCTATACTTCTTGTTGTGAGGAAATATAAAAACATTATAAACCGCGAATTTGACCAGAAAATCAAACATCTTGTGGTGGGTTGAAGATAGTACGTAATACTTACTTAGTCCTTAGTGTTCTGTTTACTGGAGGCTGTGTACTTCTGAAATACGACATATCCACATAAATGATCATATCCGGTTTCATGAGGTCTTCCGGGTAATCATATACGCTGCTCCCAGCTGGAGGAATATCTTCGATTCGTCCGTAATTTTTTTCAATCATAAACGAAGCGTATTCCGTCCAATACCTAATCAAAAGATTTATTTAGTTCGTTAAATAAAAAGAATTTATCTATTTACACAAATGTAGTGGTGTTTGAAATAAAAGACGCAAGGAGTGAAGTATAGAAAAGCAATGATTGAAGTAAACATGTTTTAGAACTAGTAATAAAACATTATTTGCTTTTAAGTTATAAAACTGGTTCTTAACATGTTATCATCTAGACTGTTAAGGTAAACCTACAATTGTTAGGTGTGCATGTGCTCCAAAATTTTAAAACTTTTGCAAAACCTTTAACAGTTGAAAAATGCATGCTACAAAATTTATTTGATACGACCAACATTAATGTGGGTTCAACAATTGGCGACCAATTTAAATCTTTAAAAATTAGCAACTTTTTTCGTCTTAAATTGTTTTTATAATTTTGATTACTGCGTTGAATCACTTTTGACAACTGTCCAGCCAATTTGTAAACGGCTTCCGCGAGAAGTCTCGTGCATATAGGAGAATTTCCTTCCCGCTTCCTTCAACAGTCCAGTGACACAGATTCTGCCAGTGTGAATACTCAGCAATTAGCGAAGGAAAAAGACGGAGCTGCGGTGAGAGAGCTCAACTTCTTACTCGCACATTTTTTTGCTCTCATCTCACTGGTGCGCTTAGCAGGCCGTTTTATAAGTGGCAGAACTATAATTAGCATTTCATTTTTATAATTCGTTGAAATACGAATTTCAACTTGACGGCGGTAACTTTGTCAACAGTACCTGACTTTTATTTGGCTAACTTAACTAAAAGTGCTCATACGTAAGATGTAACCCTCGCTAATCACTGGTAAATTTATTGTTCGAATAATACATACCCGTTCAAAAAAACCATTGTTCCGTTATGTATCAGCTGCTGAACTTTTTTCATTGCCGCGTAGAACGACAGAAGATAGAAAGCCGTGTTCATTTTGGTGCCTGATCTAAAGGATTTGAACAACTTTGTGAAACATTTTGGCGGGATTGACAAGAACGTCGCTGCCGCTCTACGCGCGAACATTCTGCCCATCAGTTTCTTCACTGAAACAAATTTATTTGGCATTATCACTAAACGAAATATACAGGAAGTACGAATAAAGAAAAAAAAAATTGACCTTGACATTTTTTGTATGTTTGTTTTCAGGTTCAATAGACTTATTATGTGAAAAACCGATTGATAATTTGAAAAGAAGACAAATTTATATGTGCAAATGAGCCTTATTTAAAGGTAAATATCTGACCTGTGTATTTGTGCACATCACCGGAGACGAAACCGACTGTACCGAAACGGATTGTTACACTAAAGATCAACGATATTTGTGTAAAGTTTGTTTTCTTTCCTTAAAAATTTCTTCTTTTTTAATATTAAAAAAAATTAAGAATATTTTCGATTGTAAAAGTCTCGACCGGATTTTCTCAAAATCAGATCCATCAGTTTTTATTAAATTTCAATTTTTTTAAAAATTCTGAAACCACACGTGTGTGTCGCTATTTTTATTTTTTTAAATCCGATAAAAATTGGGTCACTATTTGATTTTTTTAAATTTTGGTTGAGCATGTACGCAGGCTTCGACCTCACGCGTACAAATTAAAATAAACTAAAATAAATTAAAATAAAATAAATAATTAAGTAAATAACTAATTAATGTAAATTAAAATAATTTGGCCTGCCTTGCCTAATTAAAATAAAACTAACATACCGTTTGAAAAGTAATAGAAAGGTAACAAGTACACCTCAATTTGTTGTTGTTGTTACCTTTATGGCAGCTCCATTAATATCAGTATATTATTATTATTATTATTATTATTATTATTATTATTATTATTATTATTATTATTATTATTATTGTTATTGTTATTGTTATTGTCATTGTCATTGTCATTGTCATTGTCATTGTCATTGTCATTGTCATTGTCATTGTCATTGTCATTGTCATTGTCATTGTCATTGTCATTGTCATTTTCATTATCATTATAATTATTATTATTACATTAATATTATTATTATTATTAAGTGTAAAACAACCTTAATAGATTTGCATTGATAAAGGTTGGTTGTCTGTTATCCCTTGTCCTACAGTTATGATAAAAATAGGCCTACCATTCGATAGAAAACCAAAAGTGTGTTAAAAAATGTTTCTTAAAGTTTTTATAAATAGAATATTGGTTTTGGGTAATTTTCATTTAAAATATTTAAACGTATGTCTTTTTGAAATTGGTAAAGGAACAAGTCGTATATTTCTTTAGAATAGCTCTTTACTTTCTTAGCTGTTCCACGGTTATACATTATTCGCCAAAAGGAAAAAGGTATTATCTATGATATTCCAAGCCTCTTTTAAAATTAGTAATTTTTCTCTATTTTTTTCTTAGTCAATTAATAGATATTTACTTGCGGAACATTAAATTTATTACAATAAGTAGCGATTTTATGCAATTTTAACGGAACTATATTGTGATGTCATTACCCTTTATTTATGGAGCACTTTGCATTTACTACGCCAAGGTCAGCTTGTTATTAATACCGAGACAGTACTCATTCGAGTTACAGCAAGTATACGTTAGTTTTGGTCCCGGTTGAGTCTAGGGTTTCGGAGTCCTTGTTCCAGTTATTGAACAATGGATTCTAACCGGGAACAACAATTACTAGTGACAGTTGGAAGGTTTATAATTGCCTTTCTGATAGCGGTTTTACCCACTCCGTTACTTTCGTCAATTGTTAGACTGGTGAACATTCAAATTAGGTTGGAGTTCGATACACAATCCCACGATTTATCTTAGAAAAAATACCATTTCGTCCAATATTTCAATCTAAATTTAAATATCGCAACTGCAAGCAAATAATTTACTAATCTTTAAAGCAGTGGCTGTTTTTTACCCGATAACAAGGTTAGTAACTTTTACGGAATACTACTTTTATGCAAAACCGTGTTAGTTAAGTTTTTGACGCTATATTATTTTCATAAAAACAATGTTTAATTAGGTATTTAGAGGTTAGGTGTAGTAATTGGTAATTTTTTTAAGTTTCTGTTGTTTTTATTATTAATTGCACGCATTTAATTAATTGTTTTCGCGACGAAAAACACGTTAGCTGCTCTGGAACAGTAATAATTAATAGGTCAATTTTATTTTAAATTTTATCGTCTGCATTAGTCCAAGTGTGCACAATAGTCGGACGTTAAACACAAAAAAAAAATATTTTAAATTTGTTCAAACTTTCCGAAGTTGCAGTAATTTTATATTTTGCATTATTACTAGTTTTGTTTTTATGTTTAACGTCCGACTATTGTGCATACAAGGGCTAATGCAGACGATGGAATGATTTATGGCGTATGAAAATGCCAAGCCCTGGCCGGGAATCGAACCCGGGTCCCAGTACGCTATCAACTAGGCCACCGGGGTATTACGACTGTAATACTATGTAATAAAGTGTTTTGGAGAAAAAATTACGAAAATAGTCATACGTCCTAAAGAGTCATATTTACCGGATATAAATGGATAGTTAATGAAAAAAGTGTTTTCAGATATTCTGTTTGTAAGATTTTTGTGTGCTTTATATTCAATTATGTAACGGCTTTCTCAATTAATTACTCCCAACGAATTACAAAAACAACTTTAATATACAGTGTGTTTTATTTACTCATAATTAGTTTTTAAGTGGTAAGTAAATAATAACTATTGACACTTTTATCTGTGATATTGTTGATTTTAGAAAAGGGATAAACAATTTTAGCATAAACAAAACTGTTGTTTTGAAATTCGCGGCTATAACTGAACACAGTTGAAACATAATTGGGTTCAATGAATACAAACACTGAATTAATCCACGGTAGAGTTCAGTAAATATAAATTTCGAAATTTTCAGGTGTGATATTATAGGGTATCACTTGTAAATGAACCGATGATGAATAATAACGCTTTTCCGTGGAATGAGCGTGTTTTTATTTCATTAGCTTATAAATTTGTTTTTGTTGTGTTATATCAAGCAAAACAATGTACTTTCCCAATTTAGTTTTTCACACATACATATTGCAGAAATTCAAAACTATTTTTACCAGTTAGGTTTTGAATAGTTGTACTGATAAAAATTATGAAAACAATTTCAAAATCAAATATTTCTCATTACGAAAATTAATATTTCTAGTGATAACAATTATGAAAACAATTTTAAAATCAAATATTTTTCATTACGAAAATGAATATTTCTACTGATTAAAATTATGAAAACAATTTCAAAAGCAAATATTACTCATTACGATAATGAATATTTCTACTGATAAAAATTATGAAAACAGTTTCAAAATCAAATATTTCTCATTACGAAAATGAATATTTCTACTGATTAAAATTATGAAAACAATTTCAAAAGCAAATATTACTCATTACGATAGTGAATATTTCTACTGATAAAAATTATGAAAACAGTTTCAAAATCAAATATTTCTCGTTACGATAATGAATATTTCTACTGATAAAAATTATGAAAACAGTTTCAAAATCAAATATTTCTCATTACGAAAATTAATATTTCTACTGATACAAATTATGAAAACAATTTCGAAATCAAACAATATTTCTTATTACGAAAATGAGTATTACTACTGATAAAAATTATGAAAACAATTTCAAAATCAAACAATATTTCTCATTACGAAAATATTATATATAAAAGTGAAATTAGTAACATTAACTTTTACGGAGTTAAAAGTCATGTGTGCTCATCTTAGATACGCATTGCCCCTTACACGCACAAACATTTTTTAGTGATTTTGAGTGCATTTTCGTCAGCACAAGCTTGTGCCTGCAAAATGTTTTAACACTGCCATGTTACAACTGAAGGATAATCACGTGGGTTGCTAACAGTACAGTACTTACGACTTTTAATGCTTCCTTCTACAACAATGAAAGGCATTCTAATTTTATTTTTATCGACGCTTAATCTCACGCAACTTTCATAAGTATGTAGCAGAGTGTCGATCAAAAACGGTTGTTTTTTCTAGAACAAATTAAATACAGTAGATTAGATTAGATTAGATAATATACTAGAGGAAGGGATTTGTTTAACCCCAGGCACTGCGATCAACTGATCTATTGTGTAACTTACCTCTTAAAATACTTAGTTCAGCAGATTAGTGCCCTTAATAAGTTCCATCAACCCACTGACTAGCTAATTCTGCTGAAGATCCCTAGGGTCTTGGAAACCGAAAACCCCTAGCCTTCTACTAAATACAGTAGATAGTTTTATGTCAATCTATGAAATCTAATCTACGAAACACAAAAACCATAACCTGTATTATTATGGTTTCATTTAGAAACGTCAATGATAGCCAATCGTAAGTATAAAAATTAAAATGCAACATTTATGACGCGGTAAATACGTATGAGATAAACAGAAAGAAGTTTCAGAAATATTGATAGGAAATATCTTAAAATAAATAATAAAAATTTGATTTTAATAAATTCTTTAGATTAACAAAATTAATTAAGTTTGTTAATAAATAAATTAAAAACTTAAATAAATTGATTTAATATAAATAAAATAATTAAATTAAGTTTAATAAATAAATTAAAATTAAAATTAAAACTATAATATTAATGTATACGTTTCTTAACACTCTTGTTTAATTGTTTGAGTATTTCTTTTTTGTTCATCGTCTAAAACATGATCGTTTATTACTACAAGTTCATTTTTAAGTTTATTTAATTATTTATCTTACTTTTATGTATATTTATTTCTTTTTGTTTTATTTTTTAAAACTACTTTTAATCTGTGATCGTTGTAAAATCACCACAGATTATCAATTCACTACTATACTATTTTAAAAATAATTTAGCGTTTTTTTGTCGCAGATGTATCTTGTAATTTTTTTTTTTACTTAAACCTTTTTTTTCAATTTCAGCGGAATTAGTTAAGATTCCGTTCAGTGAATAGAAAAGGATAATCGGTCTCAAAACATCGCAAAGAGTAGATAGCTGGTAACAGGATACGGATTGGGAGGATGATTGAATCGAAAGGTTTATAGGTAAATGTGAAGACGCTTAAGATATGGATACGTTTATTAGAGCATTGTCAAAAGAAACTGAAATCAGATATATACGGTACATTTGGTAAGTGGTGAAGTGGGTATCTTGATAAGTGAACTGGTTGTGGGCGGTTCTGATATGGTGGGGGTAATGTTTCGTCAGACTTGTTTACAACGTGGAACTAAAGACTCTACTGTTCTACTACCTTTTGTAATAACTTAATTTTTTTTTTTTTTTTAACGTCCGACTATTGTGCACACTTGGGCTAATACAGACGATGGGATAATTTATAGCGTATGAAAATGCCAAGTCCTAACCGGGAATCGAACCCGGGTCCTCGGGGTGAAAGCCTAGTACGCTATCAACTAAGCCACCGAGGCGGCTAGTCTAATAACTTCAATTAGCTTCTCAAAATAATGTTTTTTACCCGATAACAAGGTTAGTAACTTTTACGGAATACTACTTTTATGCAAAACCGTGTTAGTTAAGTTTTCGACGCTATATTATTTTCATAAAAAACAGTATTTAATTAGGTATTTAGAGGTTAGGTGTAGTGAAGTTTAGACATTATAAAATATTGCGAAATTGGGTTACTTTTAAATTTCGCACTAAAAAACCCACTGCATATGTAATGATTTCTGTATCCGTCATTAGTAATCTATTTGACCAAATATGTCAAATTTTAATAATTTAAACTTACTGTTTAAACACTTGTGACGGGTTAGCAACTAACATCTGTCTATGCGTAATTACGTTTACAGTACCTAAGTTTTAAATACAGGTGAGAAGTTATACTAACTTTTTCCTCCTCTAACACATACATTACTGACTGAAGATTCTTAACTTCGAACAAAATTTTATTGTAGTCAACATGGCTGACCGTTGTGTTAAACGGTTGTTCTTGTGGAGCTGCAAATTAAAAAGTCTGAATAAGTTTTAGAACACACACATTCAACCCTATAAATATTTATTAAATCTACAGTCAGCTGGTACTTATGAGCAGTACGTTATATGGAAAGGAAATGAAATAACTGTG
This sequence comes from Callitettix versicolor, assembly GCA_022606455.1. NCBI lineage: Eukaryota > Metazoa > Arthropoda > Insecta > Hemiptera > Cercopidae > Callitettix > Callitettix versicolor. The sequence goes on from CM040191.1 coordinate 58,706,583, forward strand.
GATTTGTCCTTGAGACTGATATTTATTACGTAATACAGTTCCCAATCATGTTTATGCTGCCAGTATAATGTAAACAAATACTTTCGCTGATTTACAGTTGTGTTCCGCGGTGTTTTTGTAATTTTTTGTTGATTGGAATTTTGTTGTTTTTGTATTTACATACTTAGTTTTATTTTAATGAAAAACACTAATTTTTTCCTTCTTTGCAAAACGTAAGGTTTTTAATACAAAATCACTAAAATCTTTTAAATAAATTCGTTAATTTCAATTTATTTTTTGTTTTTTACATTTAAAAATAAATTTCAAGCATTTACATAAAAATATATTAATGATCATTATTACTGTTAACCATATCGACTGTCAACTACATAAATTTTTAATTATATTTCTTATGTATTTATTTTTTTTTATCCATTACCTGGTAAACAGCAATGTTTCTATAATTTTACTGTTCTGTTAGTAGTTCCAAATAACGCTGATAGATAGCGCATATTAAATTATAAAAAATTATACAAAATTAATATTTTAATATAAAATATTAATATAATATAAAAAATTAAGTGATTTTTTGACCAAAATTGAATAAATTTTTAAACATACTTTATGTGTGTTTTAAGTCTCGAAATATATTGCTAGTTTCTGAAGGTATTATTTAAAAAAATTTCTTTCATCAGGGAGGCCCTGTTGTAAGTTGATTCATCCAACCAACCTCCCCCACCGACAAAATCTCATTAATCCGTCAGTGATTGTTCAAGTTTTAATTCTATGATGACTAAAAATTAATTAAAAATAGTTTATTCGATTGTTCGTTGTAAAAAAATATCTTGCTGCTTACTACTATAGACAATAATTTGTTTCAATCAAACGTTTTTATGCTTCAAGTGTAAAATATACGTTCTGGATTTTTGTTGGTTTAAAAAATTATCAATGCTTATTAAAAGTTTGTAGAGTTGAATGGCTGGTGTAGTATTCAGTTTCAAAGATTTGCACTTTTACAACTTTTTTACAATGATTTTTTTTTTAATCTGGTTTAGCGATTTTTTTTAAAGAAAACATTTAAAAAAACATAATCACCCATTAGGCCTACTGAATCACTTTGTTCGGGTGAATTAAGGAATCACCTAAATAATGCTGGCGTATGATGAATATCTCTTTTCTATATCTGAGAATAAGTTGTATCTTCTCATGAATTTGAATGGCAGTATCGTCAATATATCCTGACGAAATCACTATCACAGCTTTTGGATGTTCGAATTTTTTATAAATCTTGAGTAACCTGAAAAATAAAAAATGTTAATAGAACTTTTTAAATTGTCGGTTTGGAGTTTTTTTGTCGCTTTTAATTTCATATTAACTGGTAACACAAGACAATTTTGGAAGTAATTTATAATTTTCAAAACTACTCAACTATTAATTGATACTGCCATACTAAAAATTTTTTTTTAGTGAAAATTAAATAATTGACTTAGAAATCATTCGCCTTAATTCAGTTAAAAGTGACGGAAGATCAAATAAATCATTTAAAATCATTAAAAAAGTTTTGCGTATGTAAGGCAGTGCGTATCTAAGATGGTCACACATGACTTTTAACTCCGTAAAAGTTAATTTTACTAACATAACTTTTTTATATAATATTTTCGTAATGAGAAATATTGTTTGATTTTGAAATTGTTTTTATAATTTTTATCAGTAGAAATATTCATATACTCGGCATCACGATACTAGTCCGAAAGCATTGTTGCAAGATTGCTTCCCAACTACAACTTGAATATGTGGAATGGGATGTCTTATACTGTTGTGGCTTAAAATGATTAAAACTATGCTAAGGTTACATACTTCATTTTGATATACTCGTGGTGCTTCTCTTCTAAACTAAAATATCGATTTTGTTTCCTGCTTAACGTCCGTACTTTATTCCAGGTATACTAATGACGACAAGAACTCAGCTTTATCGGTAAGGATAAAGCAACAGAAGTAACTGCGTCTCGAACCCAACACCTTGTATGCTTCCAATCCGAGAGTCCGTTCTTTAGGCAAGGCCACCCGGAGCTGGATAAAGTCCAATAATGCCTGGATGAACCAAGAGGAGGGATGACCTAAGCCAATGTTGTATGGTCCGTGCCGAGAGCGGAATGACACTAGGGACATATTCAGTATCCTTAATCCGTTAAGGAGGAACAAGTATCCTTAAACCGGCACAAGGAGGAACCCAGTAGTAATTATACTAAACGGTCACTGAAGGAGTGGATCATTAGAAAGCCGGTACTCAAGGGAATTATATAGCAATGTCGAATGAAAAACAAGAACTAAGGAATCGAGAGAAGTGTGGACCCGATTCCAAAGCATTCCAATGGAGTTCGGAGCTGAGTTCGAATGCATTACTCTTGAAAAATTAAGCATGAACGATCTTTCATCCATGGAGGAGGACGTCCTGTTTAATATGAATGGTGATAAAATCAGAGAGGACAGATATGGACAGGGAGCTGTATCAAATGCTCACCTACGAAAGAAAAGGATTGAAGAAACCCTCACCCGAGGAGAGAAGATTTTATCTCAAAAGGAAAGACGTCTGGCTTGGTAGGATAAGCAGCATGCTAAGGTTGGGCATCCAAGTGAAACCAGACACTCTGGGGTACATTAAGCTTTGGTGCTGAATCAGCAGGTGGTCCCTTTCAGAACAGGTAGGCTATTTCTGGCGGCCCATCGGTAACTAGTGGTAAAAGGTTGCGAACGCAACTTACGTCGAAGTATGTTGGTCCTGCGAAGAGGAAGGTGAACCAACATGTGGAGCATCTTACATTCTTAGCACGCAGACATGGGTATCTAGGAAACACCAAAGGTCTTCGGAAAGAATGGATAGTCTTGTACAGTCAAAGAGGATCCTTGAATGTCCAACTAGGTCCCTAACAGGCGAGGCTCTTAAGCTGAATAGGACGGATCTGTGGAGAGTGACTGGGTTTCTGACGGATCACTAGGCATTCCGAAGTCATTCACACAAAATGGGCTTTCATATGACAAATCGTTTGTTAGGAAATGTGGTAGAGCTGGGGAAGCAACTCAACCTATACTTTATTGACTGTCCAGGCTTGGACAGGAAATGATTTTAATCCTAGACATTCTCTGGAGTGGTGGATAGATGGCCGAACAGGGCAATGTAATACGAAATATCTCACAGTTCTCTAAAAACCTGAGGTTGGATTGGGAAGTTTGAACCTTTGGAGGAGGGTGCATAAGAAGCTACATATCTCGGCGGAATAATCAGGATCAGTGGAAGCCTTGGTCCTCTGGTAATAAAAAAGGTTGTATTTCGGAAAAGCAGCAGACTAACCAGCGTCTTTCTGCTGATCTCTAAACTGCGAGAATTAAAGTCGCAGGTGTGATGTTCATGTAATAATTGTGCACACTAGTGTTAATATAATATTTTGATTTCATATAATCAAGTAAATAAAATTAATATTTATAAGCATTACTTACTTACGAGAGTAGCCAGCGCTCAGAAATGTATCGTCTGACTTGTGAGAGAAAGGATGAGAGACATAAATGAACAAGTCAGGCTTCAACAGTCCTTCGGGCCGCACGTATATGCTGTCGTTCGTCCATGGAGGTAATGCATTCCACGTTTTGTAAGTTTTGGTAATTAAAAAGGATGCCTGGCTGTACCAATATCTGCGGTAAATAAAATACGAAACAATCATTATATACTCGTTTCAAACCACAAGCTATAACGTAACAGATACGGTACACGAAGCAGTTAAAACACTGCAAATAACGAGTCTCTTTCAGTGTGTCAGTCTGTTTCAAGTGACAGTTGGATTATAATTCATTTAATTTGTCGTATTTGTTAATGTCGTCAGAATGTTTACGTTACGCGTGATTCAAGCGATAATGAAATGGATTGTTTTATCAATATTACCAAAAAAAATAAATCAGTAGTAGGAAATTCTAGTAAATCTGAGCAGGGAAAATGATGGTCAATATTAACGGCGGTTTTAGATTACGTTAAATTATATATTAAATAAAGGGATTATAAAAACCCAGGTACTGCGATAACGGACCTATTAAACCTCTTAAATACTAGTTCAGCAGATTTATCTAATTAAATTCCAACAAACGACTGACTAGCTTACCCTGTTGGAGGCCCCTAGGGTCCTGGATACCAAAAACGTTTACTCCTACTAACAAGAGCATCACAATTCAAAAATGTCTTCTGCTGTTCCCTCTTCCTTCCTGCAAAACCTACACACGGTTTCTCCGTGGTACATACCTATCCTGTTCATGTGCAACCTCAGACCACAGTGCCTAGTAATTAGCTCCATATTTTCTGAGTTGTGCTCTGCTCAAGACGTCTGACAGCCCTCTAAGTCCTCCATAAGAATTTTACCCAAGAGGCGCTTACTATGGGAAAAGATAACCCATCAAGGTAATCGCATGCATGTTGCTTGTTAATTCAACTATTTATAACAAACCTGGGCAACGATAAAGAGATACCTAAAGCCATCTCGGGTCTGATAAACTCAAGTGCAGATTCCAGTCCAGCCAGTCGGTCATTTCCCTCATTACTCTGAACCCCGTCATGCCCCAAAACCTAGTGAAAAGTAATTCGGTTCCCCAGAAGAGTATTGAGATTCTCCCGATAATTCCAGACCACCTTAGACCGAATGGTAGGACCCACACGTACTCTGACTATCGGTATAAATATTAATATGAGCCTCCATGAAGGTCTGTTTCAAATTCTCTGGAACACAGTCATTAATGGCCATTTCTTGAGCCTAGACTACTGTAGCATACTGTCCCAGGGTAACAGCTTTCTTTGCTCTTCGTCTCAGGCAGCACATCCCAGCACCAGCCTGTCTTTGTCTTGCAGAAATTGATTTTTTATTATTAACACGATAATATTCAAACATTATTACTTCATTTCCATCCGATCAGGCCCCATCAATAGAATAGGTCTCTAATTTTTCTGTAATTCTAGAATGCCTCAAATTTGAGAACAGGAAGACTCCACTATCCTGTAGCCTATATGCTACTTTGCGAGCCTCCCCCTAATATATAGGTCGAGGGGGGGAGGGAAACCCTAGAGCGATCTCCATAGCCGTCGTTAGTGGCGTGTTCATAGAGTCAGTTTGCACAGGCAGGCTAATCTCTGAATCTTTAGTCAGACATTCTCTGATCTCCCTCTGCTTGTCTACAGCGCCATAGCACACCATCTTTAAAAGATGCAGATTCTCAAGCATATGTAATATGATCTTTAAAGGAGAGTTTAATTCTATGGTTAGGCACGTTCAAGAAAGAATTAATTTTGCTTCACGAAAATAAGTTCAAGTGATTTTTTCATGGGAACATAAATATAAAAGTTCAAATACTAGTTGGTTTCTAATTCGTATTGTATGATAAGCTGATTGAGAGCTATATTGTTGAATGGTTTTAAAAACAATTAATATTTCGAGACTGTATACGATAAAAATAATTATGCCATAAAAATACCGAACATGAATGGACATAAACTTGCTTTCTTCTAGCATAAAGAGTATCAACATTACTTGCACTGATGATTCGATCTATGATTCAGCCCAGTGTAGTGACCAATACTGCTTCACCGTAATAGCATTCCTAATTTCATGCGTGTGAGCATTTGTTGTTTGACACAAAAAAGTCAAAGTGTGCCAGTGGAATCATTCAATTTTTCCAGAGGGGATAGAGTCTTTATTTTATGTCCGTTGAACTAATGAAATCGGGGAATTAGCAGAACGTAGGGAAAATTATCGGCCCGAGTTCTAACGAATTGCCTGCTATCTGACCGAGCGAGCCGAGAGCGAACCCAGTAAAAACTCGAAGAAAAATATGAAAGTTTCTGGCAGTAAGAAGTGTTGTCAGGTTTCACCGTTGATGACAAACACGTCTGTAACTAAGTTTGATCAAAGATCCATATTTATCATACGCAATGTACGAGGTGTGTTCAGAAAGTAACGAGAATTTTTAAATTCCGCGGGCTTGGAAAGTCCGATTCTCAAACATTTTTTTAATTATGTTGGCATACATGTCCTTGAAGTATGATAAAACTTTCACCTGTTTTCATTGTTGACTTTGTCTGTGACAGCCACTAAAGTTAGACGTGTTTTTATGAGCTCGGCGATTTTTGTTTGTTAAAAGAAATGTATCAAAGAATTTGTATCAAATTTCGCGTAAAAAATGGAAAAAAGTGTAACAAATTGTGTGTAATATTAACAAAGGCCTGTGGTGAGTCTGCTATGAGTAAAGCAAGAGTTTACGAGTGGTATAAGCGTTTCCACGAAGACCGTGAAGACGTTGAAGATGACGAACGCCCTGGACGAACCAGCACATAAACATCCGATGAAAACGTAGAAAAAGTGAAAAAAATGGTTATGAACAATCGCCGAATCACAATTCAAGAGGTCGCTGATGATGTTGGCATATCGATTGTATCATGTCATGACATTGTTTCCAAAGTTTTGTGTATAAAACGCGTGGCAGCAAAATTCGTTCCAAAATTGTTGAATTTTGAACAAAATCAGCGGCGAATGGAAGTTGCTCAGAAGTCACTAAATGAAGTCAACGAAGATGCAGAATTACTGAAACATATTATAACAGGTGACGAAACATGGGTTTACGGATATGCTCAATCATCCCAGTGGAGGCATTCTGGCTCGCCAAGACCGGAAAAGGCTCGACAATTGTGATCGATCGTGAAGGTTAAGCTCACTGTGTTCTTCGGTATTAATGGCATAGTGCATCATGAATTCCTGCCACCAGGTGAAACAGTCAGTAAGGAGTACTACCTACAAGTTCAACGCCGTTTGCGTGAAGCAAAAAAACGCCCGGATCTGTGGAAAAACAATTCATGGCTTTTGCACCACGATAATGCACCAACTCACACTTCATTGCTTGTTCGTGAATTTTTGGCCAAAAACAGTACTGTATCGATGCCCCAGCCTCCATATTCGCCAGACTTGGCTCCGTGTGACTTTTTCCTATTTCCAAAAATAAAGAGAACCTTAAACGGCTGTCGTTTTATAGCCGTGGATGACATTAAAAGCGCATCGCTGAAAGAATTAAAAGCCTATCTCAAAGATCGAGTTTGAGAAGTGTTTCGAGGATTGGAAGAAGCGCTGGCACAAGTGCATAGTCTCCAATGGGGACTATTTTGAAGGCGACAACATCAATGTAGAAGAATAAATAAATATTTCGTTCGAAAAATTAAAATTCTCGTTACTTTCTGAACACACCTCGTATTAATGAACTAAACATTATTTTGAAAATAAACGTCACTTAAACGCGCTCCAACTTTACGTCACCAAACGCTCTAGCTGTTTTACAAAGACGTTGTTTAACACCTTACCCATTTGAGATGACTGTGTGTCCTCGTTCTAAATATTGCCCTGCCTGATACGAAATGGCGTACATCGCCAGTTGGTAAAAAGCGCACTTTATGAGCGTACCTTTGGTAAATCTTCTCGCCATGTGACTCAGACATTTCGGCGGAAAGCCGATATATTTCGCACCCATCGAACTTGCTAGAACCAACGTTGCTGACAGTCTATCTGAAATTTATTGAGTTAACTTTCTTACTTGGTAAATACACTGAAACAGCGTTCAAGTAAAATAAAATAAAACTTACGAAACGCTGTCTATAGATTTTTGAAAGTAATTCACAAATTAAACAGAACCGTTTCTTTTGTTTTGCAGCGTTTTCCCCAATACTTTTGTCGTCAGTATTTCAACTTCAATATTGAGCAATTGTTTTGAATCTAAATACGCGATGTTTTTTTAACGTAATTTTCAGTTTTTGTCGGTAGTTTAGATTCTTTTTGTATATCTGCACTGTTGAACCTCTTGCTAAAGTAGTGATTTCAAAATTTTTTATTTTTATGTAGGGCCTATACTTTATTGTTACAGTAATACGTGTTCTTCCGCGGAAGGTTTAATTTATCACGTTAACATACAATGTCAAGACCTCTTTAACGGAACTATTTTGGGACGTTACTCCTGTTTACCTTGCAGATTTCATAAGCAGTAATAATAAGCCTAAAATAATAAACTTTATGAGACATCTCAGATCTTCAATTAGATATCTGAGGTTGAATTTTGTAATATCAATATGATATCCTAAATAAACAGCTGTTCGGAAGGAACGATTGAGACGACCGACGAGTACAGACTGTTCTGGAGTGAGGCTAAGGCTAGTTCGCGCTAGATAAGGGAAATTGCGCGTCGTGATTTTGGATATAGAACATTCTCGCGAACACGCGAACGTCATAAATTTCATGCGTAAGGCCTACTTTTTTTGGTTGTGCCAGTAAGGTGAGAATTTAAAAAAAAATTTGACAGTGCGAACTTGGGTGTTTTCACCGATTTTGTAGCTCCGTTTTTAAGAAAAGATGTATCTGCTACACTAAGGGAAAACCACTAAACTCTGATTAGCGGAAAAATAAACAATCAAGTTGTTTAATACCATTAAAGTCTGTATCTTTAATTCATTTTTTTTCACTAATATATTTTTGTAAAGGGCCCTGGCGTATTATTTTAGTTAGTCATAGTGACGTCACTAATAATAATATTTGTTACTTTTAGTGAACCTTATATCTTCCAGAAGAATATAGTTTGGTTCAAGAGTTATTTTTTGTTTGTTAAAGTTCGTTTTGGTGAATAACTGACGTTTATTGTGTAAGATGTTGTATTCCAAAAGGTTGGTAAAGATTTAAGTTTAGCTGTTGAGTTTAAGTTAAAGTTTAAGTTTAGTTTGTTTTTTTTGCCTTACTGAAAGTTGAACTAATTTATCAATATAAGTGTGCTATATTTTAATTTTTTTCCTTTCAATTTTATACAAAAACAGAAGTGATTAATTTAAATATTTTTTTCTGTCACTACTTACTTTTTTAACTTTAAATGTGTCATATTAAAAAAAAAACAAGATAATTAGGCCTATAAATTTTTGAAAAGCAACAACTTTGATTTCTTTGGTCACCTCGCACAGGTATTCTCGTTGTCTTGGCCTAAACAGTGGGGTATAAATTATATTAAAATTAAAGACAACATGGCGCTCAACAAATGGTTCATTAAAATTAGATACAAAGCCTAGTTGATAGCGTACTAGGCTTTCAACCCGAGGACCCGGGTTCGATTCCCGGCCAGGGCTTGGCATTTTCATATATAAATCACCCCATCGTCTGCATTAGCCCAAGTGTGCACAATAGTCAGACGTTAAACACCAAAATAAATAAATAAAATAAAATTAGATACAAAATTAGTTATGGCCCACACCCCTTCTCCTCTGTAGCTAGCAAATAATTAAAGATTTATTACGGGAACATAATATTAAAGATTCAAGACTGACTCCTTGAGCTGTTAACATTTAAAACTGAACTTACATGTGATCAGCAATATTCTATTTTTAAGGTTTATGTTAGGTAATTAAAAACTAAAATTTATTCACTCCTAAAACATCGTGTTTGGTTTTGTAGACACAAATTATTAATGTCCAATTAAAAAGCAACAATAAAACGGATGTTTCTTCGTCATTAATTATTAATTTTATCATACCTTGCATCAACCTTAAAACTGGAAGATGTCGATGAGTGTGGACACATATCGAATCGTCATACAGTACAACTCCAATTAACCGAACTCCAATCAAACGGATCGGTAATTATCAATCTAAAAAAAAGAACTTAAATTGTAGAAATTCATCCGTCAGTGTGCATGAATTTCTTTGATCGATGTTAATTTATTAAAACCAGCTGATTTCCCTGATTTACCCAAACATTACAATAAAATATTATTTAAAGGAATATCTGCGATTCGAAGATATTGGTATATTAAGGACGGCAAACTCATAAGAGCAAAGCATTCGAGTTAGTGCAACTATTTGCAGAGTTCGATAATAAACGTGTGGCTTGGTTATTTGGAGAATATAAAGTATTGTAGATTTCTCAGGCGAACATTATGTGACCGTCCGGGAAGTTTAAGGCATGATGGTGAAACGAGCTGGAGGATGACCAGATTGCAGTGGATAAAAAGGACTGCATCAGAAAAAAAGAATACATTTAGAATGTTCAAGTTAATAGTAAATTGTGAATTAATAATTAATTATTAGAACGGAGATGCTTATCATATCCATCTCTAGATTGCACCACTGTAGCAACACAAAGCAATGTTGTCAAGTAGCCGGTTTGCCACCGCTAACAGTCAGTGTCTGTGGGGGGGGGGAAGAGCAGCACGCACTATAGATCAGCCGCTAAGAAAACAGCCTGCTTCGAACAAGAGAGGGACAGAGAGATCGAATACCCACTCTCTTATTATAGCTCTCTTCTTTTTCTTCACTATTGCTGAGCAGTACCAGTTTGTATAGTCCAGCCACTTAGTAAACGACTTAGTTGAATTCCTCTCAAGCTCACTCCCTAGCCGCCTCGGTGGCCTAGTGGATAGCGTGGATAGGCTTTCACCCCGAGGACCCGGATTCGATTCCCGGCGAGGGAATTTTCATACGCTATAAATCATCCCATCGTCTGCATTAGCCCAAGTGTGCACAATAGTCGGATGTTAAACACCAAAAAAAAAAAAAAAAAAAAAAAAAAAAATTAGGCTTACTCCAACAGTCTCTTGCAGGCCGCTTCTAAGCGGCTGACATACAGTCAGATTGGCAGAATCATTGTTACTGAAATGTTGGATAGAGGTGGAAGGAATTTTACATGCGCGAGAAATTCTCGGGCCGGACGTTTACTAAGTGGGCTGAACTATAAGTGACAATACCGTTGCGATAATCTTCTTTTAAATCCAGTCTCTAAACCCAGAACTCCACAATACCAGTCGTGGTATTGTATAAATTGTATTGTCGTAAATTGTATAAATTGTATTGTATAAATGGTATTGTATTGTCGTGGTACTTCGTATACGTATTAATTTTCTTGTGGTTACAGACAGGGATAGATGTAAGCCGCCTCGGTGGCCTAGTTGATAGCGTACTAGTCTTTCACCCCGAGGACCCGGGTTCGATTCCCGGCGAGGGCTTGGCATTTTCATACGCTATAAATCATCCCATCGTCTGCATTAGCTCAAGTGTGCACAATAGTCGGATGTTAAACACAAAAAAAGTACAAGCAAAGGAGGAAGAAGAAAAAAGTGTATGAAGGTCTTATTTCGCTAGGACTCTCGTGAGTGAGTGAATTGCAAATACTATTCTGTTTCTACTGCTTAGGCTATTCTGTTATCCATATTTCTGAATACCTGGAGCCTTAATTCTTAGTCTAGTTAATTGGAATTTTACTGTATTTGTGACGTTTTATTAAATTAATCTCTGTAATAGTACGACCCTCTCAGTCACTTACGATCAAGGTTGTTGCTTTCAATTACTATAAACGGCATCCTTTTTTTAGGCAAATTGACCTTCTTCTGGGAACAAGAGCTGTAGGCATCCAGTATATCATTCACTAACCTTGGTTCCAATTTCTAAAAGATATAATAAAATTAATTATTTTTTACGGCCGGTTTATTGCGACAACACTTGTAATATTGAAAACATTTAAAACTAACCTTGTGATCCTTCAAAAGTTTTATAATAGATTTTTCGTCCGGAAAAAGAGCTAGTTTTGGACAATATGGATCCGGAAAGACATCTGTAAAAATCACACAAGTGAAATTACAATGAATTATTTAAGAATTTCAGAACAAAAATATTATCAATGTCAGGGATTCGAATAAAATATCACAGCGCACACGTATGGCTAAGCTATCCTATACACGTTCAGCAGTTCCTTCCTTGTTACAAAATATATTTGTTCGAAAAATTAAACTTAATTCGATATTGCAAAGGTTGAATTTATATCAGAGCTATTGGTACGAACATTGCCGAGAACAGTCGAAGTAGTTGTCGGCTACAATGTTGCCAAGTGTTCCTGTAAAATTTGAAAGAAACATTTTTGTAATTCTGTTCATACGTAAGGGATTTCTAAATTTATTTATACGAAACATATATTTAAATTAACTGCGAGCGGTCGCATTGAAACTTAAAAAAGTCTGTTACACTCGGTAACCATAGAAAATGCCCGACTCATGGAAGGGCGTGTCTTCCGAACTACTTCGGCAGTACTCGGTAAAGTTCGTTGCACTACTTCTGATATTGTTCAGCTATTATTAACAAAGTGGAAAGAATATCACTGTTAACTTGTACCCATGAAAGCTTATCAGTTAAATACTAACCAGTACTAGTTATTGTAAATTGTTACTATAACATTGTGGTTAATAAAAATTGTATTTTCAATATTTTTTTAATTTTCAAGCTAAAAAATAGTTGGATGATAAATCTATATCAGCATTTTGTTAGACTTTTAATTTAGTGATATAGTGTTAACCTAGAAATAGGTAGTCTTGTATTGATTATTGGTGTTGCTTTTTTTGTTTTATGATTTTTAGACGTAAGTCACAAAGATTACGTTCAAGATAAACTGAAGTAATGATTTGAAAAAATATAAACGGAATAAATTTGCAAAAAAAAATTAAACCAGATTTTCTATTTTTATGAATTGGAACTACAATTTTTCTGTATAAGAGGTGTGTTCAGAAAGTAACGAGAATTTTAATTTTTTGAACAAAATATTTATTTATTCTCTACATTGATGTTGTCGCCTTCAAAATAGTCCCCATTGGAGATTATGCACTTGTGCCAGCGCTTCTTCCAATCCTTGAAACACTTCTCAAACTCGATCTTTGAGGTAGCCTTTAGTTCTTTCAACGATGCGCTTTTAATGTCATCTACGGCTGTAAAACGACGGCCCTTTAAGTTCTCTTTATTTTTGGAAATAGGAAAAAGTCACACGGAGCCATGTTTGGCGAATACGGAGGCTGGGGCATCGTTACAGTACTGTTTTTGGCCAAAAATTCACGAACAAGCAATGAAGTGTGAGCTGCTGCTTTATCGTAGTGCAAAAGCCTTCGTTTTTCCACAGATCCGGGCGTTTTTTTTCAGATTACTTCACGCAAACGGCGTTGAACTTGTAGGTAGTACAAGTCCTTATTGACCGTTTCACCTGGTGGCAGGAATCCATGATGTACTATGCCATTAATATCGAAGAACACAGTGAGCATAACCTTCACGTTCGACCGCACTTGTCGAGCTTTTATCGGTCTTGGCGAGCCAGAATGCGTCCACTGGGATGATTGAGCCTCAATTTCGACGTCATATCCGTAAACCCATGTTTCGTCACCTGTTATAATACGTTTCAGTAATTCCGCATCGTCGTTGACTCCTGAGCAACTTCCATTCGTCGCTGTTTTTGTTCAAAATTCAACAATTTTGGTGCCAAGAGTTTCATAAACAAAACATTGGAAACAATGTCATAACATGATCAAATCGATATAAGAAAATCATCAGCGACCTCTCTAATTGTGATTCGGCGATTGTTCATAACCATTTCTTTCACCTTTTCCACGTTTTCATAGGTTGTTGATGTGCCTGGGGCGTCCAGGTCGTTCGTCATCTTCAACGTCTTCACGGCCTTCTTGGAAACGCTTATACCACTCGTAAACTCTTGCTTTACTCATAGCAAACTCACCATAGGCCTTTGTTAACATTTCACACACTTTGTTACATTATATTCCATTTTTTACGCAAAATTTGATACAAATCCTTTGATCCATTTCTTTTAACAAAGGAAAATCGCCGAGCTCATAAAAACACGTCTAACCTTAGTGGCTGTCACAAGCAAAGTCAACAATGAAAACAGCTGAAAGTTTTATCATACTTAAATTGCACGTATACCAACATAATAAAAAAATGTTTGACTATAGGACTCTCCAAGCCCGCGAAATTTAAAAATTATCGTTACTTTCTGAACACACCTCGTATTATGTACATTTTTTGACTTCAACGTATATTGTTTTGTTGTGTCTACAAAATAAACACATTTAGTGTTATTTAAATTTATCATTATTTGTCTAAAGTCATTATATAAACTAAAAAAGGAAAAAGTATAAGCTTAAAAAGTATAAAATAATTTTGTATTATTTAATATGTATAGACATTTTTTGCAATAACCACTACTACTGGAAACTGTGGTTAGAATTTTTCTCAAAATATAGTAACTTATTGTATTTGCAATGAAGAGAGAAAATAGAGATATACTGTATCAAAATCAATAACTGGATTGACTAGTATTGAAGGTAATATTGTCTTATAAATTGATAAGACAATCTGGTCAGCACCAGTACGCACTAGATACTGATAAATCTATTTTATAATTTTGAAAATTTTATAACTGTGAATTTCAAAATACTTTTGCAATTAACGATTCACTTTAAATATACTAACAATTTAGTGAAAAACATTATTTCTATTCTTACATTTTAAATTGTGTTTATAATATTCAGTGAGAACTAGTTTTATTGTTAACGTAAAGTAAAGAATTACGGGAAACAAACGATTGCAATAAACCATGTTTGACGGTACTTATATCTCATATACACTGCTTATAAACACTGCACTACACTGGAAAACATTGTCGGCAATTGTTTGTAGTGAATTTCGGTCGTTTTTGTTAACGATTACGTAAATTGTAATCAGGAAAATTTTACGAATTTTTAATAATTCCGTTTTGTTTGCATAACAACTTGTTTTCGTTAAATTTAAAATATAATTAACTGTTTTATTTAGTTGAAATATTTAAACTAAGACGAACTATTGTGGAAAAATGATAATATCTTGACTGTATTTTGAAGATATATTGTTTAAGAGATAATTGTTTTATAATCTTAAAAGCATATTTTAAAAGTAATTATGAGAAAGTGTTCTTATCGATAATCAACATCGTACAGTGAAATTAAAATACGCATTAACTTTTCTTGTAGGATTTATGTATGAAAGGCGAACATTTTCTTAAAGTTGAGTGTAAAAAGCAACTATGTATTCACAATTCACACGGGTTTATATATATAGGGCCTATATATATATATATATATATACTTGAGGAAGATCCTTGGCCCGAGATTAACAGAAGATGGATACAGGTTGCACTCCCGGAAGACCACAGAGAAGATATCGAACCTGGCAGCAGATATCAGAAGAAAGAGGCTTCGGTTCTATGGACACATCAGTAGACGCCCAACAACGAGACTTTGTGTGTGTTGGTGTGTAAGTGTGTGTGTGTGTGTTTTTACCCTGAGGCGCTTCAGTGTCTTGACTGGGCTGAACGCTGCCGCGTTCCTTAATTAATATATATATATATATATATATATATATATATATATATATATATATATATTAAAACCGGAGGTATTATATGCAAGCGAAACGCTAGCACTCCACACAAAAGCTACCGTGGAAGATATTTTGAAGAAAGAACGCAAAATCTTGAGGAAGATCCTTGGCCCGAGATTAACAGAAGATGGATACAGGTTGCACTCCCGGAAGACCACAGAGAAGATATCGAACCTGGCAGCAGATATCAGAAGAAGGAGGCTTCGGTTCTATGGACACATCAGTAGACTCCCAACAACGAGACTTACCAACAGAATCCTTAAGTATATACAAGGTGTCAAATCAACAACGACGTGGATCGCACAAGTCAGAATAAACCTACATGACGCAGGAATAGACTCAACAGATGTTGAAGACAGGCACGCATACAGGAGAAAGATGCTCGGTTGGAAGGTCCCAGAGAATGAAATCCCAAAGAGAGCAGGGGTAAAATGGACGGAGGAGCGGAAGAGGATCCATGGGGACAGGATGAGGGAGGTGTGGAGGATTAGAAGGAACAAGACATGAGTCGGAGTGCTTTGCGTGATCCAACAGGGTCTATGCGCAGATAATAAATAAATAATATATATATATATATATATATATATATATATATATATATAATGTTTACACATTTACATTATATACATTGATGGTTGCGAATGATAGTTAAGTATCTAGAGAGCGTGAAATATATTGCACGCAGTTACATATCACATCACGATTCGCGCACGTAGACGTTACAAATCGTGTGAGTTACGCACTGTGAAAACTACACTATATTGAGTGGACCATAAGAGATACACACTTTGTTGGAGTTTAATATCTTCGACATAATACATTGTGGCAACTGCGTCATGTGTAGCTTACAGTGTTGGAATAACGCACCGTGAAATTTTCGCACAGTGGAAATTATACATTTTCCCACCGTGATAGCAACTCACCTCGAGCATTACTCATTTCGAAGTTGAGCACCGTGGACTTTACCTAACGTGTTAGTTGCGTGACTTGGAGTTTACAGCACTGTGTGGCACATTCTGTGAATTATTCACTGTGAACATAGTGAAATTGTAGTCGCTGTAAACCTGTGACGTAACACTGTGTTATATATCGCAGAAGTTGCGAACCGTGAGTTACACACTGCGAGTATTGTTCATAGTTAAATTTAACACAGCGAACATAACGCTTCGTAGGTGTCGTGCAGCGTAGATGTTATTGCAAAAGTCGCAACCGTGCTGGGAGTGTTGTTCTTCGTTAAATTTAACACAGCGAACATAACGCTTCGTAGGTGTCGTGCAGCGTAGATGTTATTGCAACAGTGGCAACCGTGCTGGGAGTGTTGTTCTTCGTTAAATTTAACACAGCGAACATTACGCTTCGTAGGTGTCGTGCAGCGTAGATGTTATTGCAAAAGTCGCATCCGTGCTGGGAGTGTTGTTCTTCATTAAATTTAACACAGTGATTAAAACACTTCGTAAATATTGCGTTTTCATACATACGTTTAGAACCGTTAGTTACACGATATCAGTGTTAAATTTAACACGTAAGTAGATAAAGCAATGGACATTCCAACTGAGTCTCATTAGGGTAAGGGGTATTCTCTGCTTTTATAGTTGTTCCCCTTTCCCCTATCAATGAATCCGGCAATTATTCGCTATCTAGTGCACTGCTTCCCCCAGGTCGTTTCGTATTGGTCTTGAGAAAAGGAACGTATTGTCCGACGAGCGGCGCAGATCTGTCCGGGACCAGCCATAGTTGGAATATCTACTATATATATATATATATATATATATATATATATATATATATATATATATATATATATATATATATGTATAGTTAATATATGGTTGAGTTGCGCAGCGCGCGACGTAATATATGGTTGAAAGCGCGGACGTTGTGCAGCGCGCGGACGTAATATATGGTTGCGCAGCGCGGACGTAATATATGGTTTGAGTTGCGCAGCGCGGACGTAATATATGGTTTGAGTTGCGCAGCGCGGACGTAATATATGGTTTGAGTTGCGCAGCGCGGACGTAATATATGGTTTGAGTTGCTCAGCGCGGACGTAATATATGGTTTGAGTTGAGCAGCGCGGACGTAATATATGGTTTGAGTTGCGCAGCGCGGACGTAATATATAGTTGAAGTTGTGCAGCGCGGACGTAATATATAGTTTGAGTTGCGCAGCGCGGACGTAATATATGGTTTGAGTTGCGCAGCGCGGACGTAATATATGGTTTGAGTTGCGCAGCGCGGACGTAATATATGGTTTGAGTTTGACGTAATATATGCGCAGCGCGGACGTAATATATATGGTTTGAGTTGCTCAGCGCGGACGTAATATATGGTTTGAGTTGCGCAGCGCGGACGTAATATATGGTTTGAGTTGCGCAGCGCGGACGTAATATATAGTTTGAGTTGCGCAGCGCGGACGTAATATATGGTTTGAGTTGCTCAGCGCGGACGCGGTTTGAGTTGCGCGCGCGGACGACGTAATATATGGTTTGAGTTGCGCAGCGCGGACGTAATATATGACGCAATATATGGTTTGAGTTGCGCAGCGCGGACGTAATATATGGTTTGAGTTGCGCAGCGCGGACGTAATATATGGTTTGAGTTGCGCAGCGCGGACGTAATATATAGTTGAAGTTGTGCAGCGCGGACGTAATATATAGTTTGAGTTGCGCAGCGCGGACGTAATATATAGTTTGAGTTGCAGCAGCGCGGACGTAATATATGAGTTGCGCAGCGCGGACGTAATATATGGTTTGAGTTGCAAGCGCGGACGTAATATATGGTTTGAGTTGCGCAGCGCGGACGTAATAATATATAGTTTGAGTTGCTCAGCGAGGACGTAATATATGGTTTGAGTTGCGCAGCGCAGACGTAATATATGGTTTGAGTTGCGCAGCGCGGACGTAATATATAGTTGGAGTTGTGCAGCTCGGACGTAATATATGGTTTGAGTTGCGCAGCGCGGACGTAAGATATAGTTTGAGTTGCGCAGCGCGGACGTAATATATAGTTTGAGTTGCTCAGCGAGGACGTAATATATGGTTTGAGTTGCAGCGCGGACGACGTAATATATGGTTTGAGTTGCAGCGCGGAGCGCGGACGTAATATATAGTTTGAGTTGCGCAGCGCGGACGTAATATATAGTTTGAGTTGCGCAGCGCGGACGTAATATATAGACGTAATATATAGTTTGAGTTGCGCAGCGCGAGTTGCGCAGCGCGCGGACGTAATATATAGTTTGAGTTGCGCAGCGCGGACGTAATACGTAATATATATGGTTTGAGTTGCGCAGCGCGCGACGTAATATATGGTTTGAGTTGCGCAGCGCGGACGTAATATAGTTTGAGTTGCGCAGCGCGGACGTAAAGTTGCGCAGCGCGGACGTAATATATAGTTTGAGTTGCGCAGCGCGGACGTAATATATGGTTTGAGTTGCGCAGCGCGGACGTAATATATAGTTTGAGTTGCGCAGCGCGGACGTAATATATAGTTTGAGTTGCGCAGCGCGGACGTAATATATGGTTTGAGTTGCGCAGCGCGGACGTAATATATGGTTTGAGTTGCGCAGCGCGGACGTAATATATAGTTGGAGTTGTGCAGCCTGGACTTAATATATCATTGGAGTTAAGCAGATTAGATTTTATAAATCATATAAATTACACACTGTTTTAATTGAACATATGTTTGTTTCGATACTAATCAGTATGGATATTTTCTTTTCGATACTGGCAGTATCGGTATCGATAATGTTTCGATAATGTCGAGTTATCGATAACGGGACTTAAATATAGTACGGTGATATCAGTCGAAATGGTGTCTAATTTTATCTGCGTATTAATTTCATTAAAAAAAGAGATGGTTACTCAAAAAGCAGGAAATAAACGACTGACAATTTATGAAGCATATGATATTTTTAATAAACTGCTTCTATTTAACAATGTTTCAAATGAATTATGTTCTGTAAGCGTACAAATCGTTTGGTTTTACAAATAAAAAAATTCGAATCTAAACCAACTGCTTCAAAACGGGAACTATTTATTCCGAACAATGCCTAATTGGGTGTATGGACTCCAGCTTAGTTTTCTTGTCTGGCAATGCTAGAATAGTAAATTGTATTGGGGTTTTATTGTCGGTGCGAAATATGTATGGAGTTTACCATGCGTTTATTAGTGAATTTCAATTGGGAAAAGAGAAATTTGAATGGTCATCATGTGTGTGTGTTGTGTGTGTGTGTGTGTGTGTGTGTGTGTGTGTGTGTGTGTGTGTGTGTGTGTGTGTGTGTGTGTGTGTGTGTGTGTGTGTGTGTGTGTGTGTGTGTGTGTGTGTGTGTGTGTGTGTGTGTGTGTGTGTGTGTTTACCGAGCAAAAATCTGTTCGACAGTTTCAAAATGGCGATCCTTTCATATGTTAAAAAAAATCACAGAACTTTTACACTATACTGTTAACAGAAACTTGAATTTACCGTCGTAATCATTGAATTCAGTATAAATTTGCAATTGAAAATCCATTAAAAAAATGAATTTAACGGAAGTTTTGTTTAATTTCTGGATTTTCAATATAATTTAAAAGTTTACTATATAAAGCTATACAGTTTTTAACGCTGATTTCGGTGGTAAAATCAGTCAGTTCGTTTCGCTTCGGCGTTACAATTGAACGCCGTTTTTACGGTTTCTCCGATAATTTGTTTATTACTTGAACTCAATGTAAGGTTTCATAATGTCTCCGCACAATTTGCAAATACCCTGGTTCACTTCCTGAAACATTTGGGAACACCCTGCGCTGTGCACAAGTTCGCGAAACCAAATCACTCTGTAATCATCAAATCAGTTGTTTCCTTTACCAGTGCTTCAATCAATCATTGGCGGGATTGTACGCGCTAGGCGAAAGCAGCCTGTAGAAATACCGCGCCATTTCGTACGACGAATTGTACAGTCCGGACTCCGTACTTCCAAAAATTGTGTTCGGATTGGTGAACCTTTCGTATATAGCAATAAGGCTGAAACAAAAGGAGTCGAAAAGTTACGGCAAGAAAAATACATAAAAAATTAGTTTTTAAAAGTAATAATTTCAAAACCATTAGTAAGAAAATGTTTTGTAAAATGAAATATGTTTGTATGGTTCGTATATTTTGTCTGAATTGAAAATAAAGCAACGATATAAATACTGTGTTAAGCCAGTACTTACATATGGTATCAATGGGATATTTCGAGAGAAAAGTAATAATCGACTTAATTCAATTATTGAAATTATTCGAATAATACGAATTATCATTCATCCACTTGTTACTAGTTATTTGGTTACATTTCGACTGATTGAATGACGAATTCGAATGATTTCTTTTTGTATTTTAATAATCTGTATTTTATATTATTATAAATATATTAATTTACTGAGAATATAGAAAATTAATTGTAATTTTGTAGTTTTTTCATCATTAAAATCAAAATAACAAATAATATGCAGTAACTATGTTCAGTATAATGATCTGCCTTCCCTAGCTTCACCAATATTATGGCCCGTCCTATTTATAATTTTCTATCTCCACCTTGTACCCCTCCTCTATTCAACACGTGTACATTAAACCTGACGTGCTCGCTTCTGATTGGCTCCTTTCAAACTTCCTCTTCAACGGTCGTCCTTCCTGTTCATTTTTTAAAATTTTTAGATTTTAAAAAATTAAAAAAATTTTTTTCTAAAATTAACAGAAAGGACGACCGTTGAAGAGAAAGTTTGAAAGGAGTAAATCAGAAGCGAGCACGTCAGGTTTAATGTACACGTGTTAAATAGAGGAGGGGTACGAGGTTGAGATAAAAAATTATAAATAGGACTGGCCATAATATTGGTGACCAGTATATATATAGTTTTTGAAGATGGAGATACTTCGAAACGCGTCAATGAAAGTAGAATTGACAAAGCTAGGGAAGGCAGATCATTGTACTGAGCAGCTCTGTTCATAAAGTGGAGCAGATGTTTTAAAAAAAGTTTCTAAAACTTAAGTTAGTTTTAAAAAAATTCTTCTTTCTAATCACTAAACAAACGCACTGTACATACAAGAATAGCAGCAAATGTCAGCATAACAGATAATAATGTATTAGTGAAAATATTTACTTTGATTTCCAGTCTGGTAATTCTGGATTTTTCTGAAATAATGAAGACAAAGGTGTATCCAGGTAAAACAACAAATCCGGTCTCATGAGGTCGTCCGGGTATTCGTATACGCTGTCTCCATATTCTGGAAGGTTTTCAGGATAGGGAAACTTTTTATTCAGCATGAACGCAGCGAATTCCGTCCAATATCTGTAAAATAAAGAGTAAATGCATGAGTATACGAATGTGTTCTACACGTCTATTTATAGTTTGGAAACTATTTAAGCGAAAATTAATGGAGAAATGCCTTTCAAATTTCTCCAAAATAATCCGATAAAACCACGGAAAACTGTATTATTTGTCAAAATCATTTTAAAGTTATTTCTCAAGACGTGATAATACAGATATATAATTCCCGTCACTGAAGAACATTTTTGAACTATGTTGAGTATAATGATCTGCCTTCTCTGGCTTCGTCAATTCTACTTTCGTTGACGCGTTTCGGAGAACCTCTATCTTCAAAAACTATATCTATACTGGTCACCAATATTATGGCCCGTCCTATTTATACTATCTCCACCTCGTACCCCTCCTCTATTCAACACGTGTAAATTAAACCTGACGTGCTCGCTTCTGATTGGCTCTTCAAAATCATACGTTTTCACTGGCTTCTGATTGACTCCTTTCAAACTTTCTCTTCAACGGTCGTCCCTCCTGTTAATTTTTTGAAAATTTTTAGATTTTTAAACGTAATATCTGCTTGCGACGATATCTGTTCATTTATTATGTTTTCTCCCTTTAATTTAGATTTAAAAATTTCCAAGTTCTCTAAAATGTTCATACGTCTTCCTTTTTGTGCCATTTGTAGTACTTTCATGGAGTTTTCCATTTTTCCAGGTATGTGTCACCCTTTTATTTTTTAATACATTTTTTAAAATGTATCAAAAATAAAAGAGGATCACATTTAATAAAAGACCCTCTTTTTCGTTCATTTGTCGCTCATGATAAGCTCAGTGAAATCATCGATATGTTTTCATATCGATGGTGTGCCGATAATTCGGTACAAAAACCAACATATCAAAACTTCGATATTTTTTTGCCATTCACGGATTCAGTCTTACGTATAATAAGAACTTAAGTATACTTACCCATTGAGTACCACCATATGACCACGTGCTAACAGCTGACGGACTTTATACGCACTGACGTAAAACGATAACATGTAGAAAGCGTGTTTCACCCGACTTCCTGCCTCAAATCTCGGAAAGAATTTAACCAAACATTTCGGTGGGCTTAGTACAAACTTTGCACCTATGATGTTAGCAAAAAGTCTTCCTGTCATTCTTTTTACTGTAAAATCATACAATAAATAAATTAAATTATTAAACACGTTTAATTATTATAAACACGTTTCTTATATTTTTAAAAGATTTATGGAAAGCTTGGTTAACTAAAAAATTAAATTTTGTGTTTATTGAATCCAAAATAGTGGTTTTACTGGAACATTTTTTTTGCAACACTGGGGTAAAACTAACTAATCGGTTTTGACGAAGTTTTGCACATTGTTTTTATACTTTTTTACAACTTAAATAAAATAATTATTTAATTATTGATATCCTAATATTATTCTGTTTTAAAATGATTGCTTAACGGTAGAATACTTATTTTAATATTACTGTCAATTCGGATACTTTGTGTATATAAAAACAATACACGATGTTTCGATAGTATTGATCAGCTGTCGTTTTCAAGAGACTAACTTAAAACAAAACACATACGAGGTGTTCACATAGTAACAAGAATTGTTAAATTTCGCGGGCTTGGAGAGCCTGATTGTCAAACATTTTTTTAATTATGTTAGTATATATGCCCTTGAAGTATGATAAAACTTTCAGCTGTTTTCATTGTTGACTTTGTCTGTGAAAGCCACTAAGGTTAGACGTATTTTTATGAGTTCGGCGATTTTCGTTTGTTAAAAGAAATGGATCAAAGAATTTGTATCAAATTTTGCGTAAAAAATGGAAAAAATGTAACAAAATGTGTGAAATGTTAATAAAGGCCTATGGTGAGTCTACTTTGAGTAAAGCAAGAGTTTATGAGTGGTTTAAGCGTTTCCAAGAAGGCCATGAAGACTTTGAAAATGACGAACGCCCTGGACGCCCCAGCACATCAACAACAGATGAAAACGTGGAAAAAGTGAAATAAATGGTTTTGAACAATCGTAATTAGAGAGGTCGCTGATGATGTTGACATATCGATTGGATCATGTCATAACATTGTTTCCAATGTTTTGTGTATGAAACGCGTGGCAGCAAAATTGTTGAATTTTTAACAATAACAGCGAATGGAAGTTACTAAATGAAGTGAACGACGATGCAGAATTACTGAAACGTATTATAACAGCTGACGAAACATGGGTTTACGGATATTACGTCGAAAAAAGACTCATCATCCCAGTGGAGGCATTCTGGCTCGCCAAGACCGAAAAAGGCTCGACAAGTGCGGTTGAATGTGAAGGTTATGCTCACTGTGTTTTTCGATATTAATGGCATCGATATAAATTCCTGCTACCAGGTGAAACGGTCAATAAGGATTACTACCTACAAGATCAACGCCGTTTGCGTGAAGCAATCCGGAAGAAACGCACGGATCTGTGGAAAAACTATTCATGCTTTTGCATCACGATAATGCACCAGCTCACAATTCATTGCTTGTTCGTGAATTTGTTGGCCAAAAACGGTACTGTAACGATGCTCCAGCCTCCATATTCGCCAGACATGGTTCCGTATAACTTTTTCCTATTTCTAGAAATAAAGAGAACCTTAAATAGCCGTCGTTTTACAGCCGTAGATGACATTAAAAGCGCTTCGATGAAAGAACAAAGATCTCAAAATCGAGTTTGAGAAGTTTTTCGAGGATTGGAAGAAGCCATCCATTCCATAAGTGCATAATCTCCAATGGGGACTATTTTGAAGGCGACAACATCAATGTAGAAGAACAAATAAATATTTTGCTCAAAAAATGATAATTCTCGTTATTTGCTAAACACACCTTGTACAACTAGAATATTAGCATTCATGCAAGATAAAACAATAAAAACTAAGGCACGCACTCAGGGCTGATTTGATTGAATCAAAAGTAATAAATATAAAAACAAAACTCATATTCATGTGTGTTTATGTAAATATAATTCGTTTATGTTTTAAGTTCTTGAGAACGAGAGTTGATCAACACTCTTGAATCGTCCTGTATGTTTCTGTATACACATATAATACAAATTTCCGAATAAATAATGTCAATAAAATTAATATTTTAAACGTATTATTTATTTATAATATAATAAATAGAATTCAAACGTGCGCTGTGCTCATGCGCGGCCCTCCAAGAAAGTGCACTCAATTTGCTCCGATTGTGCGTCCCGAACTCCTGCTAGAACTTCTAGAGCAAAAGAACGTTTGGAGAAGCAACACAGATGCGATTGCCATCTTTAATTTTGAACCAGTGTCAAATCTGAAATGGTAATTAAGTTTTGGCTACGAAGGACACTACACCTTTGAGTCCTGGGCCGATAGGGACAATTAGCGTTATTGGGCAGCGGGTAGCCGTAGTGATTGTGCTACCTTGGTACCGAAGTTAGTATGTAATTTAGTTGCGTCATCAGTGTAGTGATCCCCTCTGTAATATGTAGTATTTCCCGTTATATGTCTGTAGTGTGAACTCCTAAATATCGTAGTGATTGTGCTGTCTTGGTACAATGTCTTGGTTAGTATGTAATGTAGTTGCGTCTCCCGTTATATGTCTGTAGTGTGAATCCCCTAAATATCGTAGTGATCGTGCTACCTTGGTACCGAAGTTAGTATGTAATTTAGTTGCGTCATCAGTGTAGTGATCCCCTCTGTAATATGTAGTGTTTCCCGTTATATGTGTGTAGTGTGAACTCCTAAATTTCGTAGTGATCGTGCTTTCTTGATGCGGAAGTTCGTATGTAATTTAGTTGTGTCATCAGTGTAGTGATCCCCTCTGTAATATGTAGTTTTTCCGTTATATGTCTGTAGTGTTAACTCCTAAATATCGTAGTGATTGTGCTATCTTGGTACCGAAGTTAGTATGTAATGTAGTTGCGTCATCAGTGTAGTGATCCTCTCTGTAATATGTAGTATTTCCCGTTATATGTCTGTAGTGTGAATCCCCTAAATATCGTAGTGATCGTGCTACCTTGGTACCGAAGTTAGTATGTAATGTAGTTGCGTCATCAGTGTAGTGATCCTCTCTGTAATATGTAGTATTTCCCGTTATATGTCTGTAGTGTGAATCCCATAAATATCGTAGTGATCGTGCTACCTTGGTACCGAAGTTAGTATGTAATTTAGTTGCGTCATCAGTGTAGTGATCCCCTCTGTAATAAGTAGTGTTTCCCGTTATATGTCTGTAGTGTGAATCCCCTAAATATCGTAGTGATCGTGCTACCTTGGTACCGAAGTTAGTATGTAATTTAGTTGCGTCATCAGTGTAGTGATCCCCTCTGTAATAAGTGGTGTTTCCCGTTATATGTCTGTAGTGTGAATCCCCTAAATATCGTAGTGATCGTGCTACCTTGGTACCGAAGTTAGTATGTAATTTAGTTGCGTCATCAGTGTAGTGATCCCCTCTGTAATATGTAGTATTTCCCGTTATATGTCTGTAGTGTGAATCCCCTAAATATCGTAGTGATCGTGCTACCTTGGTACCGAAGTTAGTATGTAATGTAGTTGCGTCATCAGTGTAGTGATCCCCTCTGTAATATGTAGTGTTTCCCGTTATATGTCTGTAGTGTGAATCCCCTAAATATCGTAGTGATCGTGCTACCTTGGTACCGAAGTTAGTATGTAATGTAGTTGCGTCATCAGTAATCCTCTGTAATATGTAGTGTTTCCCGTTATATGTCTGTAGTGTGAAACTCCTAAATATCGTAGTGATCGTGCTCTTGGTACCGAAGTTAGTATGTAATGTAGTTGCGTCATCAGTGTAGTGATCCCCTCTGTAATAAGTAGTGTTTCCCGTTATCCCTTCTCTCGTAATATGTAGTATTTCCCGTTATAGTGATCCCTTGGTACCGAAGTCTGTAATAGTGTAGTGTGTTATATGTCTGTAGTGTGAATCCCATAAATATTGTAGTGTTCGTGCTACCTTGGTACCGAAGTTAGTATGTAATTTAGTTGCGTCATCAGTGTAGTGATCCCCTCTGTAATATGTAGTGTTTCCCGTTATATGTCTGTAGTGTGTAATCCTGTCTTGGTACCGAAGTTAGTATGTAATGTAGTTGCGTCATCAGTGTAGTGATCCCTCTGTAATAAGTAGTGTTTCGTGCTATCCTTGGTACCGAAGTTAGTATGTAATGTAGTTGCGTCATCAGTGTAGTGATCCCCTCTGTAATAAGTAGTGTTTCCCGTTATATGTCTGTAGTGTTAATCTTCTAAATATCGTAGTGATCGTGCTGTCTTGGTACCGAAGTTAGTATGTAATGTAGTTGCGTCATCAGTGTAGTGATCCCCTCTGTAATAAGTAGTGTTTCCCGTTATATGTCTGTAGTGTGAATCCCCTAAATATCGTAGTGATCGTGCTGTCTTGGTACCGAAGTTAGTATGTAATGTAGTTGCGTCATCAGTGTAGTGATCCCCTCTGTAATAAGTAGTGTTTCCCGTTATATGTCTGTAGTGTTATCTTCTAAATATCGTAGTGATCGTGCTGTCTTAGTACCGAAGTTAGTATGTAATGTAGTTGCGTCATCAGTGTAGTGATCCCCTCTGTAATATGTAGTGTTTCCCGTTATATGTGTGTAGTGTTATCTTCTAAATATCGTAGTGATCGTGCTGTCTTGGTACCGAAGTTAGTATGTAATGTAGTTGCGTCATCAGTGTAGTGATCCCCTCTGTAATATGTAGTATTTCCCGTTATATGTCTGTAGTGTTATCTTCTAAATATCGTAGTGATCGTGCTGTCTTGGTACCGAAGTTAGTATTTATATCCCGATTAGGCTTGGTCAGTGTTTGTTTTTATAAAAGCTGGCTCTCCAAGTTAGGCGTAAATGGTTGTCCTGGGAGGAACCGTGATATTTAAAGATCCCTGTCGCTCCTTCACATACAGACGCCTACATTTCTCCGCAGTTGGTAGCAGAGTGTGGTTATGATCCACTGACCTCTGAGTAATGGGCTCAGCACGCTTCCATTGAGAATTTAAAATAAATATTTTTTTATTAAATAACATTTGATTTGTTATAATGTATATACTTTTAATTATAAATGATTTACTATGATAAGAAATATTATAATATAGCATTATTAGTTTTTTTATATATTGATGAATTAGAAAATAACGCCTGAAAAATTTAGATTAAAATTAATCAGTGATTAGTAATAATTTAATTTAAAACTACTAAATTTAGTTGAAATTTAATTTAAAAAATTATTAGTGATGAAATCAAAGACTTACTCTTTTTTAAGTCTCCTTCCACAACAATGAATGGTTTTCTATTGGCCACACGATCCAGATTTACGTCTGGGAAGTCCATACATTCCTTGTAGGCTCTTAGCATTTCATCTATATCCCGACTGTAATATTTCTTCAACAAATACAATAGTTTTTTAATTGATGGTAATAATTTCAAAATACTATTTTTATCAAAAATTAGAACGAATACTCACTGTATTTATTAAAACTTAAGATCTAATAAGCTACGTTTTGGTGGCAATTTTTTACATAAACAGGTATTAACGCACCACCGCTTGACTTTCAATAATGATTAAAGAAATGCCCGCAAATCACTAGTTATTATATAATACTCGTACAGTAGAAAAGCCATACTTTAAAATGTCTAAATAGGGCTGATATAGCTTAAGTCTTTAACCCCTTATAATTCAATATTGTTTTCCATTAGAAGGAATTTATAGTGCCACATTTTACACAGCAAATTTTCCACTACAGAATAAACAATTGAAGCGGCCATTATTGTACCCATACTTGGGACGATTATATAGTAATCAAGTCAAAGATACATCAAGAAAATCTTTTGAGTGATTTTTTGTTAAAAATAAAATTCTGCTCAGTTGATTTTTTCGAAATTGCAAATGTACATATAAGCGCGAATTTAAAATCTAGCATTTTTGTCGGATTTTATTCAAAAACAGCAAACCAAATTATTTTCGCAAAAGCTTAATACATCCGTTCCTCACAACAAAATGTTTGTTGTCCGCTCAGACAACGCTTGTCGAACATTATTCGCTCAGTCCACATTTGTCGTAACTTTGTTCGTTCCGACCACGGACGTCTTAATGTTTTTCTGTCAGCCCATGTTCGTCGTAACTTTGTTTACTCAGCCCACGCTCTTCGTAACTTTATTCGTTCACACCTCGCTTGTCTTAATTTTGTTCGTTCTGTCCTCGGACGTCTTAACTTTTTTCTTTCAGCCCTCGTTCGTCGTAACTTCGTTTGTCCAGTCTACTCGTTATAACTTTGTTCGTTTACCCCTCGCATGGCTTAACTTTGTTCGTTCTGTCCAAGGACGTCCTTAACTTTTTTCCTTCATTCACATTCGTCGTAATTTCGTTTGTCCAGCCCAATCATCGTAACTTCATTCGTTCACCCCTCGCATGTCTTAACTTTGTTCGTTCTGTCCACGGACGTCTTAACTTTTTTCTTTCAGTCCACGTTCGTCGTAACTCCGTTTGTCCAGCCTACTCATCATAACTTTGTTCGTCCACCTCTTATATGTCTTAACTTTGTTTGTTCTGTCCTCGGACGTCTTAAATTTTTTCTTTCAGCCCACGTTCGACGTACTTTCGTATGTCCAGCCTACTCGTCGTAACTTTGTTCGTTCACCCCTTGCATGTCTTAACTTTGTTCGTTCTGTCCACGGACGTCTTAACGTTTTTCCTTCATTCACGTTCGTCGTAACTTTGTTTGTCCAACCTACCGTCGTAACTTTGTTCGTTCACCTCTCGCATGTCTTAACTTTGTTCGTTCTGTCTACGGACCTCTTAACTTTTTTCTTTCAGCCCACGTTCGTCGTAACTTTGTTTGTCCAACCTACCGTCGTAACTTTGTTCGTTCACCTCTCGCATGTCTTAACTTTGTTCGTTCTGTCCACGGACGTCTTAACTTTTTTCTTTCAGCCCACGTTCGTCGTAACTTCGTTTGTCCAGCCTACTCATCATAACTTTGTTCGTCCACCTCTTATATGTCTTAACTTTGTTTGTTCTGTCCTCGGACGTCTTAAATTTTTTCTTTCAGCCCACGTTCGACGTACTTTCGTATGTCCAGCCTACTCGTCGTAACTTTGTTCGTTCACCCCTTGCATGTCTTAACTTTGTTCGTTCTGTCCACGGACGTCTTAACGTTTTTCCTTCATTCACGTTCGTCGTAACTTTGTTTGTCCAGCCTACTCGTCGTAACTTAGTTCGTTCACCCCTCGCATGTCTTAACTTTGTTCGTTCTGTCTACGGACCTCTTAACTTTTTTCTTTCAGCCCACGTTCGTCGTAACTTTGTTTGTCCAACCTACCGTCGTAACTTTGTTCGTTCACCTCTCGCATGTCTTAACTTTGTTCGTTCTGTCCACGGACGTCTTAACTTTTTTCTTTCAGCCCACGTTCGTCGTAACTTCGTTTGTCCAGCCTACTCATCATAACTTTGTTCGTCCACCTCTTATATGTCTTAACTTTGTTTGTTCTGTCCTCGGACGTCTTAAATTTTTTCTTTCAGCCCACGTTCGACGTACTTTCGTATGTCCAGCCTACTCGTCGTAACTTTGTTCGTTCACCCCTTGCATGTCTTAACTTTGTTCGTTCTGTCCACGGACGTCTTAACGTTTTTCCTTCATTCACGTTCGTCGTAACTTTGTTTGTCCAGCCTACTCGTCGTAACTTAGTTCGTTCACCCCTCGCATGTCTTAACTTTGTTCGTTCTGTCTACGGACCTCTTAACTTTTTTCTTTCAGCCCACGTTCGTCGTAACTTTGTTTGTCCAACCTACCGTCGTAACTTTGTTCGTTCACCTCTCGCATGTCTTAACTTTGTTCGTTCTGTCCACGGACGTCTTAACTTTTTTCTTTCAGCCCACGTTCGTCGTAACTTCGTTTGTCCAGCCTACTCATCATAACTTTGTTCGTCCACCTCTTATATGTCTTAACTTTGTTTGTTCTGTCCTCGGACGTCTTAAATTTTTTCTTTCAGCCCACGTTCGACGTACTTTCGTATGTCCAGCCTACTCGTCGTAACTTTGTTCGTTCACCCCTGCATGTCTTAACTTTGTTCGTTCTGTCCACGGACGTCTTAACGTTTTTCCTTCATTCACGTTCGTCGTAACTTTGTTTGTCCAGCCTACTCGTCGTAACTTAGTTCGTTCACCCCTCGCATGTCTTAACTTTGTTCGTTCTGTCTACGGACCTCTTAACTTTTTTCTTTCAGCCCACGTTCGTCGTAACTTTGTTTGTCCAACCTACCGTCGTAACTTTGTTCGTTCACCTCTCGCATGTCTTAACTTTGTTCGTTCTGTCCACGGACGTCTTAACTTTTTTCTTTCAGCCCACGTTCGTCGTAACTTCGTTTGTCCAGCCCACTCATCGTAACTTTATTCGTTCACCCCTCGCATGTCTAAACTTTGTTCGTACTGCCCACGGAAGTCAACTTTTTTCTGTCAGTCCACGTTCGTCGTAACTTCGTTTACTCAGCCCACACTAGCCGCACCTTTGTTCTTTCAGTCCATGCACGTAACTTTGTTATCATAACTTATGTGCATAACGTACACAGAGAACTCAAAGTAGAACTGGTCAATGATGAAATAAGAAAGCAAGCAGCGAAGCATGGGAATCACAGTCTCCTGGACACTATATAAGTGAAGCCACTGGATTTGATTAGTTCATTTTGATTGGGAGTAAACAATTGGTTTCATCCCTCAAGGTATTTATCTTATATTTAAATTACCAGATGAGTTAATAATCTCAGTTATAACATTATGTAATAAAAAAATGCTTACGTACAGACACCCCATGTAACCCACATCGGGTTCATTTTTTATGTAATCTTTCTCATATTGTGCAACCCTTAAATAACTTAATTAAAATGAACCACTTACCCTATACGAAATGAACACGTCCATAATTTCATTAAGATTTTTAAGCCTTTTCATTATCACATTACTTGTTACGAGAGGAGCTGGTTTATAAACTGTAACAGAAAGTATAAATAATATATTGCAGGATTTTGACTTTAGAATAACAGCGATACACCTTTCTCAAGGTTAGAAAACCGAATTTCTAAATAATATAATATAATAATATATATTATATAATAAAAACAAACTTGAATTGGCCTTCCAATTGACGAAAGAAACATACAATAAGAAATCCCTTTCATGGGGGTCCAAAATTAAACGTTATAAAACAGTGATCAAGCCGGAAGCACTGTACGCAGCAGAAATATTAACCATGAATCGCATAGGCAAAATAGAAAAACTTGAAATAACGGAAAGGAAAATCTTAAGAAAAATTATAGGAACAAAATTTCAGGATAATAAGGTTGTATATATAAGAAATGAAGCTCTCTATAAGAAAATTGAAAAACTGTCAGATACTATGAGAAAAAGGAGAATAAATTTTTACGGCCATCTTCTTAGAATGAACTCCAATAGATTGACGAAACAGGTGTTCGATTTTTTCCATAATCGTAAAACGAAACCGAACTGGTTTAAAGAAATTGAAAAAGACCTAATAGAATTAAAAATTACAGAAGATTCATTGTTTGAACAAACTGCTAAGATAATTACCAAAGACGAAAGAATAAGATTCCAAGATAAAGCCAAAATAAGACCTAAACCTGTCATTTCGGAAGAGGAGAGGAAGAGAAGATCGGAAAGAATGAAGAGCTACTGGGAACAAAGAAAAGTACAGCGCGCAACAAATGATTGATTCAGCGTACCCCAAAGAGGGTGAAACGAAAAAAAAAAATATAATATAATATAGTCATAAAACCGGAGGTATTATATGCAAGCGAGACGCTAGCACTCCACACAAAAGCTACCATGGAGGGTATTTTGAAGGAAGAACGCAAAATCTTGAGGAAGATCCTTGGCCCGAGATTAACAGAAGACAGATACAGGTTGCACTCCCGGAAGACCACAGGGAAGATATCGAACCTGGCAGCAGATATCAGAAGGAGGCTACGGTTCTATGGACACATCAGTAGACTCCCAACAACGAGACTTGCCAACAGAATCCTTAAGTATATACAAGGAGTCAAATCAAACAACGTCGTGGATCGCACAAGTCAGAATAGACCTACATGACGCAGAAATAGACTCAAAAGACGTTGAAGACAGGAACGCATACAGGAGAAAGGTGCTCGGTTGGAAGGTCCCAGAGAATGAAATCCCAAAGAGAGCAGGGGTAAAATGGACGGAGGAGCGGAAGAGGATCCATGGGGACAGAATGAGGGAGGTGTGGAGGATTAGAAGGAACAAGACATGAGTCGGAGTGCTTTGCGTGATCCAACAGGGTCTACACGCAAATAATAATAATATAATATAATATAATATAATATAATATAATATAATATAATATAATATAATATAATATAATATAATATAATATAATATAATATAATATAATATAATATAATATAATATAATATAATATAATATAATATAATATAATATAATATAATATAATATAATATAACATAATATAATATAATATATAATATAATATTATATATTATAATATAACTTTTTCACCATACACTTTTAAAAGGTAATTTTACCTTTATAAAAATATGCTTGGACCATCATTTATTATTTTTTAAAATAGTTTGAAAATACAAAAAAAAACAACGAATCGCATAATTGTAAAAATGTGAATTTAAATATTTAAAATGCTTATTAAAACCAATTATAACCCTTTTTAAGATTATGTAATCAGGTTTTTTAGAAGAATATAAAGTAAAAATATAACGTTTTTTAAACTTTTAAAGTCTTTTTTGATGTGAATCAATCGGATGAATCAAATCGGATAAAATTCCACTTTTTTAAAGACGTATCTTCATGTCTTTAAAAGATCAAAAGATCTTCAAGTCTTTAAAAGATCAAAAGATCTTCATGTCTTTGCAAGATCGAAAGATCTTCATGTCTTTAAAAGATCAAAAGATCTTCATGTATTTAAAAGATCAAAAGATCTTCATGTCTTTGCAAGATCGAAAGATCTTCATGTCTTTAAAAGATCAAAAGATCTTCATATATTAAAAAGATCAAAAGATCTTCATGTCTTTGCAAGATTTAAAGATCTTCATGTCTTTAAAAGATCAAAAGATCTTCAAGTCTTTAAAAGATCGAAAGATCTTCATGTCTTTGCAAGATCGAAAGATCTTCATGTCTTTAAAAGATCAAAAGATCTTCATGTATTTAAAAGATCAAAAGATCTTCATGTCTTTGCAAGATCGAAAGATCTTCATGTCTTTAAAAGATCAAAAGATCTTCATGTATTTAAAAGATCAAAAGATCTTCATGTCTTTGCAAGATTGAAAGATCTTCATGTCTTTAAAAGATCAAAAGATTATTTTGTCTTTAAAAGATCAAAAGGTCTTCATGTCAGAACTGATGCTCACTACGTCCCAGGTCTAGTTTTACCGTGATAATCGCTACCGCTAATCTAACAGCTCATTTTAAAAATTACCGTTATTTTCTCTTTCGTCGCTAACATTTCAGTACCAAATTTGCTTGAGAGCGGATTTCCATTTGAAAATAAGCTGGAGAGACCATAATACTCGAACCCGGGACTTGGAAATGAGCTCAGGCCATTTGGTAACTATCTGAGAAATAGCGACAAACTTAGTTAAGTTCGAACATAACTTGCCAAGTTGGTTAATACCAACAAGTTCACTAAGCAGTAAAATTTAAAATTTCATAAATTATAATTCTAGATCTAAATTAAAATTACGGTAATGGATTTGACGGTTATCAGGGATCGTTTTCGTATTTCTAAAGTATATTTGAAAATTTGGATTTTTGCTATTTTTAAAGCCGACGGTGGTGAAACCACAAGAATGAAAGGCAAGAAAAACATTGTTGGAAATTGTATTTTATTGCATCAGCGAGACAGTTGCGTGCCGAGATTATAGTGGTTAAGAGTATCGAATAGTGTCCGTGTTTAAACATTTCATACCAAAGTCCAGTACGCACCTAAATAGTCAGGGAATTCAAGACGCAGATCAAACTTATTGCCCAGCATTTTATCCATCTCGCTGTGGATTGTCATGATCTTGTCATCCAATTGTCCTTCTGACTCGATTATTACATAATCAGTATCGTATTTAAATTTCATGTATAGCTCTCTTAACCTGAAAAATAAACAGTAGAAAAATATTGCACGATTTTTTTCAAATTTAATTATTTTACCGAAAAATCGAATCGGAACTTGACAAAGATCTGCAAAATTTTCCAAAATCTGTTGGTCACATATAGATTACATTTATTTTCCAGTCTATACTCATTAACCTGCACTCTATATCTTTAGAGAATATAAATATAAATACACTTTAGTATATTTTATATACCCTGTATTCAATACTCCGTATTGCTTTCTACTCTTTATAATACATTTGTAATTGACTGAAGGTCTTTACTTCATTTATGCACTTTTACTCAATACGCTACAATCTCCACTCTCTACTTACTACTCTATAGCTTACACTCTGTACTAGGTAGCCTATTCTGTACTCCATATTCTACATTCTATACTCAATATTCTATGCTCTATACTTTATACTCTATACTCTACACTTTATACTGTATAATAAAATTCTGTTTTCAATACAATATAGTTTAAATTCAGTGATAACCTATTCTCTATGCCCTGTATTTATACGTACATCATATTCTATACTATTTACTCTTAACTCTTTAATGTTTACTGTTTGTTAATTTCTATTTGCTATTTGCTATTCAAAATTAGCTATTCATTATTCGCTATTCACTATTTCATATTTAGTATTTACTACTATCTATTTTCAATTTACTATTTAAATTATGAGATATACTTTTAACTCACTGCTCTATAAGCTATACGCTATAGGCCTATAAACTATACGCTATAGGCCATCTCTATATAGAGGGCGGAGGTGAATGTGGCTAAAAAACCTGTCAATCTACACGTCAAAGTCTAGCCGCAGTTACTGCTGTTTCTTAATTCTTACCGTCAATGAAGTCCCAATATACGGTATATATATATATATATATATATATATATATATATATATATATATTATTCTATACCATTTCTCTAATAAATGGTTCTTTTACGATATTTAGTTGATAAAATACATTCTTAAATTTATAATAAATAATTTGTGCCGACTTTGAGCTGAGCAAAAAATATTAAATAAATTTGTTTTAATACATATTTTATTAATTTTTCTAATGTTCTAAATAAATATTATTATGGATCGCATAAGGTATTAATTTTTCAATCTTACTTTTTTGAAAAACGAGGATTTTGTGTCGTATACGTATCGATTCTCGGTGTAAAATTATGGTTCATGTAAACTAGCATGTCGCATTTCAGGAGGTCACTTGGTATTTTGAATACGTTATGGTCTTCCCGTGGTAATTTTGCAGAAGTCTTAAATACCTTTTCAATAATGTAGGCGGCTTGACCGTACCAGTACCTGTAAAAATAATCAGTGCCAAAATATTACACAGTCTCTCTCTCTCTCTCTCTCTCTCTCTCTCTCTCTCTCTCTCTCTCTCTCTTTAAAATTTAAGTAAGTCGATAAAATTTCTCTTTTCTGAACCTGCCGGCAAAAAACTGGAAAATCGACATATCTATAGTTAGCTCGTTAGTATGTGTACGAGGTGTGTTCAGAAAGTAACGAGAATTTTAATTTTTTGAACAAAATATTCATTTATTCTTCTACTTTGATGTTGTCGCCTTCAAAATAGTCCCCATTGCAGATTATGCACTTGTGCCGGAGCTTATTCAAATCCTCGAAACACTTCTCAAACTCGATCTTTGAGATAGCCTTTAGTTTTTTCAGCGAAGCGCTTTTAATGTCATCTACGGCTGTAAAACGACGGCCCTTTAAGTTCTCTTTATTTTTGGAAATTGGAAAAAGTCACACGGAGCCGTGTCTGGCGAATATGGAGGCTGAGGCATCGTTACAGTACTGTTTTTGGCCAAAAATTCACGAACAAGCAATGAAGTGTGAACTGGTGCATTTTCGTGGTGCAAAAGCCATGAATTGTTTTTCCACAGATCCGGGCGTTTTTTTCGGATTGCTTCACGCAAACGGCGTTCAACTTGTAGGTAGTACTCCTTATTGACCGTTTCACCTTGTGGCAGGAATTTATGATGCACTATGCCATTAATATCGAAGAACACAGTGAGCATAACCTTCACGTTCGACCGCACTTGTCGAGCCTTTTTCGGTCTTGGCGAGCCAGAATGCCTCCACTGAGATGATTGAGCCTTAGTTTCGACGTCATATCCGTAAACCCATGTTTCGTCACCTGT
Source organism: Callitettix versicolor (assembly GCA_022606455.1). Taxonomy (NCBI): domain Eukaryota; kingdom Metazoa; phylum Arthropoda; class Insecta; order Hemiptera; family Cercopidae; genus Callitettix; species Callitettix versicolor. The sequence continues at coordinate 58,743,461 of CM040191.1, forward strand.
TATAATAGGTTTCATTAATTCCGCATCGTCGTAGACTTCATTTAGTGACTCTTGAGCAACTTACATTCGCTGCTGTTTTTGTTTAAAATTCAACAATTTTGGAACGAATTTTGCTGCCACGCTTTTCATATACAAAACATTGGAAACAATGTCATGACATGATCCAATCGATATAAGAAAATCATCAGCGACCTCTCTAATTGTGATTCGGCGATTGTTCAAAACCATTTATTTCACTTTTTCCACGTTTTCATCGGTTGTTGATGTGCTAGGGCGTCCAGGGCGTTCGTCATCTTCAAAGTCTTCACGGCCTTCTTGGAAACGCTTATACCACTCGTAAACTCTTGTTTTACTCAAAGCAGACTCACCATAGGCCTTTGTTAACATTTCACACACTTTGTTACACTTTATTCTATTTTTGACGCAAAACTTAATACAAATCCTTTGATCCATTTCTTTTAACAAACGAAAATCGCCGAGTTAATAAAAACACATCTAACCTTAGTGGCTGTCACAGACAAAGTAAACAATGAAAACAGCTGAAAGTTTTATAATACTTTAAAGGCACGTACACCAACATAATAAAAAAAAATGTTTGACAATCGACTCTCCAAGCCCGCGAAATTTAAAAATTCTCGTTACTTTCTGAACACTCCTCGTATATCTAAACCTATATTTAGTAATTAATGGTTTTAACATTAACGGCGTTTAAACGTGTTAATTATTTTTATCACTCTAGAACAGCCTCCTTATTCTCTCGACCTTGCATCGTCGAATTTTTTACACTGACAGGACATCATTTTTTTTGTTTTTACAAAATTTCCAAAAGTGGCTTTCAGGATTGTTTCCAACAATTGTATGAACGGTTGAAGTGTGTACATGCGAGAGAGTATTTTGAAAAAAATAAGGTTAACATATTATATGTGCTTTAAATAAATTTTCATTGACCAATTTCCGGATCTTTTTACCCTACTTTGTAGTATGTAACATTGAATCATTATCGTGCATTTGATGGGTTGGCCGTGACCGTGACCTTGATGGTGGTTTGGGCTGAGGACCCGCAATGGAGGTAAAAGAGTGACTCATTCGTCTTATCTTCGTTGGGCCCACGATTTCTATTACCGTCCCTGCATTCTACCCAGGACTCTTTTATTCCCCCTTCCATAGCGCGGAGGTTACGCCACTACGAATATGCTACTTACGCCATTGCATCAGCGAGGCATCGCATACCGCTAATCTACTGTATTAATTCGAATACAATACCCGTTCATAACAACAGTTACTCCAGATTCCAGCAAATGCTTCGCGTTCCATGCGACAGCGTACAGTCCTAACTGGTAATATGCACATTTATATTTTAATAATTTATCGTTGAATTTTTTCGCCAGGCAGTGCATACATTGCGGTGGCAGGTTCAAGTACCTGGCGCCCAACGTGTCGGCTAAAGTTTTCGCTACGACTTTTCTGTCTGCAAAAGAAAAAATTAAACGTTACAATTAACAACGGCTGCTAGAAAAAAACATATTCGTAAAAATATTAGTTCTTTTTAAGATTTGAAATAGATTTCGGAACGGTTGATCGGATAACGAAACTGTCTTAAATATTCGCGAAATCGATTTTAACGTGTGAATCAAAAAATTCATAAATTAACATAAAAAATATTCAAATTAAATCGATAATATGGAAATAAAAACTGAACGCCGTCGGACTTTGCATATTTAAAACGTTAAATTGAATCGAACCAGAACAAAATATTGAGTGCTTAATTGCACGCACGCACGCTCGCACACACGCTCGCACGCACGCACACACGCACGCACACACATTTCGAAAAACTTTACTAAAAATAAAATTTAATTATTCAAAGTTCCCCTTACGCCTTATGTTGTTGCTTTCTACAACTATAAATGGTTTCTTTCGATCGGAAACTTTGACTAAATCATGTTTCTCTTCAAAACACATCTTGTATGTAGTTAGTATCTCGTCCACAACCATCGGGTTAGCTTCCTAGTAAATGATAAAGAAGAAATGCATAAGTGTGCGTTCAAAATACAAATATAAACATAGTAAATGCAACAAAATTAATGCAGCAAATCTACACAGATTTACAGAAATCTAAAATTATTTTACTAAAAAACATCAGTTTCAAAACAGTTTTAAAAGTTGAAAATCTATCTTGTTTCTCAATTTGGTGTTTGAAATGTGATAACTTATGAAGATTTATTACCGTGTAATAAATTTTTATTACAAGTGTCATCGCTTGAACAACAAAGGAACTGAGTTACACCTCATAGGTCCGCTTACCGAGAACATGCACGATAAAATCCCCGCACGTCTCTCCCGGTTTTCAAACAGTCTACACCTGCGAAACCTATTTTATTCCCGTCAATTAATATTCCCTTCTTATCGGTTTGCAGTGCTCGCGTATCTCGGGTCTATAGTACACTTTATCACATTACTGCCGGCGCACTAGGTCGCATCTCCCGTACACAATTGCTTCATTCCAATTGATACGTTCTTTCTCTGGTAACAATGGACTTTATAACAAAGTCATTACGGTCTTACCATAATGTCTAGAATAAATACAGGTCGAAAATCGTTGTTCGGCAGAAGATCGAGGAGGACCACCCACCCCAGAACAAATAAACGCCTACAAACACCCGAAACTATTCTACAAGACACTAAAACTTGCTCGGGAGCAAGCCGACTCGGTTGCCTAGTTGATAGCGTACTGGGCTTTCACCTCGAGGATCCGAGTTCGATTTCCGGGAAGGGCTTGGCATTTTCATACGCTACAAATCACCCCATCGTCTGCATTAAAGTGTGCACAATAATCGGACGTTAAAAAAAATTGCTCGGGAGCAAAAAGGGTGAACCCCGCCAACTATAAAAAAGACGTGAACTTCTTACTAATTATTCCGAACCGGAAGAATGCCTCTCCAGCCTGCAGACGACCTTGTAAAAGCCCGGACTTTAACTATTTTTCCCAGAGACTAAAAAAAATGCATTTAATGATCTCAAAGCAAAATGGAAAAAGAAAATTGACTGAAATTCTTTTTATATTCTTCTTCTTTTCTGCTAGGAGTATTGTCACTATGTTTCATATAATCTGTCTTCCCTAGCTTGGTCAATTCTACTTTCGTTGACGCGTTTCGTAGAACCTCCATCTTCAAAAACTACATCTATACTCCTGATTATAGATATAACAGAGCATAGATATAGTTTTTGAAGATGGAGGTTCTCCGAAACGCGTCAACGAAAGTAGAATTGACGACGCTAGGGAAGGCAGGTCATTGTACTGAACATGGTGAAAATTGACTGAGTTTACATACTTTTTTTTTCCAATTTATTCTTCAAAACTAAAATTTTAGTAAGTTTAGGTGGTTTTTGGGGAAATTCGGAATTTTGGTTTTTTTCATGACTCGAATAGATTTTTCGTGGTGGCCTTAACTCACGCACTCACGGTGTACATTTAAGTAACATTTAATCAAAGCTTTTACATATTTTCTTTTTAATTTAAAGCAGAATTTTCGTTCATTAGAAATGACCTTAAATTGACCCCTGAATTAACTGACTCATATCCACATTTAAATTTTCCCTAAAATCGCTCAATTAGTTCAGTCGGCTTATTATTGTGCATATTTATGTAGCTGTACACGGACAGCCATGTAAAAACCGCTGTCTTATGCATTGTATTACTGACAACGGTTACATTAAAAATCTTAAGTTCTTTTCTTTACCTTAACATAAATTCTATATTTGTATAAATTAAAAAAAAAAGATAACGAACTAACCCTTTCTTCTTGTAAAAACGAAATTATTGAATTTTCGTCCGCAAATAAAATATGCTCTGGAGTATAACAATTTGGGTAGGCACCTGCAACAATTGCAAATAAGGTTATTTACAGTTACACTGGTCTGCAGCAAAAGTATTGATAAAACGGCTTCATTAAAAGAAATATATATATATAAATACAACATTATTAAACGTTTAGAAAAAAACAGATTTTTATAAAAAAAATTATTACAGCGAAAACATTTATAGAATCCCGTTTAAGTGTTTAATCTAGAGTATGTAGAGTGTGTTCAGAAAGTAACGAGAACTTTTAAATTTCGCGGGTTCGGAGAGTCCGATTGTCAAACATTTTTTTTATTATGTTGGTATACATGCCCTTGAAGTATGATAAAACTCAACTGTTTTCATTGTTGACTTTGTCTGTGACAGCTACTTAGGTTAGACGTGTTTTTATGAGCTCGGCGATTTTCGTTTGTTAAAAGAAATGGATCAAAGAATTTGTATCAGATTTTGCGTAAAAAATGGAGTAAAGTGTAACAAAGTGTGTGAAACGTTAACAAATGCCTATGGTGAGTCTGCTATGAGTAAAGCAAGAGTTTACGAGTGGTATAAGCGTTTCCAAGAAGGCCGTGAAGACGTTGAAGATGACGAACGCCTTGGACGCCCCAGCACATCAACAACCGATGAAAACGTGGAAAAAGTGAAAGAAATGGTTAAGAACAATCGCCGAATCACAATTAGAGAGGTCGATGATGATGTTGGCATATCGATTGGATCATGTCATGACATTGTTTCCAGTGTTTTTGTATGAAACGCGTGGCAGCAAGATTCGTTCAAAAATTGTTGAATTTTGAACAAAAACAGCGCCGAATGGAAGTTGCTCAGGAGTCACTAAATGAAGTCAACGAAAATGCAGAATTACTGAAACGTATTATAACAGGTGACGAAACATGGGTTTACTGATATGATGTCGAAACTAAGGCTCAATCATCCCAGTGGAGGCATTCTGGCTCGCCAAGACCGAAAAAGTCTCGACAAGTGCTGTCGAACGTGAAGGTTATTCTCACTGTGTTCTTCGATATTAATGGCATAGTGCATCATGAATTCCTGCCACCAGGTGAAACGATCAATAAGGAGTACTACCTACAAGTTCAACGACGTTTGCGTCAAGCAAACCGAAAAAAACGCCCGGATCTGTAGAAAAACAATTCATGGATTTTGCACCACGATAATACACCAGCTCACACTCATTGCTTGTTCGTAAATTTTTTTTCAAAAACACTACTGTAACAATGCCCCAGCCTCCATATTCGCTAGACATGGTTCCGTGTGATTTTTTCCTATTTTCAAAAATAAAGAAAACCTTAAAGTGCCGTCGTTTTACAACCGTAGATGACGTTAAAAGCGCATCGCTGAAAGAACTAAAAGGCTATCTCAAAGATAGAGTTTGATAAGTGTTTCGAGGATTGGAAGAAGCGCTGGCACTAGTGCATAATCTCCAACGGGGACTATTTTGAAGGCGACAACAACAATGTAGAAGAATAAATAAATATTTTGTTCAAAAAATTAAAATTCTCGTTACTTTCTGAACACACCTTGTATATTTTCATTAGTATCGCGGGAAAAGCGTTGCATAGATAAATTTTCATTGAATTTCGTTGTAATTTAAGGGCAGATTTTTGACGCAAGCTTACCATACCAGTTGTTCAAAGAACTGGTAGAGCCAACAGTATATTCTTAGTCAATTGTCAGACTACTGTTAACCGTCAGCACACTGTACCGATCGCGTCCTCTTTCGCCAATTTAACCGACAACCGTAAAGTTTTCGAAAATTGTTACTGGACCAACGTTACTGTTCCACCGTAAAGTGCCAAAATTATTATAGATCTTGCCATTCAACCGGTATTACAAAAAAAACCAACAACTACACTCGTCATTGTTATATCTTGAAGGGAAAAGAATGGGAATACACGTTACCCATAAGTCGTTCGGGATTGAAAGATATTTTCGTAAAAAGTTTCAAAATAATCGGTCGATGTTTTTTGGTAAAAATGCGTAACAAACACACTAAACGACGAGTTTAAGAGAGACCTAGCATCGCTCTGTTAAAGAATTAAATGTAAAAATTCGGATTAGTAAAGCAACCAATTTTGGTTACTTCAGCACCCGTTTTAAAAAAAAAGAAAATGAATTTTCTTTAATTTTCCAGGAAGTTAAAGGACTCGTAAATTGCATACATAAGAACAAGCCTAACATATACGTAAATATATATGTATTTTTAATGCATTGTATGGTTTCAATTTAATACGGACAATCTATACAATTTAGCATGCAATAACCTAAACCATTTTTCTGGAAAAGTTAAACAATTGCTTTTCTTTGAATTTTCAGGAAATTTACACTATACTAACTTAATAATCATTTAACGTATTAAAAGCATTAATTTTAATTACTAATAATGAATAATTTATAATTAATAATAAAGATTAACGTGAAAATAAAATTAAAAATTCAATCTATTAAAACAACCCCTTTTGGATCAGCGGCCTAAAATCTTAGTATCGCGGCAAAACCAATCGAAGCATTTTTATTTATAAGTAAGGATAAAGGATAACCATTAAATTTGGTGAACGGAAATTTTAACAGTACAATAAATTTGAAGTTGAAAATGATCTTTTTATTTTTATAATGCCAGTTTAAAGATTTGTCATATTTTTCGAAATTGTTTCATTTATAATACGTTACAACTATGCCCGTCTATAGTTTCATAATAATAATAAAAAATATAAATAAAACTGTTTCTTACATTGATATTAACATTCAAAACTAGGTCTTACATTTGAAATAGCTTGAATAATTAGAATAATCAGCACTTATTGGTAAAAAGAAGAGAGTGAAAATTAAGTTATTGTAGTTCACCATTTTAATGACTAAAAATCACTATTTTTATATAAACACTAATAAAGTTAAACAAACCTTAATCGTGTAAATTTTAGCCGTTATCTAATCAGCGAGTGTTGAATAACCAATCAAATATGTTGATTGATTTAAAATGAATCTTTTGATATTGTTAAAAACGTGTTTTTCACGAACGCAAAATTAGTTCTGATGAGTTACTATTTAATAAGGTTTGTGTTAAAATTATACAAGTGTTAATTGTTAAAATAATTTATTTTTTATCGCATTCAGAAAAACGCAGAACAGTAAAAAAAAATGTAGGAAATTAAGTTGTTAAAAACGTTATATTTTATGGCGTCGTTTTTGTCAAGCTACTTAGAAAAATGTCAATGAAATGAAAGTGAGAGTTAAATTTAATATTAATAAACACTTTTTACTAAACATTCTGTTAGATTTATTTTAATTATTCCTTAATATGGTAATATATTATCAACAGTTCATTATAGTGTCGCCACAGTGGTTTTCGTACATTCCAGTAGACAAACGTTTTGAAAATCTGTTTTTTAAGTTTGTTATAAATTATTGCAATCGTTTCTGTGAATTTTGTGGAAATCTAAACACAACAATCTGTTTAACCGATTTAACAGAAGCGAATTTCTAAGATATCTTTATGTTACAATCAATTTAAAAGTCTGATTTCACTAGGTCTGTCCAAATCAGCCTTGTACGCTGCATATTTTGGCATTTTACAGTGCAAAATTACATTTAAAATTCGAAAATGTCCGGAACTGCATCATGGCCTAAGTTTGAATACAATATATTGCCTCTTCAAAAAGTGATTCGCGGATTATAATCAGTGTTCATTTTGAAATACCGAGTCTGGGATTTACCGTGATAGCTGATTTTCCAATGAAAATTAGTAATATTGCACAAAATATCAACTTTAATTTAAATAATATTATTAAATTAACTTATTGATTATCAGTGATGTTATTACTTTTAATGTTTATAACAATTAATTTAATACACTTTGTATTGCAGATTTATTAATGCTTCACGAAGTTTTCGAAAGTTTTACCCCTGCAAGAGGGTGCAGACTAGCTGCACCTATTGAGAGGGTTTAGACGTCCCTCGCGGTACCCGAGTCTAACACACACTTATACTTACAACACTACACTTACGATTTTAACACTTTACACTCACACCTACATTTAGGGAGGCGATAATAGCCTCAATGTGCTTTTCGTCTTAAAAAAAAAAAAAAAAAAAAAAAAAAAAAGTCGAAAGTTTTACCCCTGCAAGAGGGTGCAGACTAGCTGCACCTATTGAGAGGGTTTAGACGTCCCTCGCGGTACCCGAGTCTAACACACACTTATACTTACAACACTACACTTACGATTTTAACACTTTACACTCACACCTACATTTAGGGAGGCGATAATAGCCTCAATGTGCTTTTCGTCTTAAAATACAAAAAAAAAAAAATCGAAAGTTTTCTGTGGCCATTTCAACTTTCTATGGCATATGGGAAAATTTGGTGCCAAAAAATTAGGTTGTCAAATTATAATTTTATTAAATTTTGAACAATTTGACAGTGATATATTGAAAACAAATGTAACAAGCCCATAAAGAGGATGGTTTCAGAAAAAGGTCCTCTTCTATACCTCATTTGATGGGGAATCGTTATTATTGCTGATGTTTATTTATTCATTCAAATATGGCCGACGTAGCCGCCTCGGTGGCCTAGTTGATAGCGTACTGGGTTTTCACCCCGAGGACTCGGGTTCGATTCCCGGCCAGGGTTTGGCATTTTCATACGCTATAAATCAGCCCATCGTCTGCATTAGCCCAAGTGTGCACAATAGTCAAAAGTTAAAAAGAAAAAAAAATCAAATATGACCGGCGTGTCCGAGGTGGTTAAGCACCAGCTAGTCGGGTGCGTCTATAAACCTCGTATCTGAAAATAGTAAGTTCAGGACTGGAGTCGGCGTTTCCATTAACGCCGATCCTTCATCTCATTATACGGGGTTGGCCAGTATAAATACTGACTTTCACGAACTACCCCCGAAGATTCTTGCTGTTTTGAATGAGTTTAGAAAATAAAACTTAGTACCTTATTGTTAAAAAAAAATAATTTAACCCGTTTTTGAAAAGTTTTTTTATAACGTTTAAGGTTAGTTTTCTGTTTTAATTTTAAGATACAAAACGTTTCACATACTAAAGTGTTTCTGAATTTATTAAATTTTATTGTTTCGAAATCTGTTATCATCACGACAGAAAAATATTCGTTAGCGTCAGGCATAATCGAATATTTCAAAAATTTTAATTTTCAGCGTTTATTTTGCGTCAAAAACTTATAAAAAGTAAGATAATAATTCTCTGTATAAAAGTAGCCAGTGATGAAAAACTGCAAAATCAGTACTGTATTTATTTCAAAATAGATATAGCCTAAGAAAAAAAACTTCATATAAAGGAAATCGTTTTAAAAAGTAAATTAAAAAATCTCTGACCGCAATATGGTTAGGTTTTTCCTGATTTAAAACGAACTGAATTTTTCATTAATTCAAGGTCGAAATCTTCGTTTATGACGAAAATCTGATAAATTTGTTTACGAGAAACTAGGCACGTCTCCATATTTTGTCGATAGCTTTCGGATCAAATTGCCTTAGAAATAATTTCACGCGGGGAAGTCGTAACGTTTTCGCAGAATCCGTTAACAATACCCGACTTATTCTGATTATCGTTCAATACGTTCAACATTTGACAACATTTTGTACAACTTATTTATATCGTGTTTCCAATTTCATAAATTTTATATTACAAGTTTCGCTGATCAAAGGTACTTTTTACTTTGTAAAGTTGTTAACACTAATTAATTATTCAGCTCTCTACGAAAGTGTTACTTTGACTGTAAACTTTGCCAGTTTCATTATCCTTCCTCTGAAGTTAGTTACTTTGGAGAACTTTAATTACGCAAATACAGTATTATTTTGGGTAGAGATTCTAAAAAGTAAAGGATACCAAAGGGCAAACCTTCCTATTTGCTTACAATTTGATTAGAGACATTTTAAAATTTGTCTGAAAAAATTTAACAGCGTAATCGTTACGCGACATCGTAACGCTAACGTCAAAACGTTTTCCGCAAACTAACGTAATATTTACATTACGTAAAAAACACATCTCTTTCAACATTGCACATGTTTTGAACGCGCAAGGGGTGTAAATAAATAGAAGGCAAGTGTTGACTTCGTTCAGGTAGTGGTGGTCTTCAGAGCGTTTTCCTTTTGCGTGCTCTCAACAGTTAAATAAATTAACAGTGAACAGTAACAGTGATTAACAGTTTACCAATAAGACAACGTGCTGCCGTACGATAACTGCTCACTGCTAAGTGCTGTTATTACGCTAATAAATTTCTAATAAAAAAATAATTACTCTTAAATTTTTTTGAAAATAAAGATATGCTATTAAATGGTAACATAAGTGGAAACAATTTGTTATTGTGTGTGTGTGTGTGTGTGTGTGTGTGTGTGTGTGTGTGTGTGTGTGTGTGTGCAATGTACCTAACATAACATTGCCCATAATAATTATCGGTAAATTAAAAAAAAATTGACTAGATATGTTGTTCTTGTTAAATTTTAAATATTATTGTAATTAAAAATTTTATAATGTAATAATGTAATGAAAATAAAAGAAAAAAAACCGTTAGATGTTACCACAGTAGTCTAAGTGAAGCAAAAATAAAAACCAAGATAATATAAAAATTCCAATCCGTAAAATAAAAAATATAATTTATTTTTTTATGTTTTTTAATTATTAGTTCAGCACCTGAAATTATGATCAATTAATAAAAGTAGAAATACGCTTTTCATTTATTAATTTTAAAGAAAATTTAAGAACAATATTCTCAGTAGCATTCACAGTCTCACTTCTACACTTAATCACAACTGTTTAGATAGCAGTGCTAAGATTACTTAATCACAACTGCTTATTGCTCAGTGCTAAGATCAGTATTCCCAGTAGCAGTGATAGCATTCACAGTCTCACTTCTACACTTAAATCAAAACAGTTTAGATAGCAGTGCTAAGATTACTTAATCACAACTGCTTATTGCTCAGTGCTAAGATCAGTATTCCCAGTAGCAGTGATAGCATTCACAGTCTCACTTCTACACTTAAATCAAAACAGTTTAGATAGCAGTGCTAAGATTACTTAATCACAACTGCTTATTGCTCAGTGCTAAGATCAGTATTCTCAGTAGCAGTGATAGCATTCACAGTCTCACTTCTACACTTAAATCAAAACAGTTTAGATAGCAGTGCTAAGATTACTTAATCACAACTGCTTATTGCTCAGTGCTAAGATCAGTATTCCCAGTAGCAGTGATAGCATTCACAGTCTCACTTCTACACTTAAATCAAAACAGTTTAGATAGCAGTGCTAAGATTACTTAATCACAACTGCTTATTGCTCAGTGCTAAGATCAGTATTCCCAGTAGCAGTGATAGCATTCACAGTCTCACTTCTACACTTAAATCAAAACAGTTTAGATAGCAGTGCTAAGATTACTTAATCACAACTACTTATTGCTCAGTGCTAAGATCAGTATTCTTAGTAGCAGTGATAGCATTCACAGTCTCACCTCTACACTCAATCACAACTGCTTGAGCTCAGTACTACGAGCAGTGTTTTCAGTAGCAGTGATAGCATTCACAGTCTCACCTCTACACTCAATCACAACTGCTTGAGCTCAGTACTAAGAGCAGTGTTTTCAGTAGCAGTGATAGCATTCACAGTCTCACCTCTACACTCAATCACAACTGCTTGAGCTCAGTACTAAGAGCAGTGTTTTCAGTAGCAGTGATAGCATTCACAGTCTCTCCTCTACACTCAATCACAACTGCTTGAGCTCAGTACTAAGAGCAGTGTTTTCAGTAGCAGTGATAGCATTCACAGTCTCACCTCTACAATCAATAACAACTGCTTATAGCTCAGTGCTAAGAACAGCGTTTTCAGTAGCAGTGATAGCATTCACAGTTTCACCTCTACACTCATTCACAACTACTTACTCTAAAATAAGTGTTCTCAATAGCAGTAAAGAGCATTGACAGTTTCACCTCTACACTTAATCACAACTGCTTATTGCTCAGTGCTGAGATCAGTGTTCTTAGTAGCAGTGATAGCACTCACAGTCTCACCTCTACACTTAATCACAACTACTTATTGCTCAGTGCTACGATAAGTGTTTTCAGTAGCAGTGATAGCATTCACAGGTTCATCTCTACACTTATTCACAACTGCTTACTGCTTAGTGCTAAAAAAGTGTTCTCAATAGCAGTGAAAAGCATTCACAGTTTCATCTCTACACTCAACATCTACTGCTTATTGCTCAGTGCTAAGATCAGTGTTCTCTGTAGCAGTGAAAGCATTCACAGTCTCACCTCTACACTCAATCACAACTGCTTATTGCTCAGTGCTAAGATAAGTTTTATCAAAGCAGTGATAGCAATCACAGTCTTACCACTACACTTAATCACAACTACTTATTGCTCAGTGCTATGATTAGTGTTCTCAGTAGCAGTGAAAGCATTCACAGTCTCACCTCTATACTCAATCACAACTGCTTATTGCTCAGTGCTAAGGTAAGTTTTATCAATAGCAGTGATAGCACTCACAGTCTTACCACTACACTTAATCACAACTACTTATTGCTTAGTGCTAAGATAAGTGTTCTCAGTAGCAGTGATAGCATTCACAGTTTCACCTCTACACTTAATCACAACTGATTTTAGCTCAGTGCTAAGAGCAGTGTTCTCAGTAGCAGTGATAGCATTCACAGTCTTATCTCTACACTCAATGACAACTGAATATTGCTCAGTGCTAAGATCAGTGTGCTCAGTAGCAGTGATAGCATTCACAGTCTCACTTCTACAATCAATCACAACTGCTTATTGCTCAGTGCTAAATCAGTGTCCCTAGTAGCAGTGATAGCATTCACAGTCTCACCTCTACACTTGATCACAACTGTTTATATAGCAGTTCTAAGATCAGTATTCTCAGTAGCAGTGATAGCATTCACAGTCTCACCTCTACACTTGATCACAACTGTTTATATAGCAGTGCTAAGATCAGTATTCTCAGTAGCAGTGATAGCATTCACAGTCTCTCATCTACACTCAATCACACTGATTATTGTTCACACTGATTATTGCTCAGTGCTAAGATAAGTGTTCTCATTAGCAATGATAGCATTCACAGTCTCACCTGTACACTTATAAACATTAAAAGTAATCATTTTAAAATGTAACCATTTTTTTACCCCTATTTCAGGAAGCTATTTTATCACGACCTGGAAGTACATAGTGATTTTTTAAATCTAGATTTTCTATTTCATTTTATAGCTTCGACAATGATACTGGTTTGAAATCTAGGTTATCTTATTTGTGACTGAACGATATATTTTCAATTTCTGTGTGCCGTTGGAAAAGCTGGTATGTTTTTTTCACTTACTGTTCCAAAAGGCAGACACCTTATCTTTATACAACCTAGCCCAAGTTCTATCTACCTTTTTAACGGCAGGTAATGCGATCTTATTTGCACAAATAATGTATCACTAAATATTTCATATTTAAAGGCATAAATGTTGTAATTAACATAACATCAATGCAACGATAATATTTTATTCTTTTTATTTTTTACTAATATTGAAAATACATTTTGGCACAAGTTTTAGGAAAATCCTAATACAATCTCTTTTTTACTAGGCATATTACTATTTTTTTTTTGAGGAAATTCGTTTTTCCTAGTCAGTTTTTATGATTTTCGATGAAAATTCTAAAACGACCAATTATATATATTCTATAGGTTGTGACAAATTCACATTTCATCGTTCCTTATGTTACTGTGTTTATTGTTCCAATAGTTTATTTTTCAATGAAATTCGCTAACATTTATTAAAATAGAGGTATAAATTTGTTTTTAATTTATTAAGATCACTTTTTGATCAGTACTATAAAAGGATATTTATTTAAAAGGAGGTGTAAGTTCAAAGAACATTACACCTCGCAGTATATCCTTAATTAACGTAAAGAGCGATCGTAACCTTTCCACAAATTTAACCAATAACCGTAATATTTACGACTAATGTTACTGGTCCAGCTGTATTGGAAATTTTATGACCTTTTCCCATAAAGCGTTCAAAATTAAATTTTGCTGTTCCTCGAGCATTACAGGTGATATCCAGCAATTACACTATCATCGTTAAATCACAGCCCGCCATTTTGAAACGGAAGTGTATAAATTCATCGTTTGTGCTTTATACAAGGTACTTTTGTATCAAATCAATCGGTCAATTTTTTTAAAAATTGAGTACGCTCGTCGTCGTTAAATAAGAGGCCGCCATCTTGAAACGGAAGTGAACGGGAAAAAATCGTACACATACATCGTTCACGAGGTACCTCAGTAGCCAAACTGCGTACATTCGTCATCGTAAATCAGAGCCGCCATCTTGAAACAGAAGTGAATGTAAAAGTCTCACACAACGTCGTTTTGGCTTTATAAGAGGTACCTCCGTAACAATTTTCAAAACAATCGGTCAATGCGTTTTGCCAAAAATGGGTAAATCAGATTCCGCCATATTGAAACCAAAATGAATTTTAAAAAATCTTATACTCACCTCGTTCGGGTTTTATACAAGGTATTTTTGTATCAAATTTCAAAATAACCAGTCAATGCGTTCGACCAAACTGCGTAACGAACACAAACCAAATGCCCAACGGTTGAGTTTAAACAGACATCCCTTCACTCGGTCAATTAAGCTTTGATACATATTCTCTGTGTTTACAAAGTTTCATAGGACCGAAAATTAACCACAGTGAACACTTTGCCAAGACAAAATAAATGATTACAAAAACAAAAATTTATTCTTTAATTTGATCTGAATGATGAATTTTGATATCCTGAAATAAATTACAATGAACTGAATCACAAACGTAATTTAAGTGAAGTTGTTAGCCTTTAATTTATTTTAGAAAAATC
>CM040191.1:58763188-58795688 GCA_022606455.1 Callitettix versicolor
TTTGAGAAGTGGTTGGAGGATTGGAAGAAGCGCTGGCACAAGTGCATAATCTGCAATGGGGATTATTGTGAAGACGACAACATCAATGTAGAAGAATAGCCTAAATAAATATTTTGTTTGAAAAATTAAAATTCTCGTTACTTTCTGAACACGCCTCGTAGATATATTTGGTGTTGCAGCCGGTAAGATTATTACTAGAGGAAGGGCTAATTCAACCCCAGGCACTGCGATCGACTGACCTATTGTGCAACGTAACCTCTTTCAGCAGATTGGCTCCCCTAATATGTTCCAACAACCCACTGACTAGCTCACTCTGCTGAAGGTCGCTAGGGTCTTGGAAACAAAAAACCCCTAGGCTCCTACTAACAAGAGCCTCACAATCATAAATCATGTGACCTGCAGTTTCCTCCTCCTTCCTGCACAATCTACATACAGTTTCTCCGTGGTATACACCTATCCTGTTCATGTGCACCCTCAGACCACAGTGCCCTGTTATGAGCCCCACGATCCTCCTGAGTTGTGCTCTGCCCAGGACGTCTGCTGCCCATCGGACACCGGTAACCTTTAAATATATCTTATTTATCGATGTTCGTGCAACACTTAACCATTAACTCAGTAACATTAATTAAATACCCGTTTACTACGACTGGTACGTTTTCACTAATTCCTGCTCAATGTGACAAGCGGTCACGTAGAGGCTGAGAATGAAATAAACGTGTTTCAGTTTGCTGTGTCTCTTGAAATCTTCGTGTAACTGCGCCAGACATTTTGGCGGGATCAGCAAGAACCGCGCTCCGATTTTCTTCGCTAAACTCCAGGCCACCAACCTCTTATCTGTTAAAAATATAACATTTTATTATCTTTCAAATATTATAACGCCAAGCGTTCCTATCGGTTTTGTACCAAAAATAAGGACTTATGATATTGAAACTACTTATATGGACTGATAGGTTGATCGCATCACCGGCAAACTCTCACACATCTTACTTTGTCATTTTAAAGCTATACAATAAAATTAAACCGACTTAAAGCCGATAAAAGGCCTGTAAACGAAATTCCAGGATTATTATAAAATGTCCCCGTTAGAGTGCAGCACAATGCAGGCACAAGTGATTAAAATAATTGCGTGTGTGTATACGAAACCAGCTGATTGCTAAAAAACATCATTGAAAGTAATAGTTAAATTATTACTGTATCCAAGACTTAAATGACTATTGAACGAAAAAGTTTTGAAAGTAGAATCGCTAAGACAATCTAGGTCAGTTCTAATATCAAAGTGTTATTAAATAAAAGAATCTGCTTCTAGTAAATAGTAAATCTGAAATTCAATTACAGATAGCGACTTCATAAAAAGACTTCCTTACCTTCTTTCTTTTCGTTCATGTAATAATTAATGACCCAATCAATTTTGGAAATAGAATCGGTAAGACAATCTAGGCAAATTGTGATATGTAAATGTTATTAAATAAAAGGCTGTGCTATTAAAAAAAAGACGGGTTTAAAGAAATTGAAAAAGACCTAATAGAATTAAAAATTACAGAAAATTTACTGCTTGACCAAACTGCTAAGATAATTACCAAAGACGAAAGAATAAGATTCCAAGATAAAACCAAAATAAAACCTAAACCCATCATTTCAGAAGAGGAGAGGAAAAGAAGATCAGAAAGAATGAAGAGCTACTGGGAACAAAGAAAAGTGCAGCGCGCAAGAAATGATTAATTCAGCGTACCCCAAAGAAGGTGAAACGAAAAGAAAAAGAAGAAAAGGCTGTGCTTTTTCAGGTGTAATGTAAAATGCGGTTATAGTAGGTTTCATTTGTAAATATTTCAGTGAAGTTCAATGTTATAATACAAAGAAAATAATAGGATACTTGAACGGCGTATTATGTAGTAAGAATATAACAAAATCACAAAAGCTCAATATAATGCGATTATTAAGAGTTTTTTAATATATGGAGCTGAGACGTGGAGAATTAAAGAAAAAACCAAGAAAAGGATAGAGGCTGTAGAAATGGATGCGTTGAGAAGATCTGCTGGGATATCGAGAGTCCAAGGAATAAGAAATGAGGTAATTCGCGAACAGATGGGAATAGAGGACACGATTATAAAGGATATTGAGAGGAGTCAGTTAATTTGGCACGGTCATGTCCAACGGATGAGCCAAAGGAAACTGCTGAAACAAGCCGACCTTAAAAGCGACAAGAGGAACACCAAGAAAGAGCTGGATGGAACGAATCCGTAAAGTTATGAGCGATCGAAATTTACAAATCGGACAATGGGAAGATCGGAAAGAGTGGAATCTAGGCGTCGGACAACGTCGCTGCACGTTTTAACCGATATTATTATTATTACAATGTTATAATTCAAACATTAATTTTACAGGCTGTAGATTTAAACATGAAAGTAGAACAAAGTTAGGCCTATTGTATTATATAACCTACATACAATGAATTTCATTGCTTTAAATTAACTAAGAAATTGTACATTGTCGTATATTATTCTCTTCTTTTTCCCTTTAATAGCGAAAATTTGCACGGGTCAACTAGCCATTTATCTATCTATCTATCTATTTATCTATCTATCTATCTATCTATCTATCTATCTATCTATCTATCTATCTATCTATCTATCTATCTATCTATCTATCTATCTATCTATCTATCTATCTATATATATATATATATATATATATATATATATATATATATATATATATATATACACACAGATATCTATATATATCTACAGAGATAAATATATCAATAATTATAATAATTGAAACTCAGTTTATAGAAAGGTAACTGTATCGGACATTATGATATAATAACTACTATTATAATAATATTATGATTCTTATTATAATAATAATAATATAATATTATGATATATTAACATTATGATTACTGACTAATAATTATCAAATTAGTATTTAAGCCGCCTCGGTGGCCCAGTTGATAGCGTACTGGGCTTTCACTCCGAGGACCCGGGTTCGATTCCCGGTCAGGGCTTGGCATTTTCATGCGCTATAAATCATCCCATCGTCTGCATTATCCCAAGTGTGCACAATGGTCGGACGTTAAACACAAAAAAAAACACATTAGTATTTTATTACTAATGATTACATTGTAATCGTCAGCAGAGATCCAAAATAAAATGTGAGAAGTGAGATATTGGATTTACCGTCACGGTAAAATCCAAACACCAGACTGTGAAATGACGTGAACGTTAGTGATGAGCGTTATTATGTTACCTGCTATTTACTAACGGTTATTCAAAAATATCTTCAGTAACCGTTATCAAAAGTAACAAGTATCAGTTACTGCGTTAAAACGTCTAAAAATAATATAGTAAAATGCTATCATGCTTTCCCGCCAAGCGAATTGCAATAACGACTAACAGATTGAGAACGACATTAAAATAAAAAACGAATAACGTTTTATTCACAACAACCGTTTAGTAGTACAGTGTTTTGCCACTAAGTGTTACTGGCGCTAGCGTTGAGCTAACTGTCAACGAAAGAACGGGATAAATTTAATTAAAGAATTTATGCTGTTATATTTTAGGTTATAATGAACAACGTAGCCTACTTAATGGCTAACGATTTCAAAATTAGAGTTCAACTTTAATTATTTGTATAGTATATTTTCGTATTTTTTGTAACTGTGTGACCAGTTTACAAAGTAAAACCAGATGAAGTATTTCACTTATTATAATCAGTTTTATTTCTTTTATAAGTAAACTTCTTTAATTTATTATTTTGTCAATAAAAAACTGACATTTTAATATTGTGATATGCATTTAATAATTTAAAACAAAGGTTGTTTTTTAAACATTCTACCTGTTTATTATAAATAATACCCACTTTAATTGTTTTAATTAATATAGTAATAATAAAACAATAATAATATTATTAATAATAATAATAATAATAATAATAATAATAATAATAATAATAATAATAATAATAATAATAATAATAATATAATAATAATATAATAATAATAATAATGATAATGATGATAATGATAATGATAATGATAATGATAATGATAATGATAATGATAATGATAATGATAATGATAATGATAATGATAATGATAATGATAATGATAATGATAATGATAATGATAATGATAATGATAATGATAATGATAATGATATGATAATGATGATAGTGATAGTGATAATGATATGTGATAGTGATGATAATAGTGATAATGATAGTGATAATAGTGATAGTGATAGTGATGATAATGATAGTGATAGTGATATGATGACAGTGATAGTAATATAATAGTAATAGTTATCATAATGATAATGATAATGATAATGATAATGATAATGATAATGATAGTGATATAGTGATAGTGATAGTGATAGTGATAGTGATAGTGATAGTGATAGTGATAGTGATAGTGATAGTGATAGTGACAGTGATAGTAATAGTAATAGTAATAGTAATAGTTATCATAATGATAATGATAATGATAATGATAGTGATAGTGATAGTGATAGTGATAGTGATAGTGATAGTGATAGTGATAGTGATAGTGATAGTGATAGTGATAGTGATAGTGATAGTGATAGTGATAGTGATAGTGATAGTGACAGTGATAGTAATAGTAATAGTAATAGTTATCATAATGATAATGATAATGATAATGATAATGATAGTGATAGTGATAGTGATAGTGATAGTGATAGTGATAGTGATAGTGATAGTGATAGTGATAGTGATAGTGATAGTGATAGTGATAGTGATAGTGATAGTGATAGTGATAGTGATAGTGATAGTGATAGTGATAGTGATAGTGATAGTGATAGTGATAATGATAGTGATAGTGATAGTGATAGTGATAGTGATAGTGATAGTAATAGTAATAGTTATCATAATGATAATGATAATGATAATGATAATGATAATGATAATGATAATGATAGTGATATTGATATTGATAGTGATAGTGATAGTGATAGTGATAGTGATAGTGATAGTGATAGTGATAGTGATAGTGATAGTGATAGTGATAGTGATAGTGATAGTGATAGTGATAGTGATAGTGATAGTGATAGTGATAGTGATAGTGATAGTGATAGTGATAGTGATAGTGACAGTGATAGTAATAGTAATAGTAATAGTTATCATAATGATAATGATAATGATAACGATAACGATAACGATAACGATATCGATAACGATAACGATAATAATAATAATAATAATAATAATAATAATAATACTGATTTATTATTTTTATTTCTCAACACTAAAAAAGAATAGGGGCCTTCAATAAATTGATATTAAATTACAAGAACAAAAAATATTTTTTATTAAATGTATCACTAACAATTAAATCTAATATCTATTTATCAGTGGGAAAGAATGGGAAATCAGTGGAAAGAATGTTGTTATGCCATTAAACGACAACACCATATACATTCTTTGATTGCTTTTTTCTGTGTTTAACGTCCGACTATTGTGCACACTTGAGCTAATGCAGACGATAGGATGATTTATAGCGTATGAAAATGCCAAGCCCTGGCCGGGAATTGAACCCGACCCCTCGGGATGAAAGCCCGCTATCAACTAGGCCATCGAGGCTGCTATTTCTCTCTCTCTCTCTCTCTCTCTCTCTCTCTCTCTCTGTGCAGATGAGTACAGTTATAGCGCAGGATTATGAGGATCTAGAGTATATAAGTAGGAAATTAACGGAGATATATGATATTTGGGGACTGGACGTAAACCTAAACAAAACGAAATAAGTGTGCATTTTGGGACAGAGCAGAAATATTCTACTGGAACACGACACACAAATCAAATGGTGTACAACTTAGAAGTAATTGGGAATGACAATAACGAGTGATGGACTCTAAGACACAGCGATAAAAGTACGAAACACCTTGTAAAAAGAGCAATAAGGATACTGAACAGCATCATATGTGATCAACAGATACCGAAAATGAATAAACTTAAAATATACAATACAAGAATAAAAAGTATAATCTTATATTGAAGCGAAGTATGGCCACTGAAACAAAAAACACACAAATATCTTGAAGGTACTGAAATGGACTTGGCGAAGAGCCGCAGGTCGGTCGAAATGGGAAAGATAAAAAATGAAGAATCCTTGAAATTATGGCTGCGAAACGACGACATTACGACAAAACAACTTCGATGTCCAAAGTATGGACGAAAATCGACTTCTCAAAGTGATTCTAAATTGGAAACCACATGGTCGCAAAAAAAAGACCGAAACTTAGTTGTAGAGAAGGAATTGATAAGGAAGTGAGAGAGAGGGGATTGGGTCAAGTTCTATGAAAGGACTCGGAAGATACCGGAGAACGTTTTAAGTCGAAGAGAAGAATCTGTTTATCATAAATGTAATAAATGGTGTTCGTAGTTTAATATAAAAGTTATATTAAATCTTAAAATAATACGTTTTGTTTTTTAATAATCAGTTCAGTTTGTCTGCTTAAAATGACGGTCAAACAAATAATGGTTTCAGTGACACGTTAAATTAAAGTAGCAATAAAGGTTATGACCGTTATTCGCTTAATCTTGTCACTAGTGATGAAGTGACAAAGCACCAATGTGCTGCGTCTCATACTTGCGCACCTCAAGGTCGAAGGTTCAGTAGTTACTGCCATAAGTTTTCCATTTTCTATAAAGCCGTTCGGTTAGGAAACAGCGGTCCTGACCTGTAGGATACGTTTGGAGAAGTAATTAACTAACTCACAGTTAAGGATTTAATGGTAACGAAGAGGTTCAATCAATCGTAACAATTCAATCCGTTACCTTTTAAAGCGAGAAGTGTGAAAGGTTAGTGAAAACAAGAGTTTCTACAAGAATGACTCAGTTTATTAAAGAGATTCATTTGGAAAAAAGGAAATAAATAGATTGTTCTTCAAAACTAATCAATAGTGAAATTAACCAGTCGAATTCTTTAGTTATTTCGGGCTGTGTTAAACCCGTTCCGTGTGATGGTATCGTGTTAAATTACTACTTTTGAAACATTTAAGTCAAGCTTCTTATCTACTATGATAAGTTTTTTGTTTCACTTGTCATTTTATCGAAACTATTTTGTAGCAGTATTTCAAAGTTTTATTGGGACTTTATAAGAGACTAGCATTACCCGTCGCGGCTTCGCCCACGAAACTTAAACTGTTTCAGTAATGTAATAATTTAGAAACATAAAAAAATATATTAATAAAAGCGTGATCATCTAAACTCGTGATTATTTTACAGTGAATATGAAAAAAATATTATAACCTTGATATGTTGTTTTATTGTCTTCAAACGTGTTCCATTCGAATTTAAGAAAATCTGATCAAGAATATTTTTGTCCAATACAAACATTTATACCTATTCTATATTTTTGTCCTTTTAGGGGATGAATTAGGGGGGAAATACTGAATTGCGTGTATCATAATTTGCGTTTTAAAATATTTTGTTTACTTTTAAGAAAATGTGATAAAACATATTTTTCTCCAATGCAAACACTCTTTATTCTCCCATGATAACTCTTTTTCCATTTTTATTCTTTTAGGGGATGAATTCAGAAAAATGTTGAAATACGTGTTTCATAGCATATTTCTAGAATATAAGATTAAAAAAAATATTTTTTCAATACAAAATTGTACCCCTTTTTTATATTTTATACCTTCTTTCAATTTCTTTAGGGGATGCGTTTTGGGGAAAAGGTGAAAAATATACTTATACTTAAGAGTGACTATGTTACGTTTTAAGGTCAGATGAAAAACATATTTTTTTCAATAAAAATTGTTGTACCTCATGTTTACCTCTTTAGGGGATGCATACTGGAAAATCGTTTTTCAGTGCACCCCTTTTTCAGTGCATCTCGACAATGTTGTAAGAAGGTACCCTGAAAATTTCAAGTCTCTAGCTATAATAGTATTGGCTGTACGTTGATTATTAAATTAGGACTGGGTAAGTAGTTTAATGGAGTTAAAATCAATGTTTTGCAAAATCCTTTCTTAGTACGCGCTTACATATTAAAACGAAGGTATCCTCAAAATTTCAAGTCTCTAGGTTTTATAGTTTGGTCTGTACGTTGATCAGTCAGTCACTCAGTCGGTCGGTCGGTCGGTCGGTCGGTCGGTCGGTCGGTCGGTCGGTCGGTCGGTCGGTCGGTCGGTCGGTCGGTCGGTCGGTCGGTCGGTCGGTCGGTCGGTCGGTCGGTCGGTCGGTCGGTCGGTCGGTCGGTCGGTCGGTCGGTCGGTCGGTCGGTCGGTCGGTCGGTCGGTCGGTCGGTCGGTCGGTCGGTCGGTCGGTCGGTCGGTCGGTCGGTCGGTCGGTCGGTCGGTCGGTCGGTCGGTCGGTCGGTCGGTCGGTCGGTCGGTCGGTCGGTCGGTCGGTCGGTCGGTCGGTCGGTCGGTCGGTCGGTCGGTCGGTCGGTCGGTCGGTCGGTCGGTCGGTCGGTCGGTCGGTCGGTCGGTCGGTCGGTCGGTCGGTCGGTCGGTCGGTCGGTCGGTCGGTCGGTCGGTCGGTCGGTCGGTCGGTCGGTCGGTCGGTCGGTCGGTCGGTCGGTCGGTCGGTCGGTCGGTCGGTCGGTCGGTCGGTCGGTCGGTCGGTCGGTCGGTCGGTCGGTCGGTCGGTCGGTCGGTCGGTCGGTCGGTCGGTCGGTCGGTCGGTCGGTCGGTCGGTCGGTCGGTCGGTCGGTCGGTCGGTCGGTCGGTCGGTCGGTCGGTCGGTCGGTCGGTCGGTCGGTCGGTCGGTCGGTCGGTCGGTCGGTCGGTCGGTCGGTCGGTCGGTCGGTCGGTCGGTCGGTCGGTCGGTCGGTCGGTCGGTCGGTCGGTCGGTCGGTCGGTCGGTCGGTCGGTCGGTCGGTCGGTCGGTCAGTCAGGACATTGCCTTTTGTATAAGAGATACGTTGTATTAAACACAACGCTAGGTTAGGTTTAATTTACCTTCTTAACATGGCCAGCAATGTGATTTCAAATCATTAAAAAAACTCCTGCAACCAATCACATCTGTAGTTGTCTTTTGTTTAAACACTGTAACTCTTCCTTTTCGTTCAATAATTTATTGTAAATTACGTTTAGCTTGCTGTATATTTTTGGTTGCCAGGAGAACCGTTAATGAGTACGTTTCAGCCTTCATTAATTTATTATATTTTTTACACTAATACAAATGTAATAAGTGAATAAATAACTATATAAAGAGAGTTATAAATATTTTATAGTTAAAACTGTATTGTCACTTTATTTCATGAAATAACTACGCATTAAAGTATACTTTGACAAGAACAGTTATTTTACGTTTTTTAAAAATTTTAAATTCGCTTTCGTTATAAACACGTTTAGAAAATAACACATTTGATTGCAATTTAATTAACGTCATACTCACAGTTCTTCGATATGCCTTCTACAACTATGAAAGGCATTGTTTTATTTTCAGGAATCGTTACTTTCGGAAGGTCGGTACATAAATCATAAGATCGCTTTATACTTGTCACCAGATCTGGATTATATTTCTTAAACAAAAACATTTATTGTTATTTCTACATGTTCCTTGAGGGTTTCATTTTTGTTTATTACAATTACCTCATTGGCAATAAAATCCTAAATACAATATTAACTTTGGTTTTTTTTGCAGGTGTCTAATTTTATATTAATTTGTTCAAAACTTAATTAATAATCTACTTAAATTATAACTCAAGCCCTTTGTTTTGTTGTATTTTTTTAGCAAAGTTTAATAACCAGTTGCTCATTTTTTAAAACGATAATATTTACTTTTTAAGTTACTCTAGGTTTCAGTAAAATATAAACTACATTATTTTAAAAATACTTAAAATATGAAAATATTGTTACTTTAAAATCATGTTAGATTTAAATTGCTTGGAGATTTTCAACTGAACGTTGAAGGGCCATGAAACAAGAGTTAAACGGAAAATTATTTTGTGTAATTTTTTGAATGTTTTAATTAAATATTGTTGAGAATTAAACACTTTAATAACAAGGTGAACGTGACCGTAAGAACATTACACGAGGTGTTTTGACTTTTTTTTTAATTGTACTTGTTCCGTATATCACAAATAATTGAGACGAAGGTATCGATAAATCGAAGAGTGTTTAGCAAAATCGGAAGGATTTCGAGCAGGAAAATCGATTACAGATCACTTGTTCTGCGTATCGCAGATAATTGAGACGAAGATATCGGTAAATAAAAAAGTGAAAAGCGAAATCGGAAAGGTTTTGAAAGTAAAATCGATTACAGTTCACTTGTTCTGTATATCGCAAATAATTGAGACAAAGATATCGGTAAATGAAAAGTGAAAAGCGAAATCGGAAGGATTTCGAGCAGGAAAATCGATTACAGATCACTGGTTCTGTGTATCACAAATAATTGAGACGAAGATATCGGTAAATCAAAAAGTGAAAAGCGATATCGAAAGGATTTCGATCTGGAAAATCGATTACAGATCACTTGTTCTGCGTCTCACAAATAATTGAGACGAAGATATCAGTAAATGAAAAAGTGAAAAGCGAAATTGGAAGGATTTCGAGCAGGAAAATCGATTACAGATCACTTGTTCTGCGTCTCACTAATAATTGAGACGAAAATATCAGTAAATGAAAAAGTGAAAAGCGAAATTGGAAGGATTTCGATCTGGAAAATCGATTACAGATCACTTGTTCTGCGTCTCACAAATAATTGAGACGAAGATATCAGTAAATCAAAAAGTGAAAAGCGAAATCGGAAGGATTTCGAGCAGGAAAATCTATTACAGATCACTTGTTCTGCTTATCGCAAATAATTGAGACGATTATATCAGTAAATGAATGTGTGAAAAGCGAAATTGGAAGGATTTCGAGTAGGAAAATCGATTACGGATCACTTGTTCTGTGTATAACAAATAATTGAGACGAAGATATCGGTAAATCAAAAAGTGAAAAGCGATATCGGAAGGATTTCGATCTGGAAAATCGATTACAGATCACTTGTTCTGCGTCTCACAAATAATTGAGACGAAGATATCAGTAAATCAAAAAGTGAAAAGCGAAATTGGAAGGATTTCGATCTGGAAAATCGATTACAGATCACTTGTTCTGCGTCTCACAAATAATTGAGACGAAGATATCAGTAAATCAAATATCAGTGAAAAAAAGTGAAAAGCGAAATTGGAAGGATTTCGATCTGGAAAATCGATTACAGATCACTTGTTCTGCGTCTCACAAATAATTGAGACGAAGATATCGGTAAATGAAAAAGTGAAAAGCGAAATTGGAAGGATTTCGATCTGGAAAATCGATTACAGATCACTTGTTTTGCGTCTCACAAATAATTGAGACGAAGATATCAGTAAATCAAAAAGTGAAAAGCGATATCGGAAGGATTTCGATCTGGAAAATCGATTACAGATCACTTGTTCTGCGTCTCACAAATAATTGAGACGAAGATATCAGTAAATCAAAAAGTGAAAAGCAAAATTGGAAGGATTTCGATCTGGAAAATCGATTACAGATCACTTGTTCTGCGTCTCACAAATAATTGAGACGAAGATATCAGTAAATCAAAAAGTGAAAAGCGAAATTGGAAGGATTTCGATCTGGAAAATCGATTACAGATCACTTGTTCTGCGTCTCACAAATAATTGAGACGAAGATATCGGTAAATCAAAAAGTGACCTTTGTAAATCTTGAAAAAACATACCACAACGTCTCTACGTACGCCACACATTGTCTCTGGATGGCGTTAGAGAATACTAATATAGGAATAACTTTTATAAGGGCAGCCAAAACATTGTGTTGAAATATAACAGAAAAAGTTAAAGTAGGAAATAATATGTTTAGATGTTTCAAAGTCACCAATGGACAAAGTTTTTTGTCCCCAACTTTTTTAAAAATCTACCTGGAACAGGCACTGCGTACAAATTTAAACGCAAATGTGAAAGAATTTATATTCCATTAAAAGGTCAATTCCTTATACACCCTCTGATTTGCAGATGGCCAAATAGTTACAGTGAAGATCTAGAATATTCGAGTAGGAAATCAATAGAAGAATATGACTTTTGGAGACTTGAGTTAAACCTAAATAAAATGTTGTACATGTGCACTGGAAAGCAGAGCAAGAATCGTCTGTTGGAAGATAACACAAATCAAAGGGTATACATCTTGTATTTGTGAATGACAAGTACAAATGATGGAATCTTTTACAAAGCGATAACAGAACGAAACACGTTGGAGAGAAGAGCAATAAGGATAATGAACAGCATCGTATGGGATCAACATATATCAAAAATAAACAAACAAAAGCTATATATTACAATTATAAAAAGTATAATCTGATATGGATGAAAAGTACACCATTAAAACAAAAAACAGAAAATGTCTTACAGCTACAGAAGTGGACTATTGGCGAAGAGCTGCAGTTACGTCAAAACGGGAAAAGATACAAAATTAAAAACTCGTAAAATTATGGATGCGAAGCACACCATTGTAGACGACAACTTCCATTGATACTTCTAAAATGGAAACCACATGGTGACAGAAAAAGAGGAAGACCGATACTGATTTGGCGAGAAGTAATTGATAAGGAAACGAGGGTGAGGGGAATGGATCAAGGTATGGAATGACAGAGAAATAGAAGCTAGGAATCGGATGATGCCGGGAGACATTTTGAGCCGGAACGAAGAATATATTTAAAATAATTACTTTAAGTTTCACCGTGATTTTTATGCATGCAACAATAAATATTCAGTAATCAGTTACTAACCTTTTGATCTTCAAACAATTTCCAAACAGATTGTATACTTTTGTAAGATAAGAAGTGTTCTTTGAAATCTATTTCGTATTTGCTTTTAACTGCAATTATAAATACAAAAAACGTTCATTATTCCAAACTTATTTTTGTATTACCAACATTTCCTTCATACAAACATTTAGAATGACCGTACATAGAATGCCGGACCGAGTGTTTGTTGGTCTTGCACATTCACAATCAGGAGTGAGACAAACCTCACCAAATTATATTATACGAGGTGTGTTCAGAAAGTAACGAGAATTTTTAAATTTCGCGGGCTCGGAGAGTCCGATTGTCAAACATTTTTTTCATTATGTTGGTATACATGCCCTTGAAGTATGATAAAACTTTCAGCTGTTTTCATTGTTGACTTTATCTGTGACAGCCACTGAGGTTAGACGTGATTTTATGAGCTCGGCGATTTTCGTTTGTTAAAAGAAATGGGTCAAAGAATTTGTATCGAATTTTGCGTAAAAAGTAGAATAAAGTGTGACAAAGTGTTTGCAATGTTAACAAAGGCGTACAGTGAGTCCGCTATGAGTAAAGCAAGAGTTTACGAGTGGTATAATCGTTTCCAAGAAGGCCGTGAAGACGTTGAAGAAGACGAACGCCCTGGACGCCCCAGCACATCAACGACCCATGAATACGCGGAAAAAGTGAAAGAAATAGTTATGAATAATCGCCGAATCACAATTAGAGAGGTCGCTGATGATGTTGGCATATCGATTGGATCATGCCATGACATTGTTTCCAGTGTTTTTGTATGAAACGCGTGGCTGCAAAACTCGTTCCAAAATTGTAGAATTTGAACAAAAACAGCGGCGAATGGAAGTTGCTCAGAAGTCAATAAATGAAGTCAACGACGATGCAGAATTACTGAAACGTATTATAACAGGTGACGAAACATGGGTTTACGGATATGACGTCGAAACTAAGGCTGAATCATCCCAGTGGAGGCATTCTGGCTCGCCAAGACCGAAAAAGGCTCGACAAGTTGTGGTCGAACGTGAAGGTTATGCTCACTGTGTTCCTCGATATTAATGGCATAGTGCATCATGAATTCCTTCCACCAGGTGAAATGGTCAATAAGGAGTACTACCTCCAAGTTCAACGCCGTTTGCGTGAAGCAATCCGAAAAAAATGTCCGGATCTGTGGAAAAACAATTCATTGCTTTTGCACCACGATAATGCACCAGCTCACACTTCATCGCTTGTTCGTGAATTTTTGGCCAAAAACAGTACTGTAACGATGCCCCAGCCTACATATTCGCCAGACATGGCTCCGTGTGACTTTGTCCTATTTCCCAAAATAAAGAGAACCTTAAAGGGCCGTAGTTTTACAGCCGTAGATGACATTAAAAGCGCATCGATGAAAAAACTAAAGGCTATCTCCAAGATCGAGTTTGAGAAGTGTTTCGAGAATTGGAAGAAGCGCTGGCACAAGTGCATAATCTCCAATGGGGACTATTGTGAGGGCGACAACATCAGTGTAGAAGAATAAATAAATATTTGGTTCAAAAAATTAAAATTCTCATTACTTTCTGAACACACCTCATATACAAAAAAAAAAAGAATATAGAAAAATAATAAATGAGTTATTAGATATGCATATTATTTAGTCTAGTTTAAGTGTTTGATTTTTGTCCTTTAATTTATTTCGCAACCCTTTAACACCAACTTCTAAACTTTTAAGTTCTTTTGGAAAACTCCTTCGAACAATTGTCAAAGTGTGCTTTGTAAGTTGAATATTTTCGTAACGTGTATCTCTTGAGGTACAATTGAAATCTTCTTTTAATTTACCACATTGATACATTAGCGCTCTCAGTAGAAAACCTTTTTGAGATCAAGTGGTCTGTCCGTTTAATGTTCATTAATTTTCATTATTTTCAACAATTTGTTCTGAAGTCTGAGAAGAGACTTAAGGGTCGCATCATAAAGACCACCCTAGCCAATAATACCATAAACTACAATGCCATGAAACAACCCGTAATATATTTGTATCAGCTGATTTCTTCATAAAATTTACCTATGTCTATAAAAGACATACTATATATTTTGTCTTATTAACTATCTTCTGTACATACAGGTCCATTTTATATTGCGATTATAAGTCCAACGTACTTATAATTTGTTACTCTTTTTAAGCTATTACGATTTATTAATATATCTACTTGATCAGGTGTACCAAATGTAACATATACAGACTAATTTACATTAAGTATAAGATGGTTTTGTAAAAGCCAAGAGCAAATATTGTCAATTTTATTTGATGCAAATTCAGCCAGATCTGTCGATGAACTTGCTTTCATAGGAACAACAGTAAGACAGTGTTGTTAAGTGCGACGCGGAGTGCACACCATGATAAACTCATTACAGTATTAACAAGAAATACCACCGTATAAAAACGAAATATCGTATTCTGAATTCATTAACGAGCTTAATGAATTTAGCAAGATCTGCGTAGCACAGTTAGTGTTTTTCAGTGCTACGCGGTTTTTCAGTGAATAACGTATTGTTTAGCGTGATCTGTGTAGCACAGTTAGTGTTTTTCAGTGCTACGCGGAGTGCACACAGTGATAAACTCATTACAGTATTATACCACCGTCTAAAAACGAAATATCGTATTCTGAATTCATTAACGAGCTTAAATTAAGGTCTCCCTTATTCACGCAATGTGTATACTATTCGTCCTGTGAATAACATATTGTTTAGCGTGATCTGCGTAGCACAGTTAGTGTTTTTCAGTGCTACGCGGAGTGCACACAGTGATAAACTCATTACAGTATTATACCACCGTCTAAAAACGAAATATCGTATTCTGAATTCATTAACGAGCTTAAGTTAAGCTCTCCCTTTGTCACGCAATGTGTATACTATTCGTCCTGTAAATAACGTATTGTTTAGCGTGATCTGCGTAGCACAGTTAGTGTTTTTCAGTGCTACGCGGAGTGCACACAGTGATAAACTCATTACAGTATTATACCACCGCCTAAAAACGAAATATCGTATTCTGAATTCATTAACGAGCTTAAATTAAGCTCTCCCTTATTCACGCAATGTGTATACTATTCGTCCTGTGAATAACGTATTGTTTAGCGTGATCTGCGTAGCACAGTTAGTGTTTTTCAGTGCTACGCGGAGTGCACACAGTGATAAACTCATTACAGTATTATACCACCGTCTAAAAACGAAATATCGTATTCTGAATTCATTAACGAGCTTAAGTTAAGCTCTCCCTTTGTCACGCAATGTGTATACTATTCGTCCTGTAAATAACGTATTGTTTAGCATGATCTGCGTAGCACAGTTAGTGTTTTTCAGTGCTACGCGGAGTGCACACAGTGATAAACTCAATACAGTATTATACCACAGTCTAAAAACGAAATATCGTATTCTGAATTCATTAACGAGCTTAAGTTAAGCTCTCTCTTTGTCACGCAATGTGTATACTATTCGTCCTGTAAATAACGTATTGTTTAGCAAGATCTGCGTAGCACAGTTAGTGTTTTTCAGTGCTACGCGGAGTGCACACAGTGATAAACTCATTACAGTATCAAAAAGAAATACCACCGTCTAAAAACGAAATATCGTATTCTGAATACATTAACGAGCTTAAGTTAAGCTCTCCCTTAGTCACGCAATGTGTATACTATTCGTCCTGTGAATAACATATTGTTTAGCGAGATCTGCGTAGCACAGGTAGTGTTTTTCAGTGCTACGCGGAGTGCACACAGTGATAAACTCATTACAGTATTAACAGGAAATACCACCGTATAAAAACGAAATATCGTATTCTGAATTCATTAACGAGCTTAAATTAAGCTCTCCCTTAGTCACGCAATGTGTATACTATTCGTCCTGTGAATAACGTATTGTTTAGCGTGATCTGCGTAGCACAGTTAGTGTTTTTCAGTGCTACGCGGAGTGCACACAATGATAAACTCATTACAGTATTAACAAGAAATACCACCGTATAAAAACGAAATATCGTATTCTGAATTTATTAACGAGCTTAAGTTAAGCTCTCCCTTAATCACGCAATGTGTATACTATTCGTCCTGTGAATAACGTATTGTTTAGCGAGATCTGCGTAGCACAGTTAGTGTTTTTCAGTGCTACGCGGAGTGCACACAGTGATAAACTCATTACAGTATTAACGAGAAATACCACCGTATAAAAACGAAATATCGTATTCTGAATTCATTATCGAGCCTAAGTTAAGCTCTCCCTTAGTCACGCAATGTGTATACTATTCGTCCTGTGAATAACGTATTGTTTAGCAAGATCTGCGTAGCACAGTTAGTGTTCTTCAGTGCTACGCGGAGTGCACACAGTGATAAACTCATTACAGTATTAACAAGAAATACCACCGCCTAAAAACGAAATATCGTATTCTGAATTCATTAACGAGTTTAAGTTAAGCTCTCCCTTAGTCACGCAATGTGTATACTACTCGTCCTGTGAATAACGTATTGTTTAGCGAGATCTGCGTAGCACAGTTAGTGTTTTTCAGTGCTAAGCGGGGTGCACACAATGATAAACTCATTACAGTATTAACAAGAAATACCACCGTATAAAAACGAAATATCGTATTCTGAATTCATTAACGAGCTTAAGTTAAGCTCTCCCTTAGTCACGCAATGTGTATACTATTCGTCCTGTGAATAACTTATTGTTAGCGTGATCTGCGTAGCACAGTAAGTGTTTTTCAGTGCTACGCGGAGTGCACACAGTGATAAACTCATTACAGTATTAACAAGAAATACCACCGCCTAAAAACGAAATATCGTATTCTGAATTCATTAACCAGCTTAAGTTAAGCTCTCCCTTAATCACGCAATGTGTATACTATTCGTCCTGTGAATAACGTATTGTTTAGCGAGATCTGCGTAGCACAGTTAGTGTTTTTCAGTGCTACGCGGAGTGCACACAGTGATAAACTCATTACAGTATTAACAAGAAATACCACCGCCTAAAAACGAAATATCGTATTCTGAATTCATTAACGAGCTTAAGTTAAGCTCTCCCTTAATCACGCAATGTGTATACTATTCGTCCTGTGAATAACGTATTGTTTAGCGAGATCTGCGTAGCACAGTTAGTGTTTTTCAGTGCTACGCGGAGTGCACACAGTGATAAACTCATTACAGTATTAACGAGAAATACCACCGTATAAAAACGTAATATCGTATTCTGAATTCATTAACGAGCCTAAGTTAAGCTCTCCCTTAGTCACGCAATGTGTATACTATTCGTCCTGTGAATAATGCGTAGCTCAGTTAGTGTTCTTCAGTGCTACGCGGAGTGCACACAGTGATAAACTCATTACAGTATTAACAAGAAATACCACCGCCTAAAAACGAAATATCGTATTCTGAATTCATTAACGAGTTTAAGTTAAGCTCTCCCTTAGTCACGCAATGTGTATACTACTCGTCCTGTGAATAACGTATTGTTTAGCGAGATCTGCGTAGCACAGTTAGTGTTTTTCAGTGCTAAGCGGGGTGCACACAATGATAAACTCATTACCGTATTAACAAGAAATACCACCGTATAAAAACGAAATATCGTATTCTGAATTCATTAACGAGCCTAAGTTAAGCTCTCCCTTAGTCACGCAATGTGTATACTATTCGTCCTGTGAATAATGCGTAGCTCAGTTAGTGTTCTTCAGTGCTACGCGGAGTGCACACAGTGATAAACTCATTACAGTATTAACAAGAAATACCACCGCCTAAAAACGAAATATCGTATTCTGAATTCATTAACGAGCTTAAGTTAAGCTCTCCCTTAGTCACGCAATGTGTATACTATTCGTCCTGTGAATAACGTATTGTTTAGCGAGATCTGCGTAGCACAGTTAGTGTTTTTCAGTGCTACGCGGAGTGCACACAATGTTAAACTCATTACAGTATTAAAAAAAATATTATAAATAAAAATAAATGCTTCCATTTTGCTTGTTGTGCTGTTATTGCACGTTACTTTTGCGTTTTCCTTTCATATTGCTATCGAAAGTTAAGCAAAAAATCACATATGTTATATTATTACCTGGGTTGGAAACTAACGTCTCAGTTATATCGAATTTTTTACCGAGAGTTTCATTTAACGATCGAATGATCTGCAGCATTGTATCGTCAGTAGTGTCTCCTGACTGGATTATTTTCGCTGGCGGATCTCTGAACCTTTCAAAAATGAAATAGCTCCTGGAAAGAAATAATTGAAAAATAGTTGTAACTATATTTTAAAATAAGTGTAAAACAATTAGGTAAACAATAACTATAGTGTGAACAGAAAAGTCATCAACAGTCCGTGTAAGTCGTGTCAAAGGCAGGTTTTGCGTTTATACGATATGTCGGTTTTTGAACTATTTATCAGAGAAACAGCTTGACCGGTTTTATTGCTCATGCATGCATTGATCTGTATGGGCGGATCTTTTTCCTTAGCTACTTGTGGGTGTTTCCATCTAATAAAGTGTAAAGCGACTCGTGCTGTTGCAGTGAATGATACTGGCGTAATGGTGTAAGAAACAGAGACCTGCGAGACCTGGCGACCTTTTAGTGTACCTTAGCATTGCTCATGCATGCATCGATCTGTATGGGCGGATCTTTTTCCTTAGCTACTTGTGGGTGTTTCCATCTAATAAAGTGTAAAGCGACTCGTGCTGTTGCAGTGAATGATACTGGCGTAATGGTGTAAGAAACAGAGACCTGCGAGACCTGGCGACCTTTTAGTGTACCTTAGCATTGCTCATGCATGCATCGATCTGTATGGGCGGATCTTTTTCCTTAGCTACTTGTGGGTGTTTCCATCTAATAAAGTTTGAAGCGACCCGTGCTGATGCAGTGAATGATACTGGTGTAGTGGTGTAAGAAACAGAGCCCTGCGAGACCTGGCGACCTTTTAGTGTACCTTAGCATTGCTCATGCATGCATTGATCTGTATGGGCGGATCTTTTCCTTAGCTACTTGTGGGTGTTTCCATCTAATAAAGTGTAAAGCGACCCGTGCTGTTGCAGTGAATGATGCTGGCGTAATGGTGTAAGAAACAGAGCCCCCTGCGAGACCTGGCGACCTTTTAGTGTACCTTAGCATTGCTCATGCATGCATTGATCTGTATGGGCGGATCTTTTCCTTAGTTACTTGTGGGTGTTTCCATCTAATAAAGTGTAAAGCGACCCGTGCTGATGCAGTGAATGATACTGGCGTAATGGTGTAAGAAACAGAGCCCTGCGAGACCTGGCGACCTTTTAGTGTACCTTAGCATTGCTCATGCATGCATTGATCTGTATGGGCGGATCTTTTCCTTAGCTACTTGTGGGTGTTTCCATCTAATAAAGTGTAAAGCGACTCGTGCTGATGCAGTGAATGATACTGGCGTAATGGTGTAAGAAACAGAGCCCTGCGAGACCTGGCGACCTTTTAGTGTACCTTAGCATTGCTCATGCATGCATCGATCTGTATGGGCGGATCTTTTCCTTAGCTACTTGTGGGTGTTTCCATCTAATAAAGTGTAAAGCGACTCGTGCTGTTGCAGTGAATGATACTGGCGTAATGGTGTAAGAAACAGAGACCTGCGAGACCTGGCGACCTTTAGTGTACCTTAGCATTGCTCATGCATGCATCGATCTGTATGGGCGGATCTTTTTCCTTAGCTACTTGTGGGTGTTTCCATCTAATAAAGTTTGAAGCGACCCGTGCTGATGCAGTGAATGATACTGGCGTAGTGGTGTAAGAAACAGAGCCCTGCGAGACCTGGCGACCTTTTAGTGTACCTTAGCATTGCTCATGCATGCATTGATCTGTATGGGCGGATCTTTTTCCTTAGCTACTTGTGGGTGTTTCCATCTAATAAAGTGTAAAGCGACCCGTGCTGTTGCAGTGAATGATACTGGCGTAATGGTGTAAGAAACAGAGCCCTGCGAGACCTGGCGACCTTTTAGTGTACCTTAGCATTGCTCATGCATGCATTGATCTGTATGGGCGGATCTTTTCCTTAGTTACTTGTGGGTGTTTCCATCTAATAAAGTGTAAAGCGACCCGTGCTGATGCAGTGAATGATACTGGCGTAATGGTGTAAGAAACAGAGCCCTGCGAGACCTGGCGACCTTTTAGTGTACCTTAGCATTGCTCATGCATGCATTGATCTGTATGGGCGGATCTTTTTCCTTAGCTACTTGTGGGTGTTTCCATCTAATAAAGTGTAAAGCGACTCGTGCTGATGCAGTGAATGATACTGGCGTAATGGTGTAAGAAACAGAGCCCTGCGAGACCTGGCGACCTTTTAGTGTACCTTAGCATTGCTCATGCATGCATTGATCTGTATGGGCGGATCTTTTTCCTTAGCTACTTGTGGGTGTTTCCATCTAATAAAGTGTAAAGCGACTCGTGCTGATGCAGTGAATGATACTGGCGTAATGGTGTAAGAAACAGAGCCCTGCGAGACCTGGCGACCTTTAGTGTACCTTAGCATTGCTCATGCATGCATCGATCTGTATGGGCGGATCTTTTCCTTAGCTACTTGTGGGTGTTTCCATCTAATAAAGTGTAAAGCGACTCGTGCTGTTGCAGTGAATGATACTGGCGTAATGGTGTAAGAAACAGAGACCTGCGAGACCTGGCGACCTTTTAGTGTACCTTAGCATTGCTCATGCATGCATCGATCTGTATGGGCGGATCTTTTTCCTTAGCTACTTGTGGGTGTTTCCATCTAATAAAGTTTGAAGCGACCCGTGCTGATGCAGTGAATGATACTGGCGTAGTGGTGTAAGAAACAGAGCCCTGCGAGACCTGGCGACCTTTTAGTGTACCTTAGCATTGCTCATGCATGCATTGATCTGTATGGGCGGATCTTTTTCCTTAGCTACTTGTGGGTGTTTCCATCTAATAAAGTGTAAAGCGACCCGTGCTGTTGCAGTGAATGATACTGGCGTAATGGTGTAAGAAACAGAGCCCTGCGAGACCTGGCGACCTTTTAGTGTACCTTAGCATTGCTCATGCATGCATTGATCTGTATGGGCGGATCTTTTTCCTTAGTTACTTGTGGGTGTTTCCATCTAATAAAGTGTAAAGCGACCCGTGCTGATGCAGTGAATGATACTGGCGTAATGGTGTAAGAAACAGAGCCCTGCGAGACCTGGCGACCTTTTAGTGTACCTTAGCATTGCTCATGCATGCATTGATCTGTATGGGCGGATCTTTTTCCTTAGCTACTTGTGGGTGTTTCCATCTAATAAAGTGTAAAGCGACTCGTGCTGATGCAGTGAATGATACTGGCGTAATGGTGTAAGAAACAGAGCCCTGCGAGACCTGGCGACCTTTTAGTGTACCTTAGCATTGCTCATGCATGCATTGATCTGTATGGGCGGATCTTTTTCCTTAGCTACTTGTGGGTGTTTCCATCTAATAAAGTGTAAAGCGACTCGTGCTGATGCAGTGAATGATACTGGCGTAATGGTGTAAGAAACAGAGCCCTGCGAGACCTGGCGACCTTTAGTGTACCTTAGCATTGCTCATGCATGCATCGATCTGTATGGGCGGATCTTTTTCCTTAGCTACTTGTGGGTGTTTCCATCTAATAAAGTTTGAAGCGACCCGTGCTGATGCAGTGAATGATACTGGCGTAATGGTGTAAGAAACAGAGCCCTGCGAGACCTGGCGACCTTTTAGTGTACCTTAGCATTGCTCATGCATGCATCGATCTGTATGGGCGGATCTTTTTCCTTAGCTACTTGTGGGTGTTTCCATCTAATAAAGTTTGAAGCGACCCGTGCTGATGCAGTGAATGATACTGGCGTAATGGTGTAAGAAACAGAGCCCTGCGAGACCTGGCGACCTTTTAGTGTACCTTAGCATTGCTCATGCATGCATTGATCTGTATGGGCGGATCTTTTCCTTAGCTACTTGTGGGTGTTTCCATCTAATAAAGTGTGAAGCGACTCGTGCTGATGCAGTGAATGATACTGGCGTAATGGTGTAAGAAACAGAGCCCTGCGAGACCTGGCGACCTTTTAGTGTACCTTAGCATTGCTCATGCATGCATTGATCTGTATGGGCGGATCTTTTTCCTTAGCTACTTGTGGGTGTTTCAATCTAATAAAGTGTAAAGCGACTCGTGCTGTTGCAGTGAATGATACTGGCGTAATGGTGTAAGAAACAGAGCCCTGCGAGACCTGGCGACCTTTTAGTGTACCTTAGCATTGCTCATGCATGCATCGATCTGTATGGGCGGATCTTTTTCCTTAGCTACTTGTGGGTGTTTCCATCTAATAAAGTTTGAAGCGACCCGTGCTGATGCAGTGAATGATACTGGCGTAATGGTGTAAGAAACAGAGCCCTGCGAGACCTGGCGACCTTTAGTGTACCTTAGCATTGCTCATGCATGCATCGATCTGTATGGGCGGATCTTTTCCTTAGCTACTTGTGGGTGTTTCCATCTAATAAAGTTTGAAGCGACCCGTGCTGATGCAGTGAATGATACTGGCGTAATGGTGTAAGAAACAGAGCCCTGCGAGACCTGGCGACCTTTTAGTGTACCTTAGCATTGCTCATGCATGCATTGATCTGTATGGGCGGATCTTTTTCCTTAGCTACTTGTGGGTGTTTCCATCTAATAAAGTGTGAAGCGACTCGTGCTGATGCAGTGAATGATACTGGCGTAATGGTGTAAGAAACAGAGCCCTGCGAGACCTGGCGACCTTTAGTGTACCTTAGCATTGCTCATGCATGCATTGATCTGTATGGGCGGATCTTTTCCTTAGCTACTTGTGGGTGTTTCCATCTAATAAAGTGTGAAGCGACTCGTGCTGATGCAGTGAATGATACTGGCGTAATGGTGTAAGAAACAGAGCCCTGCGAGACCTGGCGACCTTTTAGTGTACCTTAGCATTGCTCATGCATGCATCGATCTGTATGGGCGGATCTTTTTCCTTAGCTACTTGTGGGTGTTTCAATCTAATAAAGTGTAAAGCGACTCGTGCTGTTGCAGTGAATGATACTGGCGTAATGGTGTAAGAAACAGAGCCCTGCGAGACCTGGCGACCTTTTAGTGTACCTTAGCATTGCTCATGCATGCATCGATCTGTATGGGCGGATCTTTTTCCTTAGCTACTTGTGGGTGTTTCCATCTAATAAAGTGTAAAGCGACTCGTGCTGATGCAGTGAATGATACTGGCGTAATGGTGTAAGAAACAGAGCCCTGCGAGACCTGGCGACCTTTTAGTGTACCTTAGCATTGCTCATGCATGCATCGATCTGTATGGGCGGATCTTTTTCCTTAGCTACTTGTGGGTGTTTCCATCTAATAAAGTTTGAAGCGACCCGTGCTGATGCAGTGAATGATACTGGCGTAATGGTGTAAGAAACAGAGCCCTGCGAGACCTGGCGACCTTTTAGTGTACCTTAGCATTGCTCATGCATGAATCGATCTGTATGAGCGGACCTCATTTCCTTAGCTACTTATAGGTGTTTCCATAAGAAATAATGTAAAGTAAAATGAGCGGCATCACCGAACAATAAAAAGGTTGACCAAATGGAGCAGAACTCCGTAATGAGAATAAAAAAAAAAAAATTGAAAGGGCAAGCATCAGCAAGCACCTCAATAAGGAACTGGGAAGTCAACAGTTAGTGGAAGAGCTACCCACTTTGGATTCTCTCCAAATGATAGATTTTATAAAGAGACTAGAATTGGAGAAGGCGCTGTAACTGAGCAACTCAGGAATACTGAAAGGGGGTTCAATAGATTTACAAAGGTCATAGTAGTAACCTTACAGATTCTTTCATTCATTCAACCTATATCAATACTAGACTACAATTTTGCGAGGGGTAAACATAAACGGCGGCCTTGTATAATATTCCGTGTCTATAAAGACTATTGTCGTTACCTTTCTAGTGTCGTTACCTTTTTTCAAGTTCCACGAAAAATGTTCAAAGTTCTTACAGTAGAAAGAACTACAATTAGAAATACTGTAGAAATATGTTTATAAATATTATTTTTCGCGATAGTTTCCCGACAAACGTTTGTAAAACATCGAACCTTCGAGCTGTACGCAAATGTCATCGGCTATAAAGTAACAACTTACTTGGGCAATCGAGTATTCTGAGGGTTCATCGCTTGCTGCACGTCATTAGTGCCTTGAATATAATAAAGTATATCAGGCTGGAATAGGTCTGCGGGTGGTTCGTAAATCGAATCACTGTAGCCAGGCAAATTCACTGTTTTCTTAAACATCTTTTTCAAAACGTAAGCGGCCTGGCCGTACCAATACCTGTTTAAAGAAGGAATACCTGTTAATACCAATACCTGTTAATTGTTTTGTAGAATCTACAGACATAGTGCATATTATGTCTTAATATTGTTTCTTTTAAAATATAATTAAAGTTATTTTCTTCTTCTTTTCTGCTAGGATTATTATCACTATGTTCAGTATAATGATCTGCCTTCCCTAGCTTCGTCAATTCGTGAGTATAGATATTGTTTTGTATAGATACAATTGAGTATAGATATAGTTTTTGAAGATGAAGGTTCTCCGAAACGTGTCAACGAAAGTAGAATTGACGAAGCTAGGGAAGGCAGATCATTCATTACACTGATCGTAGTAAAGTTGTTTTCAATTATACTTCTGATTATTGATCGAAGTTGTTATTGTACAGACATTTAACATCTTTAAATGTAACTTATATTTTTGTTTGTTGTTTGTTGAATCGTGTGTAATGTAGTACGTATGTTACGTTACGTAATGACATCCGGAAGGCTTTTTCTCCTTCACTCGGACAAAGAAACGGACGGAATTCATTCCTTTTTTGTGTTGTTCATTCTTTGCTTCACTTTTCTTTTTGCTTAGATCGTTTACTCGTTTTATAACTTAG
The DNA here is from genome assembly GCA_022606455.1 of Callitettix versicolor. Taxonomy (NCBI): domain Eukaryota; kingdom Metazoa; phylum Arthropoda; class Insecta; order Hemiptera; family Cercopidae; genus Callitettix; species Callitettix versicolor. The sequence continues at coordinate 58,788,814 of CM040191.1, forward strand.
TTGACAACTGATAGTTGACAGAAGGTGAGAACATTTTGAAAGGTGTAAGGGAGGAAAGAAGAAGTTGAAGTACGCAGAAGAAGGAGAAAAAAAGAAGAGGAAGAAGAAGAAATGGAAGTAGAAGAGGAGGAAGAATAAGAGGAGGAAAAAGAAGAGGAGGAAGAAGAAAAAGAAAAAGGAGAAGAGGAGGAATAAGAAAAGGAAGAAGAAGAAGAGGAAGAAGAAAAGGAAGAAGAAGAGGAAGAATAAGAAAAGAAGAAGAAGAGGAGGAAGAAGAAAAGGAGGAAGAAGAAGAAAAATAAGAAGAAAAGGAGGAAGAAGAAAAGGAGGAAGAAAAAGAAGAAGAAAAAGAAGAGGATGAAGAAGAAATGGCAGTAGAAGAGGAGGAAGAAGAAGAAGAAAAAGAAGAAGAGGAAGAAGAAGAGGAGGAATAAGGCGAGGAGGAAGAAGAAGAAGAAGAAAAAGAAGAAGAGGAAGAAGAAGAGGAGGAAGTAGAAGAAGAGGAAGAAGAAGAAGAAGGAAAAAAGAAGAAGAGGAAGAAGAAGAGGAGGAAGAAGAGGAGGAAGAAGAAGAAAAAGAAGAAGAAGAAGAGGAGGAAGAAAAAAAGAAGAAGAAGAAGAAGAAGAAGAAATTTCTGTTACTGAACCAAAAACAATAAAACATGTATTATGTTTTTTCTTCCTTTTTTATTTTAATTACGATAATTTGTTCGAAAACACGACAAATCAACATAGTTTTTAATAACATAACCTAAAACTTATTACATCCTGTCAGCTGTTCAATGTGAATCAGCTGATCGTTTACGAATTAATACAACACAACTGATATTTCAATATAAGAGTAACTACCAAAATTAAATTAACGATTCATTTCATATACTTAAACCGGTCAAAATTCTTCATAGTTTCCGTAGTGTAGTGGCTATAAACCTCGCCTTAAACGCGCAAGGTCCCCGGTTCGATCCCAGGGAGACACAGTAATTTTTAATTATAATTAATTTAATATGAGACTTGAAACACGCAAAATATACTTGTTATATATCAATATAAACATGTTCCTCGCATGACGCGTCCCGCAAAATCCACCACAACCAGACTTAAAGCACATGTGAAACGTTCAAAAAGAAAACAACAAAAAAAAGTATTTATATTTTCTTTATAAAGTCTTACAATGGTAGTAAGTAGTTTTTATTTTTTCCTAATTGTTTTTGTACTTACTGTTGTGACGGCAAATAGAAAGGCGATTAAAAATGTCACAGTTTTAAGAACCGCGTCAGTTTGCTTTGTTTGTTCTTGAATCTAAATCGCCTGCGTTTGTACCATGCGACCGTAAAAACAATAAGAAATAACAGTACCTTATCAAATAAAAGAAATTATATTTGATAAAAGTATTTGTAAACATAAAAAAACAAATAGGTTAGATGTACGCAATGCGTAAGGCTTCTGCACCCTATCTGAATGAGTACTTTAAAATCATAGCCTATAACATTGTTTATTTCTTTAATAATTTTAAACAAATTTAAATTGTAAGTTCCAAATTTTTGAATATTAAACATTTTCAAACGAGATTTAACAGACACTTCCAAACGAGTACAGTCTCGAATACACAAAGACAAAAAATATTTCTTTTTTCGAATAAAAAATATAGCCGCCTCGGTGACCTAGTTGATAGCGTACTGGGCTTTCACCCCGAGGTCCCGGGTTCGATTCCCGGCCAGGGCGTGGAACTTTCATACGCTATAAATCATCGTATCGTCTGCATTAGCCCAAGTGTGCACAATAGTCGGACGTTAAAAAAAAAGTCGGATAAAAAATAACATTATCAATTAATTATCTTTCAAAACAGAAATATTATATATACGATGTAAGTTATGCAATCCTTACCCATTGACAACAACAGAATGGTTGCTCGCCAACAATTGTCGCACGTTAAAAGCAGCTGCATACAAACTCAACTGAAAAAAAGCGCATTGCATAATGTATCCAATCTTATCAAAGTGTCTTTTCACCGGGTACATACATTTTGAAGGTATACTTATGTATTTTGCTCCCAGCACGTCTGCTGTATATTTAGTCATTGAATTTCTAACTGAAAAATGATTAACAATACAATATTTTATTTCACACAAGAAGTTGATATTGAACATAGATTTTAGACATTATTAAAACAATTTTTTATTTTTTTAATGATTTCTAATGAAATTTTAACTAAACACTCATATAATCAGAGTAATTGTATTTTTGTATAAATGATATTAACATAAATAATAATAATATTATATAATATAATATAGGAGAATATAATATAAGGGAGAAACTATCTGGGACAAACCATCACCAGAAATAATAGGGAGAAAACGGCAATAGATAACAGAACAGCCAAACTAAGGACGGCGTCAAAATTAACATGGAACACCTACAAAAAAAATCGCTATCCATAAAGTCAAAGATCAGACATTTCAACACAGTGACGAGGCCAGCAGTGGTGTACGCGGCAGGAACGCTCTTTAACCTGAGAAGCCGGAACCAGAGAGTGGAAAGAAGAATACTAATAACAATCATCAACAAGAAACACATAGTGAACGGGAACCACAGGCTGCTTCCTTGAGCACTGGTGTACAAGGAGACCGAACACCTTATCGACGTATTCAGAAAGAGACACTTGGCATTTTACGGACACCTGATCAGACTCCCAGAAGAAAGGCTCACCAAGATATTACTGAACTACCAGTTGAGCAAAAAGGTAAAAAATAATTGGCTTAAGGAGATAGAACAAGACCTGGAAGACCTAAGGATAACCGGGAACAGTTGAAGAATGGAGAGGAGAAAGCCATATTAAGGACATGGAAATTAAACTCAAATTTAGAAACGCAAGCGATCGAAAGGGCATGACAATCTCAGAGGAACTTAGGAAAAGGAGATCACAAAGGCTGAAGAGGTATTGGGAGGAACAACGCGCCAAGTAGATGAGACCTCACTAATGACTGAATGTGCTCCAGTGTGGGCCTAACCCCAAAAAAATAATAAAATAAAATAATAATTATTATATACGACTCTATAGATAGGGAATCCTTATTATCGGTTCTGAAAGAACTGGACCTTGATAACAAAACCACAAATATTATCAGGGAAACATTAACTAATACATTCTTCAAAGTTAAATTCATGGAAGAACTCTCCACCCCTTTTGAGATTAAAACAAGTGTCCGACAAGGAGATGGACTCTCTCCATTGTTATTTAATTGTGCTCTAGAAAAAGTAGTTAGAGAGTGGAACGTGAATACGCATAGTGGAATCAGACTAGGAACTAAGAACAAAGGCTTAAATTGTTTGGATTTTCCTGATGACATGGTCTTACTAGCTGAGACATTGGAAGAAGCAAAGGAACAGACTCTTGAACTCCAGAAGCAAGCTTTAAAAATGGGTCTCAAAGTTTCATTTTAAAATACTAAAATATTGACAAACATATAAAAACCACCAAAGAAGCTTCAAGTGGAAGCTTCATTGAGATAGTCAAAGAATTCAAATATCTTGGGGAATGGATCAGCTGGAATGCCCTAGAGAAACAAGCTATGGCATCTAGGAGAAATAAAGTTGAATTAGCCTTTCAACTTACCAAGAACACATACAACAAGAAGTCCCTCTCCTGGAATACAAAGATAAGGCATTATCATACTGTAATTAAATCAGAAGTCTTATATGCAGCTGAAACATTATCTCTCTCAACCCAGGGCCCACTTGAAAGGCTGGAGATCAAAGAAAGAAAGATATTACGAAAAATCTTAGGCCCCAAATTCCGTAACAATCAATTACTCCACATCAGGAATGAAACTCTTTACCAAAAAACTGAAACACTATCAGACACAATAAGAAAAAGGAAAATTGATTTTTATGGGCACATCCTCTGAATGGACAAAAATAGAATAACCAAAAAAATATTTGACTACTTTCCCAATAGAAGAGCCAAACCACTTTGGTTTAGAGAAACAGAGAAAGACATAACAGAACTACAAATCACTGACACTATGCTCATTGACAGAACAGCCAAAACAATAACCAAGGACAAGAAGCAACGGTTCCAAGGGAAAGTCAAATCCAAACGAACGATCCAAATCTCTGACGAAGAAAGAAAAGCAAGATCACAACGAATGAAGCAATACTAGTGCTACGAGGAAGGCACAGAACATTAAAAAGTGATTGATTTGGTGTACCCCAAAGTTGGGTGAAACAAATAAAGAGAAGAATAATTATCTATCTATCTATCTATCTATCTATCTATCTATCTATCTATCTATCTATCTATCTATCTATCTATCTATCTATCTATCTATCTATCTATATATATATATATATATATATATATATATATATATATATATATATATATATATATATATATATATATAGAATTTGCGTTTTGAAATGAAATAATATAAAAAGTAACCTTCGTTTTTTTAAAGAATTATCATAATTTTAGCTATTGGATGAGCTATCATGGGATTTTGAAATAAGCTTTCCTTGTGTATTATATACGAGGGTTGATCAAATATAAACGAGACTGATTTTTTAAAAAAATTATTGCTTACTTACAAATTATTCTTGATACAACTTATTTTTCTACATAGTCTCCCGCAAGAGTAACACATTTTTCCCACCGGATTGGAAGTTTTTTAATTCCATCTTCGTAAAAAGTTCTCAGGCGATCATTGAGCTACTGGAGCACGAAGGTCTCCACCGCAGAATCGTCTTCGAAACGCTGGCCTCCAAGCGCCTCTGAGTGGCCCAAACAGGTGATAGTCGCAGGGTGATAAGTCTGGACTGTATGGGGATGTTCCATTGGTTCCAAGCCAATTTGATCGAGTTTAAGCCTCGTAGCGTTCGCCGAATGTGGTCGGGCATTATCGTGAAGAAGAATGACGTTTCTCGCCGGTTTAGATTTCCTTTCCTACGAAAAGACTGTTTTGCTCCACCCTATTTTCCAACGGAAAAACGTTTGCATTCTATATTTTTAAAAACGTTTGCATTCTAACATACGCCTTGTCATTTAATCCACACTTTCAAAATCCATCATCCATCACCTCCATACTTGTCTGGTTTTTCCATCAATACAAATTATGGTGAATGACCGAATAAATTACATTAATAAAAACTTGAATATTGTTAAGTAACAGTTTTAAAAACAGAAAAGATAATTGCTGTTTTTATAAATTTAGCAGATCGTATTAAGGTGCATTTTCAACTATTGAGAAGTTGTTCCTAATTGAAACTATGTCAAATATTATCTCAATTGTACTTCATGGATTTGCTTCTAATTGAATAGGTATTTAGGGTAATTATTAGCACCAAAATTAGAAGTTTCATTGCTAGGTGTCTTTGATAATATCCAAAATAAATTATAAACACTGAACAAGGAAATTAAAAAAATACATATAATTGAAAATGTCCATTGCTTGAGTAATGTTTCATAAAAGTTACCAGTTACAAATTCACTAGTAATATTTATCCAACTTGATAAAAATATTAGTACCCCGCAGGGGGTGCAGACTAGCTGCACCTATTGAGAGGATATAGACGTCCCTCGCGGTATCCGAGTCTAACACAAACACGCTTAAAACACTACACTTACGACTTTAACTATTTACTCTCACACTTACATTGATAATAGCCTCAATGTGCTTTTCGCCTTAAAATATATATATATATATATATATATATATATATATATATATATATATTAGTAAACAATATGCTTAAAAATATTACGCACAACAAACTTCAAAATTTGTTATAACCAAAAAAGTTTTAACAAATTTACTGCAAAATATTCTTAATATTTTTGCAATTATTGCAATTTTTGACATTTTTACAATTAATGTTCCCCGTGAAATATGGATGTGAATAATCGAAATTTAAAGATATCAATGCTGGTGTGCCACAAGGGAGCGTACTGGGCCATTGTTGTATTTGATATATACATGCGACGTGCCATTGGATGAAGAAACCACAGTGGTTACATTTGCGGTAACTACTTCTACACCAGCTGTTGGCGATAATGTTGAAGAAGCAACAGAAATACTGCATAAAACCATTCTGAAAATTAATATATGGACCAATTGGTGTCGGACGAAACTTAACGAATCAAAGCCAACCCATATTACTTGTACTTATATAAACGTTAAAGAAGTGCAAGTACTAATAAACAATAAAATTATTCCATACAAAAATGAAGTTACTCATTGGTGAATGAATTTGGATTCAAAGCTGAACTGGAAATCACAAAGAATAGAAAGGATATTGAGTTCAAGTTCAAAAATATGTATTGGCTATTTAGATATAACGGACTGCAAATTTGCGGATGTGCAACATAAAAAATTCAGATTATTCAAACTACTTCGGGTAATAGTAAATGCATCGTGATTCACAGAAACCTTAAAGTGAACACGATGGTTGATGAAATCAAGGCAGTAGCAACGAAGCATGAAAGATTACTCCAAACCACTATTACAACTGTCACCACTCCAAACTAATGGTAGCGTTCAGCAGATATTAGCACATAGGACTTAGACTTGGTAAAATGATATCATATCAAGCTAAGAGGCAGTAGCAGACAATCAGAGCCATTCGGTGAAATGAACATCTCTCGCACAGTGATTAAGTTATAACTGCTATGTAAGTACTTAGTTGTAGTCCTCAATAATAATAATAATAATAATAATAATAATAATAATGATGATGATGATGGTGATGGTGATGGTGATGGTGATGGTGATGGTGATGGTGATGGTGATGGTGATGGTGATGGTGATGGTGATGGTGATGGTGATGGTGATGGTGATGGTGATGGTGATGGTGATGGTGATGGTGATGGTGATGGTG
>CM040191.1:58800688-58810688 GCA_022606455.1 Callitettix versicolor
GCTTTGGAGGAAAGCCAATATCAGTGCACAGTATTCATTGGTTAGTATCATCGAAAATGTGTGGGAAACGGAAGAGGTACCATCTGACTGGAAAACAGCTTTAATACATCCACTCCACAAGAAAGGTTCAAAAACAGACCCGAACAATTATAGGGGAATTTCGTTACTGGAAGTAACGTATAAGAAGGCGTATAAGTATAAGTATAAGTACTTTCGAAGGCGTTACTGATGAGAGCAGAACCACAGCTGGACTGCCAACTAGGGGAGTATCAGGTTGGATTTAGGAAGGGTAGATCATGTGCGGAGCAGATTTTTAACCTTAAAAGTGTCATGACCTATTGTAAACTCTCGAGTAAAACGTATCTAATAGCATTCATTGACTTCCAGAAAGCATATGACTCCATTGATAGGACTTCACTCATATCAATATTGAGGGAATTAGGCCTGGATAACAAGACTACGAATATAATTAAGTCCACCTTAACAGACACATATTCTAAAGTGAAATTTATGGGACAAGTGTCAGAACCATTTCTGATCAGAACTGGAGTCAGACAAGGTGATGGTTCATCACCGCTATTATTTAATTGTGTGCTGAAGAAGGTGGTTAGAGAGTGGAATCAAAATCTGAAGGAAGGCAGTGGAATCAAAATGGGGACCAAAGGACTGAAGTGTAACTGCCTGACTTTTGCGGATGATCTGGCTCTCATAGCCAAGGACTGGTCTGAGGCAGAATTACAAATTAAAGAGTTGCAGAAGCAAGCCATTAAAGTAGGTCTCCGAATCTCATTTGAGAAAACCAAAATACTAACGAATATTAAAAATGCACCACGACATCTGGGAGTCGGTAGTCATAAAATCGAGAGAGTTGACCACGTCAAATATCTGGGTGAATGGATCAGCTGAAACGCCTTAGAAAAGAGAGCATTGGAATCCAGGATGTGTAAAATGGAATTGGCGTTTCAATTAACCAAAGAGGTGTATAACAAGAAATCGCTATTCTGGAATTCCAAACTTAAGCATTATTAAACTGTGATCAAACCAGAGGCTTTATATGCATCTGAAACTCTTACACTCAATAATAAGGGATTACTGGACAACCTGGAGAAGAAGGAAAGAAAGTTAATAAGGAAGATATTGGGCCAAAACTTTAGAAATAATGAAGTAGAGTTGATTTCTAATAAAAACCTGTATCTCAAAATTGAGAGACTCTCAGATAGCATGAGGAAAAGACGACTTAGTTTTTATGGCCATATTAGTAGGATGAACAGCAGTAGACTTACTAGGCGGATCTTTGCTTTCTTCAGAGATCGGAAAACGAAGAGTAATTGGTTCAGGCGGGTCCAGGAGGACTTAACTGAGCTGGCGATATCAGATGAGATGATTGGCGATGTACTTAAACTGCGAAAACTTTTACATAATGAAAACCTAAGGTTCCAAGAAAAACCAACATCTAAAAGGGGAGGGGCAGTCTCGGATGAAAGAAGGAAGGATACAGCGGAAGGCAGCTAACGCACATCAAAGTAATTGATTTGGCGTACCCCAAAGTGGGTGATCCGTAAAAAAAAAAAATAAATACAAAAAATAAATAAAAATAATAATAATAATAATAATAATAAAAAAATCACAATTAAAAAATTTTACACTTGTGAAAATCTCAAAATCTTATGTTATGTTGTCAAGAGAGTTTTTCTTTGGTGTATGTTTTATTGGTACTTTCTGTCTTTTTAGATACAGTTTCAAATATACCTACCATAAAAAATATACTTTTTGTAACACCTAATTCTTAACCTTACAAATACAGTATAGAAGCGAAAAACTTTTGTCGTAACTTGTGTTTATATTTTGACAAAATTGTAATGTCTTTTATAAAAATAAACAATTTTTGTGAAAAATCTGTAAACTCGTTGAAATCACACGGATTAATTATTGTGAATAAATTGAAACTTTCATGAAACAGAGCTACGATGTCCACAGAATGGTGAGTGGCATGGCCGCTACCGACAAATTTTCGTAAACTCAACTGAATACAGAACGCATATTATTTAAAATAATTGTTATAATTTGAAGTCTGCCTTACGTTTAAAATAGTTGCTTTCTATGACAATGAAAGGCCTCCTCTTTTCGGGTAACACTGTGACATCTTTTGTATAATAGCATTTCTTGTAGGCCTCTAAGAGTCCGTCTATTATGGATGGTCGATATGGCTGAAAATTTTAATAAAATATTAAACATCGATTGTTAGTAAAATCGTACAGAACGTGTGACTCAAATTGGTTCATTTGTTTTCAATAAATTCCGTCTAAGCGAGAGGAATAGTAACGTTGGAGAAAAAACACTTTGGAACGTTTTGGTTCAAGTTTTTATAACCTATTTGCTTGTGGTCATGAAGAAATTCCGCGGGTATTGCACCACTTGTGCGTGGTGGTTACAGTTTCTCTCACAAGACTAGAGAGCCTAAACGGACACTTTTTTGGGGATTAACAGCGGCTTTGTGGCCCCCGACACGTCTGCTTAAAAACGTTTTGTGTACCCCTGTTACTTCATCCTAAACGGACTCCAGTGCCCTTAACGACATAATGTGTCCTGGTTGAATTCCATCTGGTTGCTGAGATCCAAAGAGTCTCTTCTTTTGGCCTCTAGGACTCGCAATCAAGAAGTATATGTGCTGCGGTTTCTACATCCTGCCCGCACAAACGACACTCAGGCGAGACTTGTAACAATCCCATCTTACGTAGATGATTCCGGATGTGGCCGTGTCCGGTGATCATGGCAAAGAGCTGCCTCTGTGACCACCTGTTAATCTGAACAAGTGTCCTTTTCAGTACAGGATCTGGTCGCGAGAAAAGGCATTTCCCTAAGCTTTGGCCAAAGAATTGTTTCAATCGTTTCACGTGCTCATCCCTAGCTCATTTTCTTACTGCTCCTCTCGCAGTTGTGCGATTAATGCAACACGCGAGCTCTGGTCCCACTAGTTGATCAGCAGCTTCTGTCTTGGCTCTCTCATTTCCCTCAATCCCGCAATGCCCAGGTACCCATCCTAATTACACCATATTAGCATTTGACAGGACATAGAGAGAGCGGAAAGCATCCTATACCAACTTAAACGTGATTTCTAAAAAGCTGACAGCCTGTATCGGACACTTAACCTGGGTAAATTATGTAAACTTAGGTTGGGTTATTTTAAATACGTTATGTTGGCCAACGTGATATGAAGTCGAACAACAGAAAGGACACTATAACGGTTAAAGAGGGATCTGCTCAGATTGCTCACTCACGCGTGAGAAAAATGCCAACGCGTGCAAGTGGATACCTTTTGGAGAATGTAAAATGTCTCTGAAATTTCTTGCCCAATTGGATGTATCCCTTCAGTCTTACAGCTCAGTTCACTTCGTATTCACTTCAAAACTCTTGTTGAAACTAACAAGTTATACAACTAACCTTTTCTTTTTCTAAATAGTCCAAGATTGATTTTTCGTCTTTAAAAATTGCGAAATTTGGATTTGAAGAGTCGGGATATGCAACTGAAACAGAGGAAGATTAAAAGATATAAAAAGAGCTGATGGGCTTACTAATCCCACAAAACCTCTAGGCACACATGTGCCCAAATCTACTATTCTAAATAGATTTTCTAACTAGGTTAAAAGCGACCCTTTTTGATACAGTGAATAACACCGACCTAAAGGTCTACCAGACCATCAGATATCTGGATACTTCTCAGTATACATTAACCTTACAAATACCTCTGTATGGGTTGAACTCATTTTACTAGCTATACGTGGAAATAACACAAGTAAAAATGTAAAGTACAATGAGCGGGATTTCATCACACAACAAAAATTTGGCCAAATGGAAGACAACTCACTTGATAAGGGTTCGGAGTAAGACCGGGCTTCCACTAAATGCGGAGCGTAGTTACGCTGAGCGGAGCGAAACTGTTCACTGAGCGAAGCTTTGACTACCTTGGTTTGATTTTTAAGCTGACTCCGCATCCTCCACCACGTTCACACGCCTACAAACTTATTATTTCTCCTTACATAGGTTACCGTTGCCTAGTAGTTTTCCAGAATTCATTAGAGTATAACTAAATATTTAGATTTAAATGATACAAGAGCGTTTTTTAAATCTACCGAACTCCGCTTGTGGTTGCCGTTCAACTTTATTCTGCTCAGCTATCTATTAATCCTCATTTAAAATTGCCTAACAAAGATCTACGCTAGAATGTCAGATACGAAATGTAGAAGAAGAAAACTGGTGAAAACCAAGATCCACGCTAGAATGTCAGGTACGAAATTTAGAAGAAGAAAACTCATGAAAACAAAGATCCGCGCTAGAATGTCAGGTACGAAATTTAGACGAAGAAAACTGGTGAAAACCAAGATCCACGCTAGAATGTCAGGTACGAAATTTAGAAGAAGAAAACTCATGAAAACAAAGATGCATGATAGAATGTCAGGTACGAAATTTAGACGAAGAAAACTGGTGAAAACCAAGATCCACGCTAGAATGTCAGGTACGAAATTTAGAAGAAGAAAACTCATGAAAACAAAGATCCGCGCTAGAATGTCAGGTACGAAATTTAGACGAAGAAAACTGGTGAAAACCAATATCCACGCTAGAATGTCAGGTACGAAATTTAGAAGAAGAAAACTCATGAAAACAAAGATGCATGATAGAATGTCAGGTACGAAATTTAGACGAAGAAAACTGGTGAAAACCAAGATCCACGCTAGAATGTCAGGTACGAAATTTAGAAGAAGAAAACTCATGAAAACAAAGATCCGCGCTAGAATGTCAGGTACGAAATTTAGACGAAGAAAACTGGTGAAAACCAATATCCACGCTAGAATGTCAGGTACGAAATTTAGAAGAAGAAAACTCATGAAAACAAAGATGCATGATAGAATGTCAGGTACGAAATTTAGAAGAAGAACACTAATGAAAATAAAGATCTGCGCTAGAATGTCAGGTACGAAATGTATAAGAAGGAAGCTGGTGAAAATAAAAATGCATGATAGAATGTCAGGTACGAAATTTAGAAGAAGAAACCCATGAAAACAAAGATCCGTGCTAGAATATCAGTTACTAAATGTATAAGAAGGAAGCTGGTGAAAATAAAGATGAATGATAGAATGTCAGGTACGAAATTTAGAAGAAGAAAACTCATGAAAACAAAGATCCACGCTAGAATGTCAGGTACGAAATTTAGAAGAAGAACACTAATGAAAATAAAGATCCGCGCTAGAATGTCAGGTACGAAATTTAGAAGAAGAAAACTCATGAAAACAAAGATCCGCGCTAGAATGTCAGGTACGAAATTTAGACGAAGAAAACTGGTGAAAACCAATATCCACGCTAGAATGTCAGGTACGAAATTTAGAAGAAGAAAACTCATGAAAACAAAGATGCATGATAGAATGTCAGGTACGAAATTTAGAAGAAGAACACTAATGAAAATAAAGATCTGCGCTAGAATGTCAGGTACGAAATGTATAAGAAGGAAGCTGGTGAAAATAAAAATGCATGATAGAATGTCAGGTACGAAATTTAGAAGAAGAAACCCATGAAAACAAAGATCCGTGCTAGAATATCAGTTACTAAATGTATAAGAAGAAGGAAGAAAATAAAAATGCTGGTGAAAATAAAGATGAATGATAGAATGTCAGGTACGAAATTTAGAAGAAGAAAACTCATGAAAACAAAGATCCGCGCTAGAATATCAGATACGAAATGTATAAGAAGGAAGCTGGTGAAAATAAAAATGCATGATAGAATGTCAGGTACGAAATTTAGAAGAAGAAACCCATGAAAACAAAGATCCGTGCTAGAATATCAGATACGAAATGTATAAGAAGGAAGCTGGTGAAAATAAAGATGAATGATAGAATGTCAGGTACGAAATTTAGAAGAAGAAAACTCATGAAAACAAAGATCCACGCTAGAATGTCAGGTACGAAATTTAGAAGAAAAAAACGCATGAAAACAAAAATCCGCGGTAGAATATCAGATAAGAAATGTATAAGAAGGAAGCTGGTGAAAATAAAGATGCATGATAGAATGTCAGGTACGAAATTTAGAAGTATAAAACTCAAGAAAACAAAGATCCACGCTAGAATGTCAAGTACGAAATTTAGAAGAAGAAAACGCATGAAAACAAAGATCCGCGGTAGAATATCAGATACAAAATGTATAAGAAGGAAGCTGGTGAAAATAAAGATGCATGATAGAATGAAAGGCACGAAATTTAGAAGAAGAAAACTGATGAAAACAAAGACCAGCGCTAGAATATCAGTTACGAAATTTAAAAGGAGAAAACTGATGAAAACAAAGACCAGCGCTAGAATATCAGATACGAAATTTAGAAGGAGAAAACTGATGAAAACAAAAGAGCAGCGCTAGAATATCAGATACGAAATTTAGAAGGAGAAAACTTATGAAAACAAAGACCAGCGCTAGAATATCAGATACGAAATTTAGAAGGAGAAAACTGATGAAAAGAAAGACCAGCGCTAGAATATCAGATACGAAATTTAGAAGAAGAAAACTGATGAAAACAAAGACCAGTGCTAGAATATCAGATACCAAATTTAGAAGGAGAAAACTGATGAAAACAAAGATCCGTGCTAGAATATCAGATACGAAATTTATGAGATGGAAGCTGGTGAAAATAAAGATGCATGATAGAATGTCAGGAATTTATGCATGCTAGAGTGACAGGTAAGAAATGTAGAAGAAGAAAGCTGATGGAAACAAAGATCCACGCTAGAATGTCAGGTAGGAAATGTAGGAGAAGAAAGCAGATGAAAACAAAGATCCACACTAGAATATCAGATACGAAATGTATAAGAAGGAATCTGGTGAAAAGAAAGATGCATGATAGAATAACAGGTGCGAAATGTAGGAGAAGAAAGCTGATGGAAACAAAGATCCACGCTAGAATGTCAGGTACGTAGGAGAAGAAAGCTGATGAAAACAAAGATCCACGCTAGAATGTCAGGTACGAAATGTAGAAGACGAAAACTGCTCAGAACATAGAAAAACAGATCTGATATGAAGTACGAAATTTAGAATAAGAAAGTTGGTGAAAACAAAGATCCACGCTAGAATGTCAGGTACGAAATGTAGAAGAAGAAAACAGCTCTGAACAAAGAAAAACAGCTCTAATATGAGGTACGAAATTTAGAATAAGAAAGTTGGTGAAAACAAAGATCCACGCTAGAATTTCAGGTACGAAATGTAGAAAAAGAAAGCTGGTGAAAACAATGATCAACGCTAGAATGTCAGGTACGAAATGTAGAAGAAGGTAACTGCTTGGAACAAAGAACAACAGCTCTAATATCAGTTACGAAATGTAGAATAAGAAAGTTGGTGAAAACAAAGATCAACGCTAGAATCTCAGGTACGAAATGTAGAAGAAGATAACTGCTTAGTATAAAGAACAACAGCTCTAATATCAGTTACGAAATGTAGAATAAGAAAGTTGGTGAAAACAAACATCCACGCTAGAATATCAGGTACGAAACGGCGAGATACTGAAAATCCAAAGCTATAGTTTACGGTCTTAAATCCTCTAAGTAGAGATTTAAGAAAATTTGTCAAAATAGCAGTTGCCCAGAATAACTCGACTACTGTTCAGGATGTATATAAGAGCACGAACTTTTCATCTTTGCATTTTCCACTTTAATGTAGCACATACATTCAGTAACCTTTCATAGTATCCAACATTCTAAAATAATTATTTTACAAAAACTGAAAAATGTTTTTCTCCGCACACTAGTTGGCAATTGGTTTTAGTTTGTTTGAGTGCTTTTTGTTAGAGATGCTTTTACTTTATTTCACAAGATCGTTTATTTGGTTCTACAAAGAAAAGTATCCTAGTTTATAAACTACGTTTAATGAAAACTAAATAACTATAACGTCTTACATTTAAAGTTTTCATAAGACTGCGTGAAAATAAATGAATACGTAAAGGTAAACAATAATACGGCTAATTTTTTGTTACACTCCATGTTTGATTTACTAAACTATATTTAAATCAAAATCACTCCACTATACTAAACCAGTTTCACATTTTATACGCTTTGGGATTTTTTGAATAAAAACGTACTTATTATATAAACCATAACTAAAAACTATAATACTAATTATGCAAATCTTGTTGGATAATAATTCACGTAGTTCATTATAAAAAAAAAATTTTAAACAGTTTAATATTACAGTTATTGGAATTCCTTAACTTTATCTAAACATATGTTTGCTAAGTAATCTTTTCAGAGATGTGCTTTATCCTGTTTTAACATTGTATTTATATTTACTAAATGATGATAAACACAGTTTAAATTTATTATACTTAAACAACTTGATTGTAAGCATAGTTATTGAAAAATAATTACCATATTTTATAATAGTCGCTACTTTATTGCAATGAACAGATCGAGGTGGCTTTGGTCTTAAAATAATGATTAAAATCTGGAGTTTATTATTTAGTAATTGGTTCGACTCTAATGCGTGTATTGCCTCTTTGTAGTGTACCTAACGTTATTAGATTATAGGCATACTGTGCAACTGGTATGTTATACATATAGCCTCTTTTTCACATAAAACTAACATTTTTAATTAATCATAATTGCAAGCCCCACATCACTATTAACAGTCTTCAGGCAATCCTGAAGTCAAAGTCAGGTGGTAGAACCTGAATTTATTACGTTATGGATAACTGCTTTAGGAGTTATAAAGGGACAGTCTAACAGCGCATCTCAGATTGGAAGAAGATAAACATATAATTGAAAGGCAACAAAGTATGTTTGCTTTGGACCAGTATCAGAGAGAAACCAGCATCACAATGAAACAGGCAGATAGCTAGTGTGGAAAACTATAGGACCAGGATTTTTAGTGAGACCATCGAAATAGTAAAGAGAAGATGAAAGATCGTAATTTACAAACGACCATCTTTCTCCTGTATGGGTTCCTGTCTTCAACGTCTTTTGAGTCTATTTCTGCGTCATGTAGGTCTATTCTGACTTATGCGATCCACGACGTTGTTGATTTGACACCTTGTATATACTTAAGGATTCTGTTGGCAAGTCTCGTTGTTGGGAGTCTACTGATGTGTCCATAGAACCAAAGCCTCCTTCTTCTGATATCTGCTGCCAGGTTCGACATCTTCTCTGTGGTCTTAGGGGAGTGCAACCTGTATGCATCTTCTGTTAATCTCGGGCCAAGGATCTTCCTCAAGATTTTGCGTTCTTCCTTCAAAATATCCTCCATGGTAGCTTTTGTGTGGAGTGCTAGCGTCTCGCTTGCATATAATACCTCCTGTTTTATGACTGTGTTGTAGTGTCTGATTTTTGTGTGCGTTGACATACATCTCTTATTGTAGATATCACGCGTTATACCAAGAGCCCTCTTCATTCTCGGTAGCCGAACCTTTTGCGCAGCCTTCTCGCCACCCGTGGGTTCAAGAATTTCTCCCAGATATTTGAAGTGCTTGACTCTGTTTATCTTACCATACTTTGCGTTTAGTTCTTGAATATTTAATTTTGAACAGGAGGTATATATATATATATATATATATATATATATATATATATATATATATATATATATATAGATTTTATGAACCTTAAAATATTTTCCCGAAATCTGCTGATCGATATTTATAAATTTTACTTATAAATTATACTTATTTATAGAACAAATAGGTTATGAACAGGATGTTTTCGATTAACGACAAAACATAAGATTTAATTGAGTGAAAAGTGTTTAATTTTGCGAAACTATATTACATAAACACAATTATGTTACGTTGGTGATCACAAACTTCGATAAAATCGGAAAAATGAGAAATTTCAGTGTAAAGATTTCCCTCAAAATTTGATCAACAATTGAGAGTAACCAAAGTCAAATCAGTGTGACAAATTTAAAATAATTGATTATTTACGCTAGCGTATGGATACATTTCAAATTATATTTGTTAACCTGTGTAGGCTACTCAGTCTAT
>CM040191.1:58813188-58825688 GCA_022606455.1 Callitettix versicolor
TTCACTAATTTTTTGCCTTTTCAACGTGCCTTCACTAATTTTAGGCCTAGTTTTCAAAGTGCCTTCACTAATTTTTGACGTGCCTTCACTACTTTTTTTACGTAGTTTTCGACTTGCCTTCACTAATTTTTGGCCTAGTTTTCAAAGTACCTTCACTAATTTTTGACGTGCCTTCACTACTTTTTTTACGTAGTATTCGACTTGCCTTCACTAATTTTTGGCCTAGTTTTCAAAGTACCTTCACTAATTTTTGACGTGCCTTCACTACTTTTTTTACGTAGTTTTCGACTTGCCTTCACTAATTTTTGGCCTAGTTTTCAAAGTGCCTTCACTAATTTTTGACGCGCCTTCACTACTTTTTTTACGTAGTTTTCAACATGCCTTCACTAATTTTTGGCCTAGTTTTCAAAGTGCCTTCACTAATTTTTAGCCTAGTTTTCGACTTGCCTTCGCTAATTTTTTTGCCTTTTCAACATGCCTTTCACTAATTTTTGGCCTAGTTTTCGACTTGCCTTCACTAATTTTTTGCCTTTTCAACATGCCTTCACTAATTTTTAGCATAGTTTTCGACTTGCCTTCACTAATTTTTGGCCTAGTTTTCAAAGTGCCTTCACTAATTTTTGACGTGCTTTCACTACTTTTTTTACGTAGTTTTCGACTTGCCTTCACTAATTTTTTGCCTTTTCAACGTGCCTTCACTAATTTTAGGCCTAGTTTTCAAAGTGCCTTCACTAATTTTTGACGTGCCTTCACTACTTTTTTTACGTAGTTTTCGACTTGCCTTCACTAATTTTTGGCCTAGTTTTCAAAGTACCTTCACTAATTTTTGACGTGCCTTCACTACTTTTTTTACGTAGTTTTCGACTTGCCTTCACTAATTTTTGGCCTAGTTTTCAAAGTACCTTCACTAATTTTTGACGTGCCTTCACTACTTTTTTTACGTAGTTTTCGACTTGCCTTCACTAATTTTTGGCCTAGTTTTCAAAGTGCCTTCACTAATTTTTGACGCGCCTTCACTACTTTTTTTACGTAGTTTTCAACATGCCTTCACTAATTTTTGGCCTAGTTTTCGACTTGCCTTCACTAATTTTTTTGCCTTTTCAACATGCCTTTCACTAATTTTTGGCCTAGTTTTCAAAGTGCCTTCACTAATTTTTGGCCTAGTTTTCGACTTGCCTTCACTAATTTTTTTGCCTTTTCAACATGCCTTTCACTAATTTTTGGCCTAGTTTTCAAAGTGCCTTCACTAATTTTTAGCCTAGTTTTCGACTTGCCTTCGCTAATTTTTTTGCCTTTTCAACATGCCTTTCACTAATTTTTGGCCTAGTTTTCGACTTGCCTTCACTAATTTTTTGCCTTTTCAACATGCCTTCACTAATTTTTAGCATAGTTTTCGACTTGCCTTCACTAATTTTTGGCCTAGTTTTCAAAGTGCCTTCACTAATTTTTGACGTGCCTTCACTACTTTTTTTACGTAGTTTTCGACTTGCCTTCACTAATTTTTTGCCTTTTCAACGTGCCTTCACTAATTTTAGGCCTAGTTTTCAAAGTGCCTTCACTAATTTTTGACGTGCCTTCACTACTTTTTTTACGTAGTTTTCGACTTGCCTTCACTAATTTTTTACCTTTTCAACGTGCCTTCACTAATTTTAGGCCATAGTTTTCAAAGTGCCTTCACTAATTTTTGACGTGCCTTCACTACTTTTTTACCTAGTTTTCAACGTGCCTTCACTAATTTTGGCACGTTAGGTTTGAAAATTTTTTGAAAAATCCACCAAAAAAATTAAAAATGTGTTTAAAGCGACGCTTGACCTTTTTAAGTGTGCGTAAAATTGAGTAGAAAATGTCTACAAAAAAAGGAACACTCAAGTTAGGCTCTTACTGCGTGCTGAACTACTGATGCAGTATAGTAGGTTTTGTAGACGGTTCTGAAATCTGATCTAATCTTGAATCAACTCTTAAAAAACCTTGAGTTTACATTTCGAAGGTGAATATTGATTTATAGGACAAGAGCAAGCGCATTCGGATCCTTGTTAAGTGCTTTAAAAGCCGTGCTTTTATTTGAAGTATTTCTCCAAATAAAAAAATAATAGGCCATATTTTGTTACTTAATCTTCGTCGAGTAGTTTGCTTTCTGTTAAATTCTTAATTTGTTCTGTTTACATTCAACGTAAAGTGTCACTGTTTAGAGAAAATTGAAATTGAAAAGTTTGAAAGTTGATAAACATAATGTGAACATTAAATCTACAAAAAAACTAAATTGTGTCCAGAAAACAATGCCCAGTTGATTTTGTTTTACAGTTTGCGCTATCACAACTTAAGATGTTTATTTCTCTTCTGGCACGTGTAATTGCCGCCAAAAATGAATTTTTTGATGTAATGATGATTTTCTTACGATTTCTTTCCAAAACGTTTACGAGTTGTTAAAGATACTTAAAAGCATTTTGTCCCATCATAAATCCGCTGTAAAATTTCGGGGCTTTTGTCGGTTTGGGCAACGTGAACTCTTCGCAAAGAGCTTGCTCGGTGTGGTATAGCATTTCGTCGGTAGTGTTTCCAAATCCCAGTTCCGTATTCACAACCGCCATTCTGAATTCGTTAAAAAGACTGTAGATGTGAATCACCCTGTGAAAAACAAATTCGAAGTAAAACAAGAAATTTCACACAAATAATAATAATTATTAATTAAATAATTAATTACAAATAATATTAATAATTATATATATTTATTATTATTATTTGCGTATAGACCCTGTTGGATCACGCAAAGCACTCCGATTCATGTCTTGTTCCTTCTAATCCTCCACACCTCCCTCATCCTGTCCCCATGGATCCTCTTCCGCTCCTCCATCCATTTTATCCCTGCTCTCTTTGGGATTTCATTCTCTAGGACCTGCCAACCGAGCATCTTTCTCCTGTATGCGTTCCTGTCTTCAATGTCTATTGAGTCTATTTCTGCGTCATGTAGGTCTATTCTGACTTGTGCGATCCACGACGTTGTTGATTTGACTCCTTGTATATACTAAAGGATTCTATTGGCAAGTCTCGTTGTTGGAAGTTTACTGATGTGTCCATAGAACCGAAGCCTGCTTCTTCTGATATATGCTGCCAGGTTCGATATCTTCTCTGTGGTCTTCCGGGAGTGCAACCTGTATCCATCTTCTATTAATCTCGGGCCAAGGATCTTCCTCAAGATTTTGCGTTCTTCCTTCAAAATATCTTCCATGGTAGCTTTTGTGTGGAGTGCTAGCGTTTCGCTTGCATATAATACCTCCGGTTTTAATATATATATATATATATATATATATATATATATATATATATACTGTATTAATTAAGGAACGCGGCAGCGTTCAGCCCAGTCAAGACACTGAAGCGCCTCAGGGTAAAAACACACACACACACACTTACACACAAACACACACAAAGAGAAAAACCTCTCTATTGCGGATCTCTTTATAACGAAAATCTCTATAACGGTAGAATATATTGGTCACATTCCTATAATGAAAATATCTATTCTAACTTTCTCTGTTGAGGCCAACAAAATCCCAGGAATCCCTCTACAGCGGCGAAACACCTGCACACTTCATACTCTTCTGCCCTATTTCTCAGTATGCCGACACATCATTCGATTGTTAAAAGC
Organism: Callitettix versicolor; assembly: GCA_022606455.1. Taxonomy (NCBI): domain Eukaryota; kingdom Metazoa; phylum Arthropoda; class Insecta; order Hemiptera; family Cercopidae; genus Callitettix; species Callitettix versicolor. The sequence goes on from CM040191.1 coordinate 58,816,835, forward strand.
AGAGCGTCAACTGAATCGAATGTTTTGTGTCTACTTTAAAAATATGGCGTCATTTTATTTATAGTTTCACAATACAGTGAACTGGCATACGGAAAATTTTATCGTTACATGTAAATGTAAGTGTTTGGTGACACGTAAAATAAATAGGGAACTGATTGAAAGTGATAAGTGATGTCAATGTTGCTTGACAAGAAGTTTTTGTTGTTTCAGAAAGAATGCAAGTTCTATTGTAAAACGGAGATATCCCTGTTTCACGGCTGGTCAACAAGCTATCCTCAATGAGGTCGAGGTTTGGCTCAGTTATTGTTTAGTCTGTTAGTCAGGCCCGTCATCCCTCAAACGTCATATACCAGGCAGTTTTTGTTTTTCCTATAAACAGCGTTATTTATTAATTTTGTTAGTTGATTGTTGTCATTCTACCCAATTTAATTTGGTGTCTCGTTAACAGCATGTTCCATTATTACAAAAAATTGAAGGTAAATACAGCAGTTGAATAATTCAGTAACTTTTATGCATTGTTTTTTTAAAAAAAATCCGGAACAGTGTACTGTACCTTTATTTTAGTTTGTTAAATACAATACAGGAGATTCTATTGTATCATGAAAATGTTCGATAATTTCCATTATGTAAATTATACTAGCCTATGTATAGCCTAAATTGTGTTGGGTTGACCTAATTTTGAATTGTTTCAAATGTGTTTTTTTAATTACTGGTGTTTTTGCGTATTTGTGTAGCCTATGTGTTAGTGTGTAACAATCCAATACGTAAATATTTATTTATAACTAGGGAGAGTCCTGCAAAGCTACAGTAACTATAAATGTTGATATCCAAGTTTCTATATCGATTAATGAACAATAGATTAAATAGTATTGTTTTTTCCACAAAGTTACAGTATTATTGAATAAATATCGTTTTTAAAGACGATATTGAATAAATATCGTTATACTGGTTTATTTCAATAAACTTTACATTCGGTACGTCAAATTAAAAATACTGTACAAAATGTGTTCAGAAAGTCACGAGAATATTGATTTTTCGAACAAAATATTTATTTATTCTTCTACATTGATGTTGTCGCCTTCAAAACAGTCCCCATTGGAGATTATGCACTTGTGCCAGCGCTTCTTCCAATCCTCGAAACACTTCTCAAACTCGATCTTTGAGATAGCATTTAGTTCTTTCAGCGATGCGCTTTTAATGTCATCTACGGCTGTAAAACGACAGCCCTTTACGGTTCTCTTTATTTTTGGAAATAGGAAAAAGTCACACATGTCTGGCGAATATGGAGGCTGGGGCGTCGTTACAGTACTGTTTTGGGTCAAAAATTCACGAACAAGCAATAAAGTGTGAGTTGGTGCATTATCGTGGTGAAAAGGCCATGCATTGTTTTTCCACAGATCCGGGCGTTTTTTTTCGGATTGCTTCACGCAAACAGCGTTGAACTTGTAGGTAGTACTCCTTATTGACCGTTTCACCTGGTGGCAAGAATTCATGATGCACTATGTCATTAATATCGAAGAACACAGTGAGCATAACCTTCACGTTCGACTGTACTTGTCGAGCCTTTTTCGGTCTTGGCCAGCCAGAATGCCTCCACTGGGATGATTGAGTCTTAGTTTCGACGTCATATCCGTAAACCCATGTTTCGTCATCTGTTATAATACGTTTCAGTAATTCTGCATCGTCTTTGATTTCATTTAGTGACTCCTGAGCAACTCCCATTCGCCGCTGTTTTTGTTCAAAATTTTTTGGAACGAATTTTGCTGCCACGCGTTTCATACAAAAAACATTGGAAACAATGTCATGACATGATCCAATCGATATGCCAACATCATCAGCGACCTCTCTAATTGTGATTCGGCGATTGTTCATAACCATTTCTTTCACTTTTTCCACGTTTTCATAGGTTGTTGATCTGCAGAGACGTCCAGGGCGTTCGTCATCTTCAACAACTTCACGGCCTTCTTGGAAACGCTTATACCACTCGTAAACTCTTACGTTACTCATAACAGACTCACCATAGACCTTTGTTAACATTTCACACACTTTGTTACACTTTATTCCATTTTTTACGCAAAATTTGATACAGATTCTTTGATCCATTTCTTTTTATAAACGAAAATAACCGAGCTCATAACAACACGTCTAACCTTAGTGGCTGTCACAGACAAAGTCAACAATGAAAACAGCTGTATACCAACATAATAAAAAAAATGTTTTACTATCGGACTCTCCAAACCCGCGAAATTAAAAAAATCTCTTTACTTTCTGATTACACCTTGTATACAAAACGCGTTTTACAAAGAAAACATATTTTATACACGTTTTACTTGAGATCTCTATAGCTGGGATCTCTATAGCTGGGATCTCTATAGCTGGGATCTCTATAGCTGGGATCTCTATAGCTGGGATCTCTATAGCTGGGATCTCTATAGCTGGGATCTCTATAGCTGGGATCTCTATAGCTGGGATCTCTATAGCTGGGATCTCTATAGCTGGGATCTCTATAGCTGGGATCTCTATAGCTGGGATCTCTATAGCTGGGATCTCTATAGCTGGGATCTCTATAGCTGGGATCTCTGTAGCTGTGAAAACTAACGCTTCAATGCCGCCGTAGAGAGATTTTGTTATATTGAAAAATCGTTAACTTACAAAACAAAAACTTCTTCAGAGTTGGAAATACCTTAAGAGGCATAATGATGCGGTAAAAATATAAATAAAAAATTAAAAGTGTGAAAGCTTAGTACAATTATTTGAAGCTGACACTTTAACAATTTTCCCTTTTCTTCTCCTTTTTCAACACGGTCTGAGCCTAAACTACTCAACCGATTTTGATCAAAGGTTTTATCTGTCCGAGTTGCAGGATGTGTTTTGTTTCATACAAAACGACACAAATAAGTACGTTATGTTTGTAAAATTGTAAAAAAACGCAAAATATTAACATTTTAACATTCAGGTTACGTGTAACCTAAACAACTTAAACGATTTTGATTAACTGTGATTTATTTTATTCGTCGTGATTACAGGGTGTGGTTTTTTATAGAAAATTATTACATTTCTAATTAGCTAGAAATGAAAGAAAATGTTAATTAAATCGCTTAAACAATTTTAGTAAATTATCGCTTATTTCATTCTTCATGGACGAAACCTATTACCTTAAATAACTGAACAGCTGATCCGTGGAAAGTGACTTGTTACATTATGTTATGAAAAATATATTTTTAATTTATCTGCAATCACAAAATATTCTCGAAGTATTGAGATGTAATCAAATGTAGGCTAAGCACGAAAACAATCTCTACAGATACATTTTATTTCCTTTAAAAATGCTTTGATATTTTAATTTATCTGCAATCACAAAATATTCTCGAAGTATTGAAATCTAATCAAATGTAGGCTAAGCACGAAAACAATCTCTACAGATACATTTTATTTCCTTTAAAAATGCTTTGATATTTTAATTTATCTGCAATCACAAAATATTCTCGAAGTATTGAGATGTAATCAAATGTAAGCACGAAAACAATCTCTACAGATACATTTATTTCCTTTAAAAATGCTTTGATATTTTAATTTATCTGCAATCACAAAATATTCTCGAACTGTACACAAAATGTAAGTACGAAAACAATCTCTACAGATACTTTATTTCCTTTAAAAATGCTTTGATATTTTAATTTATCTGCAATCACAAAATATTCTCGAAGTATTGAGATGTAATCAAATGTAAACACGAAAACAATCTCTACAGATACATTTTATTTCCTTTAAAAATGCTTTGATATTTTAATTTATCTGCAATCACAAAATATTCTCGAACTGTACACAAAATGTAAGTACGAAAACAATCTCTACAGATACATTTTATTTCCTTTAAAAATGCTTTGATATTTTAATTTATCTGCAATCACAAAATATTCTCGAAGTATTGAGATGTAACCAAATGTAAACACGAAAACTATCTCTACAGATACAATTTATTTCCTTTAAAAATGTTTTGATATTTTAATTTATCTGCAATCACAAAATATTCTCGAACTGTACACAAAATGTAAGTACGAAAACAATCTCTACGGATACTTTATTTCCTTTAAAAATGCTTTGATATTTTAATTTATCTGCAATCACAAAATATTCTCGAAGTATTGAGATGTAATCAAATGTAAGCACGAAAACAATCTCTACAGATACATTTTATTTCCTTTAAAAATGCTTTGATATTTTAATTTATCTGCAATCACAAAATATTCTCGAACTGTACACAAAATGTAAGTACGAAAACAATCTCTACAGATACTTTATTTCCTTTAAAAATGCTTTGATATTTTAATTTATCTGCAATCACAAAATATTCTCGAAGTATTGAGATGTAACCAAATGTAAACACGAAAACTATCTCTTTAGATACATTTTATTTCCTTTAAAAATGCTTTGATATTTTAATATATCATGATTATCGACTACAATATTTGGTACCAGTGAAACGGCTCCAAAAATAGCCCCAAATTAAACAAAAACCGCCAAGAGATAAAATGTTCTCCGTCTAGTCTACAGTGTGGCCTTCGGAGAGTAGTTTTGTATTTGTATACGAACAAAATCTAGACCTCGTCGATACAATGTACTTTATGTTTTTCCGAGAAATAGACTAAAATTTATTACTAGTTCAAAGAACAGTAGACCTCGCTGTATAGTCTTAATCGCTTGGCTACCGCTCTACGACAACGCTCTGACACGTGCGTCAGAGCGTTTCCAACCTTTCCCACCAACTTAAACGGTAACAGTTAAAAGTGCCACTGGACGACTTTTATTGAAAACGTAATGGTATTTCTACATGAAGCTGTCAAAATTATGATAGATCTTGCCGTTCAGCTATTATTACAGGAAACATTAACTGCACTGCACATCGTTAAACCATATATCGCCATCTTGAAACGGAAGCGAATGAGAAAAAATGTTACACATAGGTCTTTTATGTTTTCTACGAGATACCTTCGTACCAAAGTTAAAAATAACCGGTAAATGTGTTTTGCCAAAAGTGCGTACATTCCTTATTGAAACAGATGCCGCCATCTTGAAACGGAAGCGAATGAGAAAAAATGTTACACATAGGTCTTTTATGTTAACTATGAGATACCTTCGTACCAAAGTTAAAAATAACCGGTCAATGTGTTTTGCCAAAAGTGCGTACGTTCCTTATTGAAACAGATGCCGCCATCTTGAAACGGAAGCGAATGAGAAAAAATGTTACACATAGGTCTTTTATGTTAACTACGAGATACCTTCGTACCAAAGTTAAAAATAACCGGTAAATGTGTTTTGCCAAAAGTGCGTACATTCCTTATTGAAACAGATGCCGCCATCTTGAAACGGAAGCGAATGAGAAAAAATGTTACACATAGGTCTTTTATGTTAACTATGAGATACCTTCGTACCAAAGTTAAAAATAACCGGTCAATGTGTTTTGCCAAAAGTGCGTACGTTCCTTATTGAAACAGATGCCGCCATCTTGAAACGGAAGCGAATGAGAAAAAATGTTACACATAGGTCTTTTATGTTAACTACGAGATACCTTCGTACCAAAGTTAAAAATAACCGGTCAATGTGTTTTGCCAAAAGTGCGTACATTCCTTATTAAAACAGATGCCGCCATCTTGAAACGGAAGCGAATGAGAAAAAATGATACACATAGGTATTTTACGTTTTCTACAAGATACCTTCGTACCAAAGTTAAAAATAACCGGTCAATGTGTTTTGCCAAAAGTGCGTACATTCCTTTTTAAAACAGATGCCGCCATCTTAAAACGGAAGTGAATGGAACAAAATGCACATTCATCATTCGGGCTTTATATATGGTAGGTCGTACCGAATTTCAAAGTAACCGGGAAAACTGGCCAAATATACAAACCAAGTGCCGAGTTGGGAGAAAAATCCCCCGTAAAAAATGTTCAAACTGTTTTATGTTAAAATGATTATTAAAAAAAAATAATTTAAAAAAATAAATGTACGCTATTGTATTACTAACTTGTCGTTCCATAGTTTCACATAAAGTGGTATGTCGATGGCTTGGCAGATAGGCGTATAGAGATAGAATAACATATCCGGCTTCAAGAGGTCATCTGGATACTGGTAGTATTTGCTACTGGGCAGCGGCAGTTGCTCATTCGTATCAAAATTTTGGTTGAGCAGAAAAGCCATCTGTTCCGTATAATACCTGTGGAAAACTAAAAGATTTTTAGCAAATAATCATTGTAAGATGATGGAGAAGGTGATTGGAGGTACGTCATAGTAAGACTCAGGCCTGGGGTTAATTGAACGAAGGACTTGGCATCTTGTGTGTGTGTGTGTGTGTGTGTGTGTGTGTGTGTGTGTGTGTGTGTGTGTGTGTGTGTGTGTGCGCGCGTGTGTGTGTGCGCGTACGCGTGCGTGTGTGCGCGCGCGTGTGTGTGTATGTATGTATGTATGTGTGTGTTGTATGTATGTATGCGTGTGTGGTGTGTGCGTGCGTGCGTGTGTGTGCGCGCGTGCGGGCGTGTGTGCGTGTGCGTGTGTGCGTGCGTGTGTGCACGCGTGTGTGTATGTATGTGTGTGTGTGTGTGTGTGTGTGTGTGTGTGTGTGTGTGTGTGTGTGTGTGTGTGTGTGTGTGTGTGTGTGTGTGTGTGTGTGTGTGTGTGTGTGTGTGTGTGTGTGTGTGTGTGTGTGTGTGTGTGTGTGTGTGTGTGTGTGTGTGTGTGTGTGTGTGTATGCGCGCGTGCGTGTGTGTGTGTGCGCGCGCGTGTGTGTGCGTGTGTGTGTGTGCGTGTGTGTGTGCGTGCGTGTGTGCGCGTGCGTGTTTGTGTGTGTGTGTGTGCGCGCGCGCGCTTACATGTGTGTAATATTTTAAGAACACTGAAAAATTTATCTGAATTTTAAGATCGACGTTCATTTCTTCGTATGGGGTCTGGGTATTACCATGATGGCCTCTCAAATAACTCATTTTGTAGCAGTAATTCTCTAAAACGCAATAGATTAGCGCACGTGTTTGTGTGATATGACGTCATAATAGTTTATGAAAGATTGTTTTTGCTCTTAGAAACGTAAACCAATGAAATCTCACCCATTTACAACGACCGCAGTGTCGTTGGCCAGAAGCTGTCTCACTTGGTACGCTATGACGTACATTGACATAAAGTAGAAAGCGTACTTCAGATGAGAGCCTCCCTGGAAGATCTTGGTGTAGTCGGCCAAGCACTGAGGAGGCACCATCAGGAACTTGGCTCCGATTTTTTTTGCATAAATCTTAGCCATCATTCTTTTGCCTGCGGGAAATGTTTATTTTTAGAAGCGGTTAAAATGCACTTTTACACGCAATTACTTTAACTTGTTTGTTTACAACCTCATATACGAAAAATAGTTTTCAAAATTTTCAAAGATTTTCAGAAAATCTTTTTTTTTTAATATATTTTTGAAAGTATGTACGACTAAGGAATGACGACTTTTAGTGGATCAATATCAGCTGACTCAGCTCCCCTACCACTTTGACCACGCCTCCGTTACAGTAGGCTTAAATATTAAGATTTAAAACATACAAAAGCGTTTTTAAACTGACTGAAAAGTCCGCCTTTGGTGACCTCCCACTATAAAATTGACTGCTGAAATTTTTCAGTTCGTTGCAATATAGTCATTGACAATAAAAATGCAATGATTCCTTGACATCCTCGGGTTCGGCAAAATGACAAGATCATATGTTTACTATGGTGGAAGTTATACGGTAAACAAGTAAACAACATAACATTCGGGCAGCTGCTAGTTCTGTTTATCACTATACTTACAATATTCTGTATTTTGGTAAAGGGTCTTATCTACAGTGCAATGTACAATCTAAACTATATTGAAATTTAGAGTAAAATTATTGTACTTATTACAGGTCTTGGGTGGGGGGGAACAATTTTTGACTACACTTTATGTAATCTGAAAGAGAAAACAAGTAACACAATAAAAAAATTTAAGTCAATTAATTAGGTCTTGCGCTTCCATCACGACAGCGAGACAGCTGCGTGCTGCGATTCTTAAAACTAACAAAGGATAAAATATAAGTGTCATTTAAATCAAATCCTATAGTATAGTCTGTACAAATATGCGATATTAATAATTGGCAAAAAAACTGTTTTAACATCAAGTGTAATCCATTACAAGTTTAAAAAAGTGTATTTGATCTTGAATGAATGAATAATAGTAGGAATTACCTAAGGAAATTTTATCGTATAGTCTGTACAAATATGCATTATTAATATTTGACTAAAACTGTTTTAACATTAAGTGTCATCCATTACAAGTCTAAAAAAAATTACTTGAACTTGAGGGAATGAATAGAAAGTATATTATTAACGATTGAAAATTTGACAATATATATAGATAAATAACTATAGGGAGAGTGTGAACTAATAGTAGGAATTGAAAAATATTTTTAATTCTTGGTATGGTGTCCAATTTTTCAATTTTGTAGTAAACGGTTTTTTCGAAAAAACTGAACTTTCAAGGAAAGAATACGAGGTGTGTGCAGAAAGTAACAAGAATTTTAATTTTTTTGAATAAAATATTTATTTATTCTTCTACATTGATGTTGTCGCCTTCAAAATACTCCCCATTGGAGATTATGCACTTGTGCCAAGGCTTCTTCCAATCCTCGAAACACTTCTCAAACTCGATCTTTGATATAGCCTTGAGTTCTTTCAGCGATGTGCTTTTAATGTCATCTACGGCTGTAAAACGACGGCCCTTTAAGGTTCTCTTTATTTTTGGAAATAGGAGAAAGTCACACGGAGCCATGTCTGACGAATATGGAGGCTGGGGCATCGTTACAGTACTGTTTTTGGC
>CM040191.1:58833188-58855688 GCA_022606455.1 Callitettix versicolor
AGCGAGGCTCTACTGGCGCAAGCGAAGTGCTGAGCCGCGGTGTAGTCATACAGTGGCAATTACAGAGGAGCGAAATCAGACCCTGGAGACATGGCAGCGACAGTGGGACGAATCAACAAATGGACGAAGGATATACCAACTCATAGGTAACATCCAGGATTGGTGCAACAGGGATCTTGGGGAGGTGTATTTCTATCTCGCACAGATTCTCACTGGGCACGTTGCTTCCGGGCTTACTTGTTCCGTTTCAGGCTGGAAACAGACTCGGCTTGTCCCCTCTGTCTTTCAGCAGTGGAGGAAGATGCTGAGCATGTGTTTTTCCGGTGTCGGAAATTCGACGAGGAAAGGATGAGGCTGCAAATATATCTGCGATGCAGCATTGCACCGGAAAGTCTGGTTGCGACAATGATGGCTTCAGAGGCCAACTGGAGGGCCATTGCAGGATTCGCTGCAGTGGTCATGAAGAGGTTGAGGGCTGAGGATCTGAAAAGGAGAGCCAACGCTGTAGAAGAGTAGGCGGTCAGCCAGTCCACTTTCCCACGAAGTAATACCTGGTAGCGGTTGCGCGGGGGGGGTTTACAGAATAGGAATGCTTTTGTTGGTTTTTTTAGTGGGTAATAATATATCTTAACTTGAGTTTGAGCTTGTGTTTGAACTTAATTTGAGTCTCACACTCTGGGGTAGTGCGTACTCTACCCCAGGTAGTCCATAAAAGATTTTTTTCCACATTTTTTTGGCATCGCAAAAAAACACAAGCATCGCAAAAACACACACACACACACTCTCTCTCTCTCTCTCTCTCTCGCTCTCTCTCACACACACACACACACACACACACACACACACACACACACACACACACATCATGTTAAAAGTTTTTTCAACATCTTCGCAATTTATGTTTGATTCGATTCGACACGAACTCAGAATTTGAGGTCTTTAATAGTTTGAACAACTTCGTTACAAAAGTCTTTAAACCGTTTTAAGTTAACGGCCTTTTGAAGACTAAAAAAAATCGAATTTTCTTTTTTTATATTTTTTAATAAATGTTATTTTTTAAAATATGACTTTTCACTGACATAATCGGGTTTAAAATCAACATGAATTTGCATTTTAGATTCTTTTTAAATCCCATTCACAATAAGAACACGAACCTGACTGCGGTCAGGGATTCGTTTTCTTGTTTTAAATGTAATTAGAAATTTCGAAACGTTGATTTTGAGCGAGGATCAGGGTTCGATTCCCGGCCAGGGCTTGACATTTTCATACGCTATAAATCATCCCACCGTCTGCATTAGCCCAAGTGTGCACAATAGTCGGACGTTAAAAACACACAAAAAAAAAAACGCTGATTTTGATGGTGATATTAGATTTACGAAAAGCGTAAAATAAACTGCTTTGTTTGAAATTCGTTCGTATCGTTGACAAACAACAAATTATAACAGCAATTAAACAGGTCTTATTACATTATAAAAGTGAAACTTACTTAGACATCACCCACGGAGGACTAGTCGTGTAGAACGAGTGTTCCGTAGTATGATAATGGTTTATCACTATCAACAAGTCAGGTGTGAGAAGGTCATGAGGGGGATTGTAGATCATGAAGTTCCTGGGAGGGACATGCGACCTCTTGTGCATTAGTTCAATTATATACGCTGCCTGTCCATACCAATACCTGTTGACAAAAACATAAATTAAGGCCGAGTGCCACCAAATGCGAAACGGAGTTGAAGATGAACAGCAACCGGAAGCTGAGTTCAGTCAATTTAGAGAGAACGTTTTTAAATCTAAATATTTCGGCCTCTTGTAACGTATTCTCGGAATACTGTTTAGAAACCGTAACCTAGATAGCGGTAACGTAGGTAACGAAAAATAATAAATTTGGAGGCGTGGTCAGCTTTAAAACCGACCTAGACAGAGTCGAAGCGACGCCGCTTGACTCCGCCCAGCACCGTTACGCTTTCAGTAGTCGCACTTCCGTTAAAAACATCGCTCAGTCCGCTCCGCTCAGCACAACTTCGTCCGCTATTTGGTGGCCGCTTGGCCTGATGCTTCCAAAATAATGCATGAACTTTCTTTTATTAGTTAAAATTATTTTTTAATCTAAAATTGATATCGTAACGTTTATGAAGTACGGGTGCACGATTGAATTGATTCACCGTAAGACTAATGTTAAACTAAAGATAATTTCTTCTCTTATTAACGAATTTACATTGAAAAATGAGTTATTAGAAAAACGATCTTCACAAGACGTAGAATCAGGAAACATAATTGAGCGCTGATACTGATTTTTAGATTACTTTTTTTAATAATTTGTTCAACTTCTTTTCCCATAAATATCAGTCCAATCGGAGACGTTTCAAATCTAAAACAATCGCTGCACGCAGCTGTCTCGCCGACGTAGTGGAAGCGGATTTCAAACAGTATTTATTTTTATTTTACCCTTTTTGAAATTCTGATTTCACCATCGTAATCGGCATTTTAAATTTCAAATTACATTGGAAATACGAAAATGAACCCTGACCTCCGTTGACTAAAATTTCTCGCTTTAAAACGTTCGAGAAAAATGGAACTGCTAATTTACGCAGTTTGTAACGCTGATTAAGATCGAAATTAAGATCTTCGGAAACGTTTCAAATGAAATCGATACGAGTTTTTAGAGATTTGAAATCACCGCCATTTTGAAAATGTTTAACGAATTTACTAACTTGTCTAAGCTATTACCGAATTCGATATTCGTTCAAATTTTGAATCAAATCGGAAGAAAATTACGAACGTGAGCGTGCTAACAAGGACCCATACTTTAAAGATAAATTTAAATTTTAACAACCCCTCAAAAAAGTGATCTATTGTTAGGGATCGGTGCTCACGTCAAGGTCACGGGTCTGGATCTCAACGGAGACAGTGTTGATTTTCCAATGTCGATTCGTTGAGAAAAATCGTAGCTTTTTCATCTTAATTTCTTGTAAATATGACTTCCCCATCATAGAATTTCTTAGCGATAAAATGTCCATGTAGATTTCAAAAAGTTTAACAAAAGAAAATTATTTTTGGAAATTCACATTCATTACATCAACGAAATATTTACGTGCTGTGTATTATATATATACCTGAATTAAATTCAATTTGTTACATAGATTAACTTACCCATTCATGACAACACCTCTTCCTGAGGCCCAAATCTGTTTGACTTCATGAGCGGCAGCGTACAAGGATAACTGATAAAAGGCACATTTTACCATTCCTCCGCGGACAAACCTGTGAGCCAACTGCCACATACACTTCGGCGGTACCTGTAAGTACACGTCGCCCATTACCTCTGTCAAGTAGGTTGCTACTCTTTGCCTACCTGAAATATCATTTGGAATGTTAGTGAATCTCCACCGGAAAGTAAACTATGAAGTTATAATTTGCTTTTTTTGTTAACTAGTAAACTTTATGCGTGAAGAATGTTAATCCTAAGGACTTTCCGTTGATTTAGTTAACGGCACAGGAATCGCTTGCGGAAGTAACACCAGTATGGAAGGTATAAACACCACGGCCTCAGGGCGCAAGTTTGAAGAGGCATTAGATTGATCGGCCCTCTAGAGTAAAGCACCATGATATACTATGGAGAATGCAACCATTATTAATAATAATATTGTGCATGATGATTTTAGTTACGTGACGGTGACGGTGACAGTGTTTCGGTGGCGGTTGCGGTGATGATGACGGACACCGTCACACGGACACCGACACGGTGACGTTGGCGGTGATGGTGGCTGTGACGGTAGTTGTGGCGGTGTTGGTGACGGTTGCGGTGTCAGTGACGGTGTCGGTGACGGTGACGGTGTCAGTGACGGTGTCGGTGACGGTGTCGGTGACGGTGTCAGTGACGGTGTCGGTGACGGTGTCAGTGACGGTGTCGGTGACGGTGTCGGTGACGGTGATGGTGACGATAACGGTAAAGGTGTCGGTGACGGCTGCGGCGGTGACGGTGTCGGTGACGGTGGCGGCGGTGGTGATGATGGTGACGGTAAAGGTGTCGGTGAGGGCGGTGGCGATGGTGGTGACGGTGTTGGTGACGGCGGCGGCGGTGACGGTAACGGTGGCGGTGGTGGTGATGGTGACGGTGACAGTGTACGTGACGGCGGTGGCGGTGGCGGTGATGGTAACAATGTCGGTGACGGCGGCGGCTGTGACAGTGTCGATGACGGTGGCGATGCGGTGGCGGTGGCGGTGATGGTGATTGTGACAGTGACGGGGTAGGTGACGGCAGTGGGGGTGGCGGTGATGGTAACAATGTAGGTGACGGCGGCGGCGGTGACATTGTCGATGACGGTGACGGTGGCGATGGCGGTGATGGTGATTGTGACAGTGACGGTGTAGGTGACGGCGGCGGTGGTGGTGGCGGTGGCGGTGGCGGTGGCGGTGGCGGTGGCGGTGGCGGTGGCGGTGATGGCAACAATATAGGTGACGGCGTCGGCTGTGACAGTGTCGTTGACGGTGAAGGTGACGGCGGTGGTGGTGGTGGTGGTGGTGATGGTGGCGGTGGCGGCGGCGGCTGTGACGGTGACGGTGGCTGTGGCGGTGATGGTAACAATGTAGGTGACGGCGGCGGCGGTGACAGTGTCGATGACGGTGACGGTGGCGGCGGCGCTGACATTGTCGATGACGGTGACGGTGGGGGAGGCGGTGATGGTAACAATGTAGGTGACGGCGGCGGCGGTGACAGTGTCGATGACGGTGACGGTGGCGGCGGCGGTGACATTGTCGATGACGGTGACGGTGGGGGAGGCGGTGATGGTAACAATGTAGGTGACGGCGGCGGCGGTGACAGTGTCGATGACGGTGACGGTGGCGGCGGCGGTGACATTGTCGATGACGGTGACGGTGGGGGAGGCGGTGATGGTAACAATGTAGGTGACGGCGGCGGCGGTGACAGTGTCGATGACGGTGACGGTGGTTATATATATATAAATGTGGATATCCTTTTTATATATCCATATAAATATTTTTGCGCACACAAAAATTTTAAATAAATCACACGACGAAAATAAAACTTAAAAATGTTTATTTTCGATGAGATAAACAGAATCGAGATACTGATAATTTATATCTTGATATAAATTATATATCAAGATATAATTTACACAGTCATATATTCAATAGCATTACCAGAATCATTTTTTTAAAAACATATTTGTTTATTACAACACTTGTATTTTTTTGCCTGCGACTGTAAAAGTTTTTTATAAGCAGTAGCCTTCAAGCTCAAAGTTCATAAAACTTTGTATCTATTTACAACTACTTTTTTTAAAATTTCAAATAACCTAAAGTTCTGCGGTACTGACAAGAATAAAACTTCTTTAAATCCAGTTAAATTGTTTTGTTAATTTTCTTTTTGGTGGATGTCATGTTTATAATTTAATTGCTAAATTGGAACACTGATTAGAAAATTTAAATTTGAAGCAACCATAGTACACCCTGGTTGATAACAAGTGGTAAAAAATTGTTTAGTTTCAATTTAGGCAACAGAGATCGGTAGCGTCAACGCCGCCTGAAAGGATTAAAGGTAAAATTTTTGTAATTCACAAAAATTTCAGATTTTTTAAAAAAGGTTTTATAAGTGATTTCACCGACATAGTTATGCAGTTAAACAGTACGCTACCCATAATTAGTGGTGAATTATATATATATATATATATATATATATATATATATATATATATATATATATATATATATACACACACACACACACACACACACACACACACACACACACACATGTATGTTCAGAAAATAACGAGAATTTTAATTTTTTGAACAAAATATTTATTTATTCTTCTACGTTGATGTTGTCGCCTTCAAAATAGTCCCCATTGGAGGTTATGCACTTGTGCCAGCGCTTCTTCCAATTCTCGAAACACTTCTCAAACTCGATCTTTCAGATGGCCTTTAGTTCTTTCAGCGATGCGCTTTTAATGTCATCTACGGCTGTAAAACGACGGCCCTTTAAAGTTCTATTTATTTTTAATAGGTTCACACGGAGCCATGTCTGGCGAATATGGAGGCTGGGGCATCGTTACAGTACTGTTTTTGGCCAAAAATTCACGAACAAGCACTGAGTGTGAGCTGGTGCATTATCGTGGTGCAAAAGCCATGAAATGTTTTTCCACAGATCCGGGCGTTTTTTTCTGATCGCTTAACGCAAACGGCGTTGAACTAGGAGGTAGTACTCCTTATTGACCGTTTCACCTGGTAGCAGGAATTCATGATGCACTATGCCATTAATATCGAAGAACACAGTGAGGATAACCTTCACGTTCGACCGCACTTGTCGAGACTTTCTCGGTCTTGGCGAGCCAGAATGCCTCCACTGGGATGATTGAGCCTTAGTTTCAACGTCATATCCGTAAACCCATGTTTTATCACCTGTTATAATACGTTTCAGTAATTCTGCATCGTCGTTGACTCATTTAATGACTCCTGAGCAACTTCCATTCGCCGATGTTTTTGTTCAAAATTCAACAATTTTAGAACGAATTTTGCCGCCACGCGTTTCATACACAAAACATTGGAAAAAATGTCATGACATGATCCAATCGATATGCCAACATCATCAGCGACCTCTCTAATTGTGATTCGGCGATTGTTCATAACCATTTCTTTCACTTTTCCACGTTTTCATAGGTTGCTGATGTTCTGGGCGTCCAGAGCGTTCGTCTTCTTCAACGTATTTACGGCCTTCTTGGAAACGCTTATACCACTCGTAAACTCTTGATTTATTCATAGCAGACTCACCACAAGCCTTTGTCACACACTTTGTTTCACTTTATTACATTTTTACGCAAAATGTGATACAAATTCTTTGAACCATTTCTTTTAACAAACGAAAATCACCGAGCTCATAAAAACACGTCTAACCTTAGTGGTTGTCACAGACAATGTCAACAATGAAAACAGCTGAAAGTTTTATCATACTTTAAGGACATGTATACCAACATTTTAGAAATAATATTTGACAATCGGACTCTCCAAGCCCGCGAAATTTAAAAATTCTCGTTAATTTCTGAACACACCTCGTACATTTACTAAAAATACTTTTTGTGCGTTCATGTAGATGAAACATTAAAACGATAGAATCTACGAAACAGTAATAGTAAAATCAAAATAAAAAAATTATAAGTATTTTTCTTTCACTTACGTAATAAATTGTTACTTTCGATAACGATGAAAGGTCTTCTCGTTACATTTTTTTGCGGTCTAATCGAGCTTTTAAAACATGAATGGTAAGCTGCTAGAATATCGTTCGCTAATTTCGGTTGTTTCGTCTGAAACACATTAACAGTTAAATATGTAACAGTTATGATAAACTGTTATTTTTCTTACGTGTTACATATTTAATTACCCAACCATTCGACCACTCAAAACCGTGATGTACGAAAAATCGTTAATTTCGTAAATAACGACGACATATTCGTAAGCATTCAAAAACAATATCTGTTATTGAACCAAAAATAAAATGCATGCGTTATGTTTTCTTCTTCCGTTTACTTTAATTGTGACAATTTATTTGAAAATACAAAACACGATTTTTATTTTTGGTTCAGTAACAGATTTTTATCCTTTTTTCTTAAAAATTGTAATTACATGTATTGTATTTTATTAAATAATCTTGTATTAATTGTTATTTTTCTTAAAAATTGTAATTACATGTATTGTATTTTATTAAATAATCTTGTATTAATTGTTATTTTCTTAAAAATTGTAATTACATGTATTGTATTTTATTAAATAATCTTGTATTAATTGTTATTTTTCTTAAAAATTGTAATTACATGTATTGTATTTTATTAAATAATCTTGTATTAATTGTTATTTTTCTTAAAAATTGTAATTACATGTATTGTATTTTATTAAATAATCTTGTATTAATTGTTATTTTTCTTAAAAATTGTAATTACATGTATTGTATTTTATTAAATAATCTTGTATTAATTGTTATTTTTCTTAAAAATTGTAATTACATGTATTGTATTTTATAAATAAACTTCTATTTATTGTTATTCTAATCACGATTTTTTCGAAAACATAATAAATTAACATAGCTAGTTGTTACTTATATGAAATCAGCTGATCGTTACGAATTAATATAAAAGACAAATTTATATAAACAGCTAGTTTTTTCACAACATAACCTAAAACTTATTACAGCCTATCAGCTGTTCAACGAAATCAGCTGATCGTTATGAATTAATATAAAACAACTGATTTTTCAACATAACTGCTAAAATTAAATTAACGATTAATTTCCTATATTTACATCGGTCAATCGTTTTTCGTAGTTTCCGTGGTATAGTGATTATGACAGGGTTCCCGGTTCGATCTCGGGCGGAAACAATGGAATTTTTTAATTATACTTAATTTAGTATGAGATTTGCATAGCGCAAAATATACTGTTATATGTCGTTATACATTTTCCTTACATTACGCGACTAGCAAAATACAACATCACAAACGGCCCTAAGAAAAGATGTGTTAAAAATATAGTCCTTTTATGAAACCTTGTACTTTGCTTCTCCCCGCAGGGGGTGCAGACTAGCTGCACCTATTGAGAAGATTTAGACGTTCTTTGCGGTACCCGAGTCTAACACACACTTACACGTACAACACTACAATTACGACTTTAACACTTTACACTAACACTTTCATTTAGGGAGGCTATAATAACCTCAATGTGCTTTTCGCCTTAAAATAACTAAAAAAAAATGTACTTTTGCTTTTATTGTATCAGTAACAAACTGTATTTGCAATAGTTAATTAACAAATTTGTGACTTACACTGTTACCAAATAGAAATTTAAAAAAATTAACTATTAGAGTGGTCATCTAGGTAAGATATTTGAGCAAAAACCGAATTCGGTAATAGCTTGAAGTTTAAAAATAGCACCGATTTGAAACCTACAAAAATGTATTTTTCGTCTTGAATATTTTTCAATATTTTATTTCACCATCTTAATCGAGGTTAAGGCTGCATATCAATTTTCAAAATCAGTTGAAATTAAGAAATCCTATTTGATGTCTGTCACGGTTCGTTTTTGTATATCCAAAGCTGTTCGCGATTAAAAGAATCTTTTAATTATTGTAAGATTAAAAAATACTGTTTTAGTAACGTCAGCGAGACAGCTGAGTGCGGTAAATACAATATTTGCTGCAGAACAAATTAATGTAAAATAGTAAAATAAATTATTACCTACCATTTCTTGTTTAAGATATTTTATGATCGATTCTTCGTCCTCAAACAACGCAGTATGAGGATAATAATAAGCTCGCTTGGGCTTAGAGAATATGGCTGAAACATGAAGCCAATTTGGTTACGTATTTGCAAAAACATGTTGCCTAAAATTACAGCACAAACTCTGAACATTTATTTTTGTTTATTGTATGCGGTTGTTCACCGTTATCAAAAATAAAATGAAAAAATAAATTTTAAAGAAAACCAATATACTATTAAATTTTGTTGATTTTTGGGGTATGAGGTTTGGTGGTCGTTAACACCGTTATCCAAGCACCTAATTGTTATTAAGCTTGTATTCAATGCAATATAACATAACCTAATTAGACTTTGTAATTCAATCTAACCTAACCTAACGTATCTTTTGAAATCTAGTTTAGTAGACGACGTTCTCAATGTGTTTTAACAGGCCACTGGCTCGCTCATGCTGTTGGAGGTCCTTAGAGTAATGGAAAACAAGCATACTACCTCCTGCCGGCAAGATACACATCACAGATTGGCCTGCATTCCTATCATCTTCATGATTGTTGGACGTGTACGCTTAACCTAGTTCAAAACACTGAACTTGTTTCATGAAAATTATTAGAGGTTATAAACGTTACACACACGAACGGATATAGTTTTAAAAAAATTATAATTACATATAAAATGTTTATTAATCGTTAATTTTAAAACATAATTTTCATTTGAATAAGTTGAAACGTCCTTTATTGATTTTCGTCCAGAATTCATATTTTAGAAAATTTTAACAATTCAATAGTTTGAGAGCAAAAATTTATAAAACTATCGGTAGCTAGATTATTCTTGGAAAATGGTTTTAAATTTACACTCTTATTGTGACACTAAGTTCCAATCAAGATCATTAAATACTCTAAATCGTTTCAAAATATCGGCCAATCAAAGTTCTACTTTAAAAATCATCAATTTTGTAACTCATATTTGATAAAAAAAATACGAATATATATTCCTTATCGAAATTTTATCTAT
The DNA here is from genome assembly GCA_022606455.1 of Callitettix versicolor. NCBI lineage: Eukaryota > Metazoa > Arthropoda > Insecta > Hemiptera > Cercopidae > Callitettix > Callitettix versicolor. The sequence continues at coordinate 58,843,455 of CM040191.1, forward strand.
AATTATTCCCAAATTTTAGCCCACTTATAAGGCCTAAATTTTAAAAAATCTCTATTTTGAGAGTGGTTCTTCTCTTATAAGCGAGGCTTAATTGAAGTGTTTACACTGAAAAATAGGCCTACATTAAAAAAATCCCTTACGCTGTAAAGTGGTTTCAAAATTATACCCTACGTTTAACTGAAGCGCAAAACAGATAATTAAAAAACCTAAACTACCGTAAAACACCATGTTAGAAAAAAAATGTCCAAACAAATTTTAAACCTGTTCACTAAAACTTGTTTTTATTTTTACTCACTGTCGAGTGACGTAATTCGTCTGCATTTGAATAATCTAATCAGAAAAGGTCAATGTAAATATTTAAGTTGATATTATTTTTTCTGATAATATATAAACATCGGGCATTGTTATGGAGAAAAAATATCTTGAATTTTAAATTTAAAAAAATTTTCGATTATTCTTAAGTAAAACCATCTATCGTGTACGTGTACAGTAAATGTTTTAAAAGGACCTGATGCAGTTTTTTTTATAAAGAGTTAAAAAAACGTTCAGGTAAACGGCTAATGTAGAATGTTATAATTTGTAGGGAGACTAACGTGTTAGCGGTATAGTTTCATAGCCCAGTGACGTCACCGAAACAATATCTCAGACGGGAGGAACAAAAGAAACACTCTCCCAAAACAGTTGCTCTCAATACAGCGACAAAACTTCCAGAAAATGCAGATTACTTCAGAAGATAAAATCATGATGAGACTGATGAGAATATTTCGAAAGCATTCTGTTGATGGCGATCTAACTCTAGTTAGTGTGACCGTGAAGAAACCACTCTACCGGAAGACACCACAATCACTGGCAATTATGTAAATATATTGAAAAACACAATGTGCCGTAGTAGATTACTTCCCTCTAGTGATATCTGGAAGTGACAAAAGTCACCCAAAATTGCTGGTCGTTCAATATAATTGTCAACATTCTAATTCTGACACGTCTTGATATAAATGCTCTGTTCAAATATAAATCCAGAGAACTGGCATCAGTGCAAATGTTCCAAAACCGGTTTGCAACTGCAAACACCTTCCTGTAACGTTCAAGTGCTGCCTTTGGTTGAGGTATTACTGGTTAATGTACGACAGATTATCGATCTTAGATAATTGTTTTCCATCAAATAACTGAAAAGTTGTGATTAATCTAATGACATTATAATCTATATTTTTCTAAGTTATCTCTAAATACCCGTAGTCGAGTAATTTGTTTCGTGAGTTGTTATTTTTGTAGTGTTTCCAACGTAAATAAACTGTACTGAACTTTGTAGAACTGCTTTCAATCTCAGTTGCAAGAGTGTGTTCCAGATGGTCTGTGCGTCTCAGAACTTGCTCACTTCAAGGTCATACCTTCAAAACTGTCTCCCCACTCCGGTCAATCGTCCTGTTTAGCAGCACTATCGAAAATTATCGAACTTAAACTCGTTCTTAAAGTTACAATCGTGGCTGTCTCACTGACGTGATGGAAGCAAATTTTCAACTTTATTTTAGCTTATTCTTCAATAAACTAAATCCACCAATGTAATCAGCACTAAAACCTGCATATATTAGCCCCTTAAACTTTTTAATAACAGTAAAAGTATGAACCCTGATCGCGGAAAAAAATTTTCAGTGGATTTTGAAAATTTAAAAAAAAGCAGATTTCTATAGTGAAATTAATTAAAAAAAAATAAAATAAAAACTTTGTTTTTTTTAGCTTTGAAACGGCTGCCAACCTGTAACGTTTGAGTGTATATTAACGGGCGACAAACCTTCAATATTTGCGCCAAGTTTGAATCAAATCGGACCGAAATTGAGCGAGAGTGCCCAAAACTGGCCAATTTTTAGAGGTAAAAATGTCCACCAAAGCCTGGACATGAATACAAAATGAAACATCGTCTACGGATTCAGATCCGCTGATTTATTGTATTAAAAACTGTACTCTTAAAATTACTTCTCTGAAAGAAGGAATGGTAATTTAATGAGAATTTGAAATTAAAATTTTTTTTATTTCATTTTTATTTTTTATCTTTTTTTTTCATTTTTTAATTTTTTTATTTCAGTTTTAAAAACCGATGTGCTGCTTTTCCAAACTGGCACCTCAAAGTCATCACTGGTTCGAGATTGGAGTTACTGCCGTAAGATTTTCACAAAACCGTCAGCTTTTTGTAAAACATTGTTAATAACTCTTATTCACATTATAATTTTAGCAGATTGGTCATTGTTGAACACTTTATACTAACAGTACATAAATATTATTTTTAAAATTGTAAGAAATGGTTATTTTGATTGTCCGACAAACTGGATATAACGAAACCACTCCTTTGTTATCCGTTAATCAATTTACAAGTCATTTACATAAATGGCGCACTTCTGTTTTAGCCACGTCCACTTCAAGTTGTTACAAATGACTAATTCTAAATTACTCGAATGAAGAAATACTGTATTTCCAAACCGCATATTCTACCACTTCCAGTCATTGCTCCAATTAATCGGATACCAGCGTTAAAAATGTCATTTCAGCACAAGACTAAGCATTAGGTGTTAATTATTTTACGCATACTTAACAATAAAATTATATATTGCTAAAAAATAGCCACATGTCAGCATACACAAACATTCGCACGAGCGCCCAAGCGACCAACCCGCACGTACACAATCACTCATGGATGCACGTATTATAGTCCAGCCACTTAGTAGTGGTGGGGCAGAAAACACCAAACTGTTAAAAAAACTGCTTTTCTATAAACGACAAACAAACTGCTTTTTCAAACGGAAATAAGCAGTTTGATTTGTACTGGTTCGTGATTTGTTAAACAAGGAACAGCTGTTGGGACTTCCCCTCCACCCACGTTCTATTAGAACGTTGCCGCAAGCGCTAAAACTGTTTTCCTGCTAACTGCTTTTCGTCAACCTGCTTTTATGCTTCCCTTTATTTCAAAGTTGCTTGTTGCTTGTAGTGAAGTAAGAACTGTTTTGGGCGTTGCCAACGTTTATCTCTATTTCGTTGCGAGTTGTTTGAAAGTTTTAAATGTAAAATTTGTTGTTCAAACATTTTTTTAAACTGTAAAATCAGCCATAATTGTGTTTTATATTAGTTTTTCTCCGTAGTTTACTTTGTGTTTAGAAACTTAAAAATATTTAGTGGACAATTTTGAAAGTTTTCTTTTACTTTTTTTAAAATGGAAAACTTATTTTTTTGCTAATGCTAATAACCTATCATTAACCCATAATAAACAACAATTTTAATTAATAACCTATAATTTTGTAACTATATAGAGGTAATGTTATTTAAACATATTTGGCCTATGTTCTTATTACTATATTGTACTTATTAAGGTTACTTTTTTTAGTTTTGAAAAGTGAAAACCTACTTTCTCCCAAATAAAAGTATGACAGTAACATCTCACATTTTTTAAATACATAACCTAATTTTATTTAACGTATTTTTTATATTTATTACCAATCATCGATATTTTTAATCAACTAAAAATATTCTAAATTGTTTGCATTTCAGTAAATATGCAAAGGACTATTTAATTTTTAAGTAAAAAAAAGAATGCTTCTATTAGAAATTCATTGCATTTTGTAAATATAAAATGGCTACACACACACACACACACACACACACACACACACACACACACACACACACACACACACACACACACACACACACACACACACACACACACACACACACACACACACACACACACACACACACACACACACACACACACACACACACACACGCACACACACATGCACACGCACACACACACACACACACACACACACACACACACACACACACACACACACACACACACACACACACACACACACACACACACACACACACACACACACACACACACACACACACACACACACACACACACACACACACACACACACACACACACACACACACACACACGCACACACACACGCACACACGCACACACACACACACACACACACACACACACACACACACACACACACACACACACACACACACACATATATATATATATATATATATATATATATATATATATATATATATATATATATATAACGTTTTGAGAATGTAATTTAATTATTAATTTTAATAATTATCACTTATAAGGATTATTTTTTTCTAAATGCTTTACACCCAAAAACAGTTAAGGACATGGTGGTAATGGGAATGAAAAAGTAGCTGAACGTATGTGTTTCATGTTTTAGCTGCTAATACAACTTCGAGTTTCAGTTTTCTAAACCTGTTTTTTTCCAACTATTTTAAAAAGCAGCTTTTTGTTCTCAACAAAGAGTTTGTTGCGTTTTCTAAAAATAGCAGAAACGTCCACCCCTACCACTTAGAAATTCTCTCGTATGTAGGAGATTCCCCTCCACCTCCCTCCAACAGTTCAGTGACAGACTCTGCCAATCTGAGTCTACAGACTATTACTATTAGGGGTAATGAAGAAAGAAGAGGGAGCTGTGGTAACATGGTGGTGATTCGACCTCTCTCTCTCACACATCTTTTTTTCTGTCCTACTGGTGCCCTAAGCAGGCCGTTTTCTAAGCGGCTATACATGTGGATCGTTTCGGTTGATTGGACAATGCGCGGGTATCAAAATTTAAGCGTTTTGACTCTGCAAGGGGGTGCAGACTATTGAGAGGATTTAGGCGTCCTTCGCGGTACCCGAATCTAACACACACTTACACTTACAACGCTACACTTACGACTTTAACACTTTACACTCACAATTACATTTAGGGAGGTGATAATACCCTCAATGTGATTTTCGCCTTAAAATAACAAATAAGCGTTTTGAAAGTTTTTTCGTTGAGTCGGATTGACTAATGTAATATAAAGGGAAAAAACTCCAAGAAGGTCTCGACCAGAGGCCACAGAGTAACTGTTGTTCCTGTAGCCTCTGGTCCAGATCTTCTTGGTCCGTCTTCGACTTAAACATTTGGCCGCCTCGGTGGCCTAGTTGATAGCGTACTAGGCTTTCATCCCGAGGACTCGGGTTCGATTCCCGGCCAGGGCTTGGCATATTCATACGCTATAAATCATCCCATCGTCTGCATTAGCCCAAGTGTGCACAATAGTCGGACGTTAAAAAAAAGTCGACTTAAACAGCAAGGACATTAAAACAGTTGGACATTTCGTTAACAAGAAATCATAAGTTTACGTAGTTAATATGATTTAAAAAAAATCAATAGAAATAATGCAAAAGTTTGTTAAAATTTGAACGTTTTATTGAATAATTAACACTGACTTATTCTGTTTCTAGTGTTTCATGTAGGTTTTTGTATAGTTGCCCGTGAGTGTTTCAGTGTAGGTTTGATGAATGTTGGTCCAAGCTCCTGTGTCAGTTGGTGAAATATTTTATCCCTTGTTTTAAACAAACCATCACCTGCATCAATGTATACCACTTTGGTATTGTTGAATCTCTCGTAAATAACTTTTGATCTGAAAAAAAGACAGAGAATAAAAAAAAGTTGAAAATGTAATTTTATCGCTGCACGTAGCTTTATTTTTAACGTGATAGAAGCGAGTTATGGACATTGTTCTTTATCTTGCACTTTATTTAAAAACTGATTTCACAATCTAAATCTAAGTTCTACATATTTTAAAAGCTGATTACATCGACAAAAACAAGTTAAAACAAAATTAATGTTAAAAAAGTTATAATTACTTTAACTGAAAATACCGCTAAATCTAAGTTCTACACAGTTGAAAAGGATTTCAAAAAATCTAAAACATATTTTTTAAAAGCTGATTACATCGACAAAATTAAAACGAAATTAATGTTAAAAAGTTATAATTTTAACTGAAAATACCGCTAATCCTGTGCAAAGTTCTTATCAAATCGCAACAGACTAGCATATTACGGTTTCAAATTATAATGAAGAAAATTGCCTTTCGGTTTCATATTTTCAATGAAAATTGAAAGTTTTAGAATTTCATTTTATGCAGATTTTGGAATGCAGATTGGAGAAATCGGAAAACAAAATTGTGAGCTAAAAAGTTTGTAATATTGCGAATAGCTGCCATTTTGAAACGGTTGAAAATTTTGTCAACGTAACGAGTTTGTCTTAGACATTGGACCTACAAAAATTTAAATTAAACTGAATCAAAGCAGTGTGATAGCAAACACATATACACATACACCACGGGTCTGAGTTTTACTCTAAAATAGTTAATTTTACAATAAAAATTCTCTAAAAAATATACAAGATGGTATACGTAGAAAAACATTGCTTAACACTATACGTGTAAAGGTGAAAAATTAGCTATTGGATACATCACGGTAGAATCCAGACCCGAGATCTTGAATAAGCCGGTGATCCTGACTTAAAAATCATTTTCTTAAATATATGTATAATTAGTCTAACAATTAAATTTATTTATTGCCATATTATTTATATTAGACATTTTTTGAAAATCTTATTTGACCATCGTAATCTGTGTTACAATCTGTATAAATTGTAGTTTAAAATTCCACGGAAATTATGACAATGAACCTGACGTAGTTCATAGTTAATTTTTGTGTTTCCAGTTGTTTTAAAGTTTAATATGCAAATTTATAATGGTTTTAATTGTCCAAAACGGGTGCAAATTATAAATCGATTATCGAGAAGAACGTAAATTCGAGTTTTGCATGTAAAGATCACTGCTAATCAACAAAGCCATAAATACTGTAAGAAAGTTGGAAGTTTAACAGCTTTCTGGCAATAGTTGGTTTGTTTAAATGTAATACACACACACACACACACACACACACACACACACACACACACACACACACACACACACACACACACACACACACACACACACACACACACACACACACACACACACACACACACACACACACACACACACACACACACACACACACACACACACACACACACACACACACACACACACACACACACACACACACACACACACACACACACACACACACACACACACACACACACACACACACACACACACACACACACACACACACACACACACACACACACACACACACACACACACACACATACACACACACACACACATACACACACACACACACACACACACACACACATATATATACACACACATATATATATATTATATATATATACACACATATATATATATATATATATATATATGTATATATATATGTATATGTGTGTGTATGTATGTGTATGTGTGTGTGTGTGTGTGTGTGTGTGTGTGTGTGTGTGTGTGTGTGTGTGTGTGTGTGTGTGTGTGTGTGTGTGTGTGTGTGTGTGTGTGTGTGTGTGTGTGTGTGTGTGTGTAAAGCTGCGTTATGCTGATGGTTGTAAACTACACGCTTGCTGTTGTTACAACAGTACACTTTGTCACCTAGAAATTGATAAAAGAGAGGGTTTTTGAAAATCTTATAAGCTAAACAATATTATTTAATTTAGCGAGACAGCTCCGTGTTACGATCATTCGAATTTACGTTTTATGCTCTCGTTAGAGGATTTCCTGTTTAAATAATTTACCCAAACATTTGCAATACTCACTTATCCAACCACAGTGTAGAGTATCCCGGGGGAATAGGTGATTCCAAATAAAACACCAAATCTGGCTGCAGCAGATCCGACGGATAGTCGTAAATCGCGTTCCCGGCCTCTGGTAGGTCTTCCACTTTATGTATGTTTTGGTTGAGTAAAAACGAACGCTGGTCAGTCCAGTACCTGTGGGGAAAAATGGCGTAGAACATTACCGAAACATTTTATTGATTTTTTTCAAAAGCAAATCCGGTTCGGAAAGCACCGACAGATATACAGCATAAAGTATGTTATGAAATAAATTTTTTTTTTTAATTTATATTACACCACGTTGGGCGCCATTTATGACATAAAATGAGGTTCAGGAAGAAAATAATTTACACAGTAAACAAGGTACTCAACAGAAAATTTTACCCATTTAACTGAACACAAAACAAAACATAACTTTAAAACAGTGCACTTTTTTATTGCTAATATCCTTACAATTTATTAATACCAATTTTAATATTTATATAGGTGTTTTATATTATTTATATTAATTTATATTAATATTTATATTAATACCTATATAAATTTAATTTTTAAATTGTCAACTTGTTAAAAATTTATAAAAAAATTATTCAGCGGTTTTTATGCTTATAATTTCAATTAGAATCGTAAAGTAACTCAGGGTACTTTAAATTTTCCTGTAAGTTATTTCATTTCTATAAATCTTACTTGTAATACACTATTGTCTTTAAATGTAGTTGGGAAGTTACACACTACATTTTTCCCAACTACACTTATCATCATTTTGCTATCGATGATTAAAAAAAACACAAAAAGAACAATCTTGGCTAACATATCTTCAGACGATACACTTTAGTTCCATACAAAATTATTAAGTAATTTTATAAAAATCTGTTATTAAAACTCGAGATTTGGATACATTATTTGTTTACCTGACTACTGATTCATTGCAAAATACCGGCCACGCTGACTACATTGTACAAAAGACCTTAACTTCTTTTTTATCACTTTCTCATTGACAAAATGCCACTGCATTTTGACCAACTGCAATAAGCGTGTCAATCAAAACCACTAGTTAGAAAGCAGCGTTCTAATTTTCGAAGTTTAAACGAAACCAACGGTTGCAAAAAAACCGTTAAACGTCTAACTTTCTTGTAGAATTTATGGTTTTGTTGATTAGCAGTGCTCAAGCCGCAAAAGCTCTCTAACGTGACAAATTTCGTATTTAAGTACGTAACAATTCCATCGTCTGATTTATGACTTGCACCTGTTCTCTAAACACACCATAATATTTTAGGAACTTTGGAAGGCTAGATTTCTAAGAATAATACAGGCATTTTTTTACATATATTTCTAAACTTAGCTGTAATAATAACATGTCGTTATAATATATACAGATTTTACATATATACGTTATAGTATACACAGCCTTCAAAATTTGATTTCACCATAGCGTTAAAATTATGCAGAAAAATTACCATTCAATAATTGAAAATGTTAAAATCATTTCGGATTAGCTTGTTGAATCAGTTTTAAAAAAACTGATTATAATTAAGCTAACTACAAATAGTGTAGTTTATTAAAATGTGGGGATTGTTAAAAAAAATAGGTGGCAGTGGCATGACTGCCGACAGAAGTGACTATCACGGGTTATGGCTATATATTTTACACCACAAAATAAAATTTATAGTCGATTTTCAAAATCATGAGTACGTTCATTTCAGTTTAATATATTTCTAATTACAATATTATATGATTTTTTCCAAGACATAGATTTTTGCTACTCGACACTAGAATAGGCTATAACTGACCATGGGAGAAGCACGGAGTCCCAAATGTATTCCTGCTACTCTTAATTTCTGACCCTGTGACTTATTGTCATTGTAAATACCAACTTCAATGGAAACTGCAATATTTTAATTTGGAAAAGCAGGTTGTTCGGAATTATAAGATTGTTTGGAATTAAAAATTATTACACAGTTAACACTTGTCATAAAACTAAATACTAAAGAAAGTTGGACAGGGTAAGTAGTATAATGGCGTTTAAAATAATTTAAATAATTATTATTCACACCCACCAATATATAATAAACTTATAAAACGTCACTGTTACACAAAACTAAATAATTAAATTGGACTGAGTAAGTAATGTAATGGCGCGAACATACAAGTTTTCACTTCAAAGATACATTTTAAAACAAAAATATATAATATATATATAAGAGCGTGATGCGTGACGGCAAACTGAATTTTTTTCCAGTGCAAAACATACATCCATACCTCGCCATAAGAAGTAGTATATAAGTATATGCTATATATATAAAAGCGTGATGCGTGACGGCAAACTGAATTTTTTCCCGTGCAAAACATACATCCATACCCCGCCATAAGAAGTAGTACATAAGTATATGCTATATATATAAGAGCGTTATGCGTGACGGCAAACTGAATTTTTTCCCGTGCAAAACATACATCCATACCCCGCCATAAGAAGTAGTATATAAGTATATATATATATATATATATAGCGTGATGCGTGACGGCAAACTGATTTTTTCCAGTGTAAAACATACATCCATATCCCGCCATAAGAAGTAGTATATAAGTATGCTATATATATATATATATATATATATATATATATATATATATATATATATATCTATATATATATATATATATATATAAGTAGTATATAAGAACATGATGCCTGACGGCAAACTGAATTTTTTTGCAAAACATACATCCATGCAAAACATACATCTATACTCCAAAACATACATCCATACCCCGCCATAAGAAGTAAGTAGTATATAAGTATATATATATATATATATATATATATATAGAGCGTGATGCGTGACGGCAAACTGAATTTTTTCCAGTGTAAAACATACATCCATACCCCGCCATAAGAAGTAGTATATAAGTATGCTATATATATATATATATAGCGTGATGCGTGACGGCAAACTGAATTTTTTCCCTTGCAAAACATACATCCGTACCCCGCCATAAGAAGTAGTATATAAGTATGCTATATATATATATATATGAGCGTGATGCGTGACGGCAAACTGAATTTTTTCCCGTGCAAAACATACATCCGTACCCCGCCATAAGAAGTGGTATATAAGTATGCTATATATATATGAGCGTGATGCGTGACGGCAAACTGAATTTTTTCCCGTGCAAAACATACATCCGTACCCCGCCATAAGAAGTGGTATATAAGTATGCTATATATATATATATGAGCGTGATGCGTGACGGCAAACTGAATTTTTTCCCGTGCAAAACATACATCCGTACCAAGCCATAAGAAGTATTCACTTCAATATATCCATACGTACCCGTTTATCACAACCGGAACACCTCTGGTTATTGCTTGTTTTGCTTGGAAAGCAACCACATAATTACTCATTGAGTAAAACGCACTGTGTAATCTGAAATCTGTTTTAAATTTCTTGCTGAATTTGCTGAGACACTTCGGCGGAATCATTAAGAATTCCGCACCAATACTTTCAGCTAATATTTGCCCAGTCAGCCTTCTACCTGCAGACAAAATAAGACTATAGAATTGAATCAGGTAACGCTAAAGAATAACTTAAAATTATATTGTTAACATTAAATCGTTCTGCATCTTACTGCCTCCTATTTCAGGGCGCACAAACTGTAAAAGCTTATCAATATGACAGTCATTCACTCACTGGTCACTGTTACTCAAGAACAAGTTCTACGAAAGTGGACATTTCGCATTTGGTCTCCGATTGTGGTGTACATGCTCAATAAAATTGCTTTAAAAAAAAAATCATATTATAGGTGCTTTAAATAGAACTGTTTAAATAGAAACGTAGCTTGTTGGTGGTCAAATTAAATCACCAAACTTATACTTAAAATAAAATGAATTGCAATAAAAATCTTTTGTAGTTTGTAAATATAAATACGACGTGTGTTCAGAAAGTAACGAGAATTTTTAAATTTCGCAGTCTTGGAGAGTCCGATTGTCAAAAAATTATTTTTATTATGTTTGTACACATGACCTTGAAGTATGGTAAAACTTTCAGCTGTTTTAATTATTGACTTTGTCTGTGACAGCCACTAAGGTTAGACGTGTTTTTATAAGCTCGGCGATTTTCGTTTGTTAAAACAAATGGATCAAAGAATGTGTATCAAATTCTGCGTAAAAAATGGAATAAAGTGTGTGAAATGTTAACAAAGGCCTATGGTGAGTCTGCTATGAGTAAAACAAGAGTTTGCGAGTGGTATAAGCGTTTCCAAGAAGGCCGTGAAGACGTTGAAGATGACGAACGCCCTGGACGCCCCAGTACATCAACAACCGATGAAAACGTAGAAAAAGTGATAGAAATAGTTATGAAAAATCGCCGAATCACAATTAGAGAGGTCGCTGATGATGTTGGAATATCGATTGGATCACGTCATGGCATTGTTTCCAATGTTTTCTGTATGAAACGCGTGACAGCAAAATTCGGTACAAAATTGTTGAATTTTGAAAAAAAACAGCGGCAAATGGAAGTTGCTGAGGAGTCACTAAATGAAGTCAACGACGATACAGAATTACTGAAACGTATTATAACAAGTGACGAAACATGGGTTTACGGATATTACGTCGAAACTAAGGCTCAATCATCCC
>CM040191.1:58860688-58945688 GCA_022606455.1 Callitettix versicolor
GTCGCGACGCGGACTGGGTAACTTGTAGAGTGCTGATTTTGAAACGTTCGATGCGCAAATATAAGCATGCCTTTTGAACGTAGCCTATTTTACCCAAATTGCAAAATGTCTTGCTGCGTAAGTACCTTCTAAAGTTATTGGCGAATTTTCCAATAGACGTTTTTGTTGAGGTCAAACATTTTGAAAAATTCTGAAGTTACATTTTATGTTTTAGTTGAAACTAAGCTGATAAATTTTTCGAAATTTGTCTGACATTAACATGTCGAAATTACGTAAAAACTTGGTTTTATGAAGATGTCGTCTAGTGACTATGTAAAATTGAAATGTAGCCGCCTCGGTGGCCTAGTTGATAGCGTATTAAGCTTTCACGCCGAGGACCCGGGTTCGATTCCCGGCCAGGGCTTGGCATTTTCATACGCTATAAATCATCCCATCGTCTGAATTAGCTCAAGTGTGCACAATAATCGGACGTTAAAAAAAAAAAAAATTGAAATGTATAAAAACTGTAATATTTGAAATCAGTATCACCTCTTATTTTGAAACGGTACCTCCCACTACACAATTAAAAAGTATATTTACCCTTACATAACCCTAAATATATTTTTGCCAATCCTTATATTTTTCCAGGGTTCAGACCGCTACCAAAACCATGTCCTACAATGTCATAGCGATCGGTTACTTTGTGTAAACTAAAATATTCATTACCAACAGACAAACGTACACCAGAATTTTTAATGTTCTTGGTTTCGCTTACTGACATAAAAGAATACAATGATTTTCAAAGTGTGAGTTGTCTAACAAATCAATCTCTAAAGAATATGATCACATTTAATCATAACAAATGTTTTTTTTTTGTTTAACGTCCGACTATTGTGCACACTTGGGCTAATGCAGACGATGGGATGATTTATAGCGTATGAAAATGCCAAGCCATGGCCGGGAATCGAACCCGGGTCCTCGGCGTGAAAGCCCAGTACGCTATCAACTAGGCCACCGAGGCGGCTTCATTACAAATATGAAGGATGCATAGCAAAAGTAAAATTGTAAACTTTAAAAGCGATTAATGGTAAACTAAATGTTTTTTTAATGAATAAAATAAACAGACCAACTTGTAATGTCCACTTAGGTAATTACTGAAGTGTCTGAGGTCACTGTCGGCCATACTGATTCTATTCCCTACGCTACTAATGTTTCCAGCGGAGAAAGCTAATGTCTTGGCGATCCCACAGCACCCCTAGCTCATACTACTCTCACTCATCTACTCTACAAGGCTTGGCTAACTTTACATTAAACCTATCAGTGATGATAGAGTGAATGACACCGCCTCAAACGGAAGACCTGACGACCTCCCAGTGTATCTTAGTCGCATGCATGCAGAGATCCGTATGGGCAGACCTCATTTCCTTAGTTACTTGTAGATATGTCCATATTTAACAAGGTAAAATAGAACGAGCAGGATTGCATCGTATAATAAAAATATTGACCAAATGGAACAGAAAGTTTTTTTTGTGTTTAACGTCCGACTATTGTGCACACTTGGGCTAATGCAGACGATGGGATGATTTATAGCGTATGAAAATGCCAAGCCATGGCCGGGAACGAACCCGGGTCCTCGGGGTGAAAGGCCAGTACGCTATCAACTAGGCCACCGAGGCGGCTGGAACAGAATGGACTGACCTGTTCCGATTGAAAGACCTCTTTAATAATGGTCAAGAGAACGAGGGAATTAGCAAAGCAAGAATCTGCAGCACGTCAAAGTGTATGAAAATCTCGGTTGCTGGTTGTGACGTTATAGTTTTCGGAACCATATATGTAAAGCGCAAAAGCATTTAACATTTACGGAAAACGAGATAGTCCATTGTACAAACATTGTGGGAATTTCTTAAAGGTTAATTTTAACGAATGGTTCAAAAAGCAAAACAACACTTGTTTTGAAAAGCTCGTTGATTTAATGTCATCCGTTAGGATGAAGCTTCAGCGTCGGATTAAAAAAACATTAATTGAAAAAAAAGTACAAACAAAAAAAAAGTACAAAAATATACTATGATACATTATATTTAAACATAGCTATAGCGGTTTACGGTTATGTTTGTTATAAACTTGATTCGAGTAATCTAAGATAATTTAATTATTGTAACATAGCCACCGCAACACATATAAGTAATTAGGATTACGACCTATTCTTCCCGTCAGTGGTCTATCCACTCACCACGTTGAGTCCGGTATATAACGACGTACGAGTCGCGTGTGTTGTTTGGCCAAGCTGAATTTCATGTTGAATATTTTAAATGTGTAATTGTGCTTAGTGTTTGTGATGTATGTTTTAATGTTTTGTTTGACTTTGTGATGACCTCGAAAGAGGGATTTAACATTTAGTACAACTATCTGAAGATGTAACGATAGTTTCGAAACAGCGGTCTTTACGAGGTGAGTGGATACGAGGTGTTTTCAAAAAGTAACGAGAATTTTAATTTTTTGAACAAAATATTTATTTATTTTTCTACATTGATGTTGTCGCCTTCAAAATAGTCCCCATTCGAGATTATGCACTTGTGCCAGCTCTTCTTCCAATCATCGAAACACTTCTCAAACTCGATCTTTGAGATAGCCTTTAGTTATTTCAGCGATGCGCTTTTAATATTATCGTAAAACGACGGCCCTTTAAGGTTCTTTTTATTTTTGGAAATAGGCAAAGTCACACAGAGCCATGTCTGGCGAATATGGAGGCTGGGGCATCGTTACAGTATCGTTACAGGATGTGGTGGTGCGTCCAGTGCGATCGTCATCTCCAACGTCTTCACGGCTTTCTTGGAAACGCTTATACCACTCGTAAATTCTTGCTTTACTCATAGCAGACTCACCATAGGCCTTTGTTAACATTTCACATACTTTGTCACACTTTATTTTATTTTTCACGCAAAATTTGATACAAATTCTTTGATCCATTTCTTTTAACAAACGAAAATCTCCGAGCTCATAAAAAACACGTCTAACCTTAGTGGCTGTCACAGACAAAGTCAACAATGAAAACAGCTGTAAGTTTTATCATACTTGAAGGGCATGTATACCAACATAATAAAAAAAAGTTTGACAATCGGACTCTCCAAGCCCGCGAAAGTTTAAAATACTCGTTACTTTCTGAACACACCTCGTAGACCACTGATGGGAAGAATAGGTCATAATCCTAATTATTAAGATTATTTAGTCTTATTAAAATGTTAAGATGCAATTAGTTTCATATTAAGAGATGAATGGTTTTTCTAAATGAATTCTTTTGTTTGCTCTTACCTGGGAAATGTGGTGCCACCACGCTCAAATCAAACTTATCGCTTAGCAAATTTGTCATCTCTTGGTAGAACAAGAGGACAATACTATTTGCGTTTCCAGTGTACTCCAAAGCTTTAGTTTTTACTTTGAAATTGTTATAAATGCGAATTATTCTGAAAATAATAATAAGGAAGTTTTATGAATAACATAAGCAATTGCATTGTAACACTTTAAAAATCAGTTGATTTATTCAATGTGCAAAACTTATTTTAAAGTGTCACTATTTTCTTTTTTTTTAAAGTTGCATATACTCTTTAATGAGTGCAGTTGTTTTATTAAAAAAAATATAATTATAATAATCAAATTGAATATTTAATTTTCATCATTCAGTTTCTTAATTTATGATTTTGTTATACATAGTGTGTTCAGAAAGTAACGAGAATTTTTAAAATTTCGCGTGTTTGAAGAGTCCGATTGTCAACCATTTTTTTTTATTATGTTGGTAAACATGCCCTTGAAGTATGATAAAACTTTCAACTGTTTTCATTGTTGACTGTGTCTGTGACAGCCACTAAGGTTAGACGTGTTTTTATGAGCTCGACGATTTTCGTTTGTTAAAAGAAATGAATCAAAGAATTTGTATGAAATTTAGAGTAAAAAATGGAATAAAATGTGACAAAGTGTGCGAAATGTTAACAAAGGCCTATGGTGAGCCTTCTTAGAGTAAAGCTTGCTTCTTAGAGTAAAGTTTACGAGTGTTATAAGCGTTTCCAAGGAGGCCGTGAAGATGTTGAAGATGATGAACACCCTGGACGAGCCAGCACATCAACAACCGAAGAAAACGTGGAAAAAGTGAAAGAAATGGTTATGAACAATCGCCGAATCACAATTAGTGAGGTCGCTGATGATGTTGGCATATCGATTGGATCATGTCATGACATTGTTTCTAGTATTTTGTATATGAAACGCTTGTCAGCAAAATTAGTTTCAAAATTGTTGAATTTTGAAGAAAAACAGCTTCGGATCTGGAGTTACTAAATGAAGTCAACGACGATGCAGAATTACTGAAACGTATTATAACAGGTGACGAAACATGGGTTTACGGATATGATGTCGAAACTAAGGCTCAATCATCCCAGTGGAGGCATTCTGGCTCGCCAAGACTGAAAAGAGCTCGACAAGTGCGATCTAACATGAAGGTTATGCTCACTGTGTTCTTCGATATTAATGGCATAGTGCATCATGAATTCCTGCCACAAGGTGAAAAGGTCAATAAGGCGTACTACCTACAAGTTCAACGTCTTTGCGTGAAGCAATCCGAAAAAAACGCCCGGATCTGTGGAAAAACAATTCATGGCTTTTGCACCACGATAATGCACCATCTCACACTTCATTGTTTGTTCGTGAATTTTTGGCAAAAAACAGTAGTGTAACGATGCCCCAGCCTCCATATTCGTCAGACATGGCTCCGTGTGATTTTTCCTATTACCAAAAATAAAGAGAACCGTCGTTTTACAGCCGTAGATGACATTAAAAGCGCATCGCTGAAAGAACTAAAGCCTATTTCAAAGATCGAGTTTGAGAAGTGTTTCGAGGATTGGAAGAAGCGCTGGCACAAACGCATAATCTCGAATGGGGACTATTTTGAAGGTGACAACATCAATGTAGAAGAATAAATAAACATTTTGTTCAAAAAATTAAAATTCTCGTTACTTTTTGAACACACCTCGTAAATTGTCGTTAGGTTAAATGGAACGGAGGACCTATAGTAATAAAATAAATAAAAGCATTTAATCTCTCTCTCTCTCTCTCTTTCTATTTTTTTATTTCTCTTTCTGTCATACATATTTTCAAAAAAATGTAAGATAAGGAATTTATTTTTATGTTACTCGACATGATATTTTTGCTTTTTTTTACTAATTGTTACGACCGTTTGCACGTATTATGTATTTTTCTAAAACCATTAATAACTAGATAATAATAAAGTATAGGCTACTGCGTACTTACCTGGGAACATATTTAGGATGTCTTTTTTTTATAAACATTTTTTTTGTATTGAAATTAACGTAGAACAACAAGTCAGGCAGCATCAAATCTGTGGGGGATTCGTACTCGTGGCTGTCTGCTGGTGGCACGTTGTTGGATTTCCTGTATATCTTATTTATAACGAAAGCCGCGTTCCCGTACCAATATCTGTTAAAATCAAAGTCTAATTAGTGATTAAAAATATTAACAAACAAATCAAAGTAAGTCTTGCAAACTGAATTTGTAGTTTATTAATTCTTTTATAATGCTTAAGCTTACGGCAGCAATTGCAGTATCGAACCATTTTTTTTTTTTTTTTTTTTTTTTTTAACGTCCCACTATTGTGCACACTTGGGCTAATGCAGACGGTGGGATGATTTATAGCGTATGAAAACGCCAAGCCCTCGCCGGGAATCAAACCCGGGTCCTCGGGGTGAAAGCCTAGTACGCTAACCACTATGCCACCGAGGCGGCAAGTAGTACT
Organism: Callitettix versicolor; assembly: GCA_022606455.1. NCBI lineage: Eukaryota > Metazoa > Arthropoda > Insecta > Hemiptera > Cercopidae > Callitettix > Callitettix versicolor. Next base: position 58,866,465 of record CM040191.1, read on the forward strand.
CAACGACCTCGAGATGTGGAAATTCAATGACACGGCTGCTTTAATCAACTCGGGCAGTTTAAAAATATGTGATATGTAGTGGGCTTACAAATGCTATATACAGGTTTTTGAAAGAGGAATCTTCCGTCACGTGCTTATTCCTTTGAAAAATTATAAAAAATATTTATATTAACGTTTCCGAGTAATCGTCAGCCAGTTACTGTTTGTTTATTTTTTACACTATTTCTGTTAAACAAACAATTAACCATGTTAGCGGGACACATCTGAACAGGATAGCGGGACACATATCTAAAAACAGGATAGGGAGACATATCTGAACAAGATAGCGGGACACATCTAAAAACAGGATAGGGAGACATATCTGAACAAGATAGCGGGACACATCTAAAAACAGGATAGGGAGACATATCTGAACAAGATATCGGGACACATATCTAAAAACAGGATAGGGAAACATATATGAACAAGATAGCGGGGCACATATCTGAACACAGGATTGGGAGACATATCTGAACAAGATAGCGGGACACATATTTGAACACAGGATTGGGAGACATATCTGAACAAGATAGCGGGACACATATTTGAACACAGGATTGGGAGACATATCTGAACAAGATAGCGGGATATACATCTGAAAACAGGATAGGGAGACATATCTGAACAAGATAGCGGGATATACATCTGAAAACAGGATAGGGAGATATATCTGAACAAGATAGCTAGACACACATCTGAATTCAGGATAGGGAAACATATCTGAACAAGATAGCGGGGCACATATCTGAACACTGGATTGGGAGACATATCTGAACAAGATAGTGGGACACATATCTGAACACAGGATTGGGAGACATATCTGAACAAGATAGCGAAACACACATCTGAATTCAGGATAGGGAGACATTTCTGGACAAGATAGCGGGGCACACATCTGAACACAGGCTTGGGAGACATATCTGAACAAGATAGTGGGACACATATCTGAACACAGGATTGGGAGACATATCTGAACAAGATAGCGGGACACACATCTGAATTCAGGATAGGGAGACATTTCTGGACAAGATAGCGGGGCACACATCTGAACACAGGATTGGGAGACATATCTGAACAAGATAGCGGGAAACACATCTAAAAACAGGATAGGGAGACATATCTGAACAAGATAGCGGGACACACATCTGAATTCAGGATAGGGAGACATTTTTGGACAAGATAGCGGGGCACACATCTGAACACAGGATTAGGAGACATATCTGAACAAGATAGCGGGACACACATCTGAACACAGGATTGGGAGACATATCTGAACAAGATAGCGGGACACATATCTGAATTCAGGATAGGGAGACATTTCTGGACAAGATAGCGGGGCACACATCTGAAATCAGGATAGGGAGACATATCTGAACAAGATAGGGGGGCACACATATGAATTCAGGATAATGAGACATATCTCAACAAGATAGCAGGACACACATCTGAATTCAGGATAGGGAAACATATCTGAACAAGATAGGGGGGCACACATATGAATTCAGGATAGGGAGACATTTTTGGACAAGATAGCGGGGCACACATCTGAACACAGGATTGGGAGACATATCTGAACAAGATAGCGGGACACACATATGAATTCAGGATAATGAGACATATCTGAACAAGATAGCGGGACACACATCTGAATTCAGGATAGGGAGACATTTCTGGACAAGATAGCGGGGCACACATCTGAATTCAGGATAGGGAGACATATCTGAACAAGATAGGGGGGCACACATATGAATTCAGGATAATGAGACATATCTCAACAAGTTAGCAGGACACACATCTGAATTCAGGATAGGGAAACATATCTGAACAAGATAGGGGGGCACACATATGAATTCAGGATAGGGAGACATATCTCAACAAGATAGCGGGACACACATCTGAACACAGGATTGGGAGACATATCTGAACAAAATAGCGGGACACACATATGAATTCAGGATAGGGAGACATATCTGAACAAGATAGCGGGACACACATCTGAATTTAGGATAGGGAGACATATCTGAACAAGATAGCGGGACACACATCTGAACACAGGATTGGGAGACATATCTGAACAAGATAGCGGGACACACATCTGAACACAGGATTGGGAGACATATCTGAACAAAATAGCGGGACACACATATGAATTCAGGATAGGGAGACATATCTGAACAAGATAGCGGGACACACATATGAACTGAATAGTATGTAAACAATTAGTGATAGATGAGAAAATTGCAGGTTACATAATCTACGATTGTAAGGCTCTTGCAAGCAGGAGGCCAATGTTGTTTCACTTCCGGAACCATTTGCTGAATAACCTAGTCAGTGGTCCTTTAAACACATTGAAGGAACGAGTCTACCTAAGAGACGTAGTTCCATTTTAAACCCCGCAACCTCTATAACCAAAAGAAATGTAACCGTTCTGTTGACTATCAGATATCTTTGCTTTTGAAATGGAAATTACAAAATCAGGAAAATGCGAATCCACAGCCTAACAATTTTAAAATGTAAGCATTAAATGTATTATAAAATACGTACAATACCGTATATCCGGTATTCTATAAACTAAAAAAGGTAAAAAAAGATATCAATCACCGATGAAAAAGGTAAACGTTTTGTCTTTCGTATTTTTTTTACAGTAATTATAATCTTTGAGGATGTAGAAACGACATTCCCGATAACAACACACGGGTTCTTAAAGGTGGAAACCAAAGGCAGCAGATATCCTTAAATTTATAATCTAAGTATAATAATCTCAGTTTACCCATTCATAATTACTGCCCTGCCTGCTGCCAGATGCTGTCTGGCCTTATAAGCGACCACGTACATGGATAACTGATAATACGCTGCTTTTAATATACTTATGTCATCAAAGCTGTTATTCAGGTGCATCATGCAGAGAGGAGGGATGCCTTGATACTGCGCGCCCATAGACTCTGCCAAGTAAGAAGCCATCGTTTTTCTGCCTGAAAACGTGTAACAATAAAAAATATTAACAATTATTGTTATAATAAATTATTTTATTTTACAGTCCCTACTACACAACTTAAATAACTATTTTCCTTTTGTGCCGTTGTATTTTTATAGTCAGCTGTGTTCTATAATATAATCATGCATACAATCGATGTTTACGTGAGCTATTATCAAGAGACAATTCCAAATAAGACCGACAAATTTAACCTCACTAACTACTCCCCTACTATATTACTTCATAACGTATATACAGAAAGTATTTCTCGTCCATAAATATCGAAATGTGAATTTTCAAAATATTTTCGTTTTTCACATCCCTTAATTGTTTAAGGTCCGCTTCGGTGGCCTAGTTGATAGCGAACTAGGACCCGGGTTCGATTCCCGGCCAGGGCTTGGCATTTTCATACGCCATAAATCATCCAATCGTCTGCATTAGCCTAAGTGTGCACAACAGTCGGACGTGAAAAAAAAATGTTAAAAAAAAATGATTTTTACTTGATGTATCTTTTGTCCCACAAATTTTATGTTTTATTGGTGATTAGAATACTGTAAATTCTAACGATAGAAAGTTGCATTTAAATCATTAACACGGTAGTAGGTGACAAAATAAAATTGAAAATCAAAGTAATTAAAGAAATATTGAATTAAGTAATTTCAGCATTCCTTTTTGTATTGGTGGAAGGTTATTTTTTTATTTAATTCTTATTTGAATATATGATTTTCAAAATCATGTTTTACATTAAAATAGGAAAATTTTACAATTTAAAATTCTTAAATAAATTTGAACGATTATGATGCTGATCTATGCGGGTTACAATTGCGAATGAAATGTTCAAAAAATTGTAACTTAAAGGAGTGATGACTTTCGCAGCCCTTTGGGAACCGTTAAACGGATCGCTTGGTAACGAATTTGTCCAAGCTGTTCCAAAAAATGCTTTTTGTGTCGTTTGAATTAAATAGTACTAATAGTTCAACACATGAAAATGTAAAAAAAAACACATTTATACAGAAATACAATTTTTTATGACCTTATAAAAAATGATGTAGATTTCTGTCACCTGTGCTCACCTGTGTCTTGCCGCTCGGGTAACTTATTTTATAATGCACTAATGTATAAGTTTCGCACTTAATGATAAAGTATTTTTCAACCACAGAAATATTTTTTATTTGTCTCATTTTGCTTTACGTCTTAACAGCGGCCAAGGTAAAGACACACATGCGCGCGCACGCACACACACACACACACACATATATATATATATATATATATATATATATATATATATATACATATATCTTTGTTTAATATCCTGGAAGAACATGGACTTGGTCCTTAAACACTGCGACTGATCAAACAAACACTGACAGGCACAATCGCTAAGATGAAATTTAAGGGGGGAATTTCCAAACCCTTCCTGATCACAACTGCAGTTCGCCAAGGAGATGCTCTCGCCTCTCCTTTTCAATCTGGTGTTGGACAAAGTTATCAGGGAATTGGTGAAAGAATTAAAAATAGAAGACCACTGGAAACCAGTTCGACTTGGAAGACCTAAGGACATCACAGAAATCGCGTGCCTAGATTTTGCAGATGACCTGGCCATACTCACAGATAACGAAACAACAGCGATTAAACAGATAGAAGTCCTAAAGGAATGTGCAGAGATGGTCGGTCTACAGATCTCGTTTAAAAAAACCGAATTCTTCTGTTCAAAATTAAATATTCAAGAACTAAACACAAAATATGGTAAGATAAACATAGTCAAGCGCTTCAAATATCTGGGAGAAATTCTTGAACCCACGTTTGGTGAGAAGGCTGCGCAAAGGGTTCGGCTACTGAGAATGAAGAGGGCTCTTGGTGTAACGCGTGATATCTACAATAAGAGATGTATGTAGACGCACACAAAAATCAGACACTACAACACAGTCATAAAACCGGAGGTATTATATGCAAGCGAGACGCTAACACTCCACACAAAAGCTACCATGAAGGATATTTTGAAGGAAGAACGCAAAATCTTGAGGAAGATCCTTGGCCCAAGATTAACAGAAGATGGATACAGGTTGCACTCCCGGAAGACCACAGAGAAGATATCAAAACTGTCAGCAGATATCAGAAGAAGGAGGCTTCGGTTCTATGGACACATCAGTAGACTCCCAACAACGAGACTTGCCAACAGAATCCTTAAGTATATACAAGGTGTCAAATCAACAACGTCGTGGATCGCATAAGTCAGAATAGACCTACATGACGCTATATATATATATATATATATATATATATATATATATATATATATATATGTGTGTGTGTGTGTGTGTGTGTGTGTGTGTGTGTGTGTGTGTGTGTGTGTGTGTGTGTGTGTGTGTGTGTGTGTGTGTGTGTGTAAAGAAAATCTTAGTCTACTTAGCGATGTGGAGAAAATGGTATGTTTTAGTTGGTCTTGAAAGAAGGACTAAAACCGTAACTTACGTGGACGAATAAATTTTCAAAACCAATCTCAGTGAAAACTGTCAATTTCTGTATTTTTTATCAAAATTCGCAAGCGTTAAGTCACTAAAAAAAACCTCAATTTTAGAGATATGAAAACAGATGCATCCAAAAACGTATCTCAATATTTACACGAACACAATACTTTCTCTAAACATAGTGAGGTAAAAAAGTAAACAAAAGCTCTGGTATACAAGAAATATTTCTTACGATCTTTGTTGTTACTCTCTATGGCGACGAAAGGCTTTCTTTTTCCTGTTGGTACGGCAACGTCAGGAGAATCGTAACAAGAACTGTACCTTTCAAGGATTTCATTAGATAACGGCGATCCTTCCTGAAATCGTGATAAGATAACAATCTCTTATTTCAGTTAGACCTTAATTAAATATATTTAATTATTACGAACCTTTCCTTCATACGAACTTTTGAGTTACATAAGAAGGACCTACATGACTATGTTCAGTACAATGTCTTCTTTAGCTCCGTCGATTCTACTTTCGTTAACGCGTTTCGAAGAACCTACATCTTCAAAAAACTATATCTATACTCTATTTTTTGAAGATGGAGGTTCTCCGAAACGCGTCAACGAAAGTAGAATTTACGAAGCTATGGAAGGCAGATCATTATACTGAACATAGTGACAATAATCCTAGCAGAAAAGAAGTAGAATTTAAAAATAATGACCTACATGACATTTATTGCTTGTAATATTTAGTGAAACCTGCCACGTCTCAGCAACAGTTGATATTTGATAACAATATAACAACCGGAAAAGATTAGGTTAGTTTTTAAGGATCTGATAGATACAGGAACCGTTATCAAACAATCCGTTGTATTACTAAGCCTGTTTGATTCTATTTATGTAGACTGCCCTCAATCAGCTTTAGCATCTCTGACACGTTCATTTACCTTTTCTTATTTTTACATAAAGAAATGTTACTCTGTTACCTTTGTATGTTTTTCGTGTGCATGCTCAGAACATACCGCCCTGTTATGAGTCCTATGGTTGCTCAGGTTAATGCTCCTCATTGAAAGCCCTCCAGTCCTGTCTTTGTAAAACATATAAGGTTTGTGTTTCTCATATGTTTCATCCTTGGAAGACGTAGATTTAATTAGACAATTCACATCTCATCTCAGTTTGCGTTTTTGCGCTCCTTGAAGACTTTCATACATCTGATTTGGTATCAGCTGTTACCGTACCGATATTTAACGCCCCACCTCGAGCTCATTTCACTGCATGGGTATGTCCACATATCAGTTCACTGTTGTAGTTTCCACTAGATTTGTTACCTAAATGTTTCTTCCTGTCCATGATATTTTCACTTCCTACTTCAACTTCTAACAGTTCCCCCAATGCGTTGTGGATTTTGAAGGTTTGCTTCAAGCCATCGAAATTCCACAAACAGCTACGGAAGTAAAACTTCACATAAAAAGAGAAACTTCACATACATTAGAACTGGAGATCGCTTGGTAAACAGAGTTTGCATGTTTAAGCTAATTCCATCTTAGCTACGTAGCTTTAAACGTTCCATCTTGGTTTGGTATGAACGGATTCCAAGAGTTGAAGAAAGGTTACGTCCAGTGAGTTGCCTATCGGGATTTCCAAAACCGTACTCACAATGTGTGAACCCCTGAGGGGGAATATATAACCTTATTTTATTATTAATCTAAACTTAAACGAAACTCAAATATATTCTGAACAGTTAAACACATCTAAATTTCACTCAGGTAGAAAATATCAGATAAAAAGTAAATCTGAAAAACTCATATACAAGCAACAAGAAATTACATTTGTGTTCTTTAGCCTATGAACACCTTCAACGAGCCATTGATAACAGCAATATTTACTAAATGTTTGGTATGTTCCTTTTTCGTTTTTTCTTTATTGGAAAAATCGCTGAATGGAAATGATATAACTAATGAATACATACGAGGTGTGTTCAAAACGTAATAAGAATTTTAACTTTTTGAACAAAATATTTATTTATTCTTCTACATTGATGTTGTTGCCTTCAAAACAGTCCCCATTGGAGAATATTGACTTGTGCCAGCGCCTCTTCCAATCCTCGAAACACTTCTCAAACTCGATCTTTGAGATAGCCTTTAGTTCTTTCAGCGATGCGCTTTTAATGTCATCTACGCTGTAAAACGACGGCACTTTATGGTTTTATTTATTTTTTGAAATAGGAAAAAGTCATACGGAGCCATGTCTGGCGAATATGGAGGCTGGGGGAATCGTTACAGTACTGTTTTGGCCAAAAATTCACGAACAAGCAATGAAGTGTGACCTGGTGCATTATCGTGGTGCAAAAGCCATGAATTGTTTTTCCATAGATCCGGGTGTTTTTTTCAAATTGCTTCTCGCAAACGGCGTTGAACATGTAAGTAGTATTCTTGTTGACCGTTTCACCTGGTGGCAGAAATTCATGATTCACTATGCCATTAATATTGAAGAAGACAATGAGCATAACCTTCACGTTCGACAGCACTTGTCGAGCCTTTTTCGGTCTTGGCGAGCCAGAATGTCTCCACTGGGATAATTGAGCCTTAGTTTCGACGTCATATCCGTAAACCCATGTTTCGTCACCTGTTATAATACGTTTCAGTAATTCTGCATCGTCGTTGACTTCATTTAGTGACTTCTGAGCAACTTCCATTGGGCGCTGTTTTTGTTCAAAATTCAACAATTTTGGAAAGAATTTTGCTGCCAACCGTTTCATACACAAAACACTGGAAACACTGTCATGACATGATCCAATCGATATGCCAACATCATCAGCGACCTCTCTAATTGTGATTCTGCGATTGTTCATAACCATTTCTTTCACTTTTCCACGTTTTCACCTGTTGTTGATGTGCTGGGGTGCCCAGGGCGTTCTTCATCTTCAAAATTTTCACGGCCTTCTTGGAAACTCTTATACTACTCGTAAACTCTTGCTTTACTCATTGCAGACTCACCATAGTCCTTTTTTAACATTTCGCAGACTTTGTTACACTTTATTCTTGTTTATTTGTTGTTTATACAAATTCTTTGATCCATTTCTTTTAACAAACGAAAATCGCCGATCTCATAAAAACACGTCTAACCTTAGTGGCTGTCACAGACAAAGTCAACAATGAAAACAGCTGAAAGTTTTATCATACTTCAAGGGCATGTATACCAACATAATTAAAAAAGTTTGACAATCGAACTCTCCAAGCCCTCGAAATTTAAAAATTCTCGTTACTTTCTGAACACACCTTGTATATTCATAACTTTAAGTTTAACCTTAACTTGCTGAACTTTAAAATTTTCACATCGCTAGCTAATATTTGTTGTTGCTATTATTTAATACTAACACATTTACTATAATGTCCTTTTTCAGAATTCACACCCACGCACACACGCACACACGCACACACGCACACACGCACACACACACACACACACACACACACACACACACACACACACACACTTAACATAAATATTTAACTAGTAATATTTATTCTTGATATTTAAATACGAACCTTTTTCAAATAACTAATAATACTTTTTTCATCTTTAAATACTGCGTAGCAAGGTTTAAAATTATCAGGAAAGCCGTCTGAAACAGTGAAATACTTATTTACAAAAGACGAATTCACTATTTTTTATACTTCAAGAACTCACTGACTGACTATTATTTATACTTCAAGAACTCACTGACTGACTATTATTTATACTTCAAGAACTCACTGACTGACTATTATTTATACTTCAAGAACTCACTGACTGACTATTATTTATACTTCAAGAACTGACTGACTGACTATTATTTATACTTCAAGAACTCACTGACTGACTATTATTTATACTTCAAGAACTCACTGACTGACTATTATTTATACTTCAAGAACGACAAAGTCCTTTCGAAATTGAAATTTTACATGGTGGTTCACCTCATGGTGTAGATGCTCCTTAGCTTGGTTTAAAAAAAAATGTATGTAGTTTAAAATTGCTTTTTTATAGAACATGAAAATATCGTTTGTGTACACTATTTGTACCATATTCATAAGGCATTTCAATAAATTATTTTTCATTGATATTTGTAGCTGTGACTAGGTGTTAAGCAAGGTCAAACTGTCATACTTCTATTTGAAACAAAATTTCAGGCATTATGATTTTGTCTGTTACACTAAGAGAATTAATTTGTCCGCTTTTCACTTATAAACGGTTCCACGCATTTTGATGAAACATTTTCCTTTGTTATACATAGGCAGACAAAATATTAATCTGTCTCAAACAGTAGTTTGTTTCTATTTGAAACGAAATGAATACTCAATATCATTGTTACATTGGAAAGCGTAACAATTGTTACAAAAAAAACAATTGTTACACTGATTGATAGATTTCAACAAAATTTTTATTTTTTCAAAGACAATTCCTTATCTAAATTAAACTGTAACGCGTGACAAAACATTGTTCACTCAATTTGTTTTATTTATTAAAAAAAAAAAAACTGGTTGTTTTGACGAGTTACAGATGCCATACGAGTTATTTCTACACTATATAGTGTTTTGTTTCACTTCATAAATTGTAACAGCCCAATACGTCGTTAAACCCTCCGTCTAACACCTTCTTTGTCACTGTTCACTGAGAAGCTATCTCAGGAGTTGAGGGTAATGAGGAGGCAGACCGACTGGCTGGACTTGGATCTGCACCTGAGTTTATCGGACCTGACCCGGCTTTAGGGATTTCTCTATCGTTGGCCAGGTCCGCTATTAATGGGTGGATTACATGTCAACACCAGGTAAGATGGGACAACCTTCATGGGCATTCCCATAGTAAACGTCTCTTAAGCAAAGTTCCTTCTGGAGGAATCAAAAGGGTAGCAGATGTCCTGGGCAGAGCACAACTCAGGAGGATCATGGGGCTCCAAACAGGGCACTGTGGTCTGAGGGTGTACATGAACAGGATAGGTGTGTAGATTATGCAGGAAGGAAGAGGTAACTGCAGTCATAATTTATGATTGTGAGGCTCTTGCTAGTAGGCGGCTAGGGGTTTTTGTTTTCCACGACCCTAAGGATCTTTAGCAGTATGTGCTAGTCAGTGGGTTGTTTGAACTTATTAGGGGCACCAATCTGCTGAACTAGGTATTTTAAGAGGTAAGTTGCACAATAGGTCAGTGGATCGCAGTGCCTGGGGTTGAACAAATCCCTTCCTCTAGAATATAATCTATAATCTACCTCATAGATTTCATTGGTAACGTTTACATTTGTTCAGTACAACTCTTAGTAGCTTTTAGGCTGAAATTTTTGTCTGAAACAAAATGGCGGGAATCAAATAAGCCTGATTTATTTAAAAAGAAAGCGTTTTGTAGATTCGTAGAGGAAAGACGTGTCGACCAACGACAATATATACGTTTAGTTTTCGTATAAAATATTATTTGTACGGTTAAATGTGTTCACCAAACAATCTGATTTATTTTTGTAGAAAAAATTACTGTATTCTGCTAATACATTTTTTTAATAACAAAAGCTTCTCTCCCAGACATACAACCTTACTGTAGTTTACATTGTAACACAATTGTTTAGTCGAAATTCGGTTTAAACAACTGTAATTTTCACTCCTTGAAAGATATTGTAGGAAAACAAAGGTACACAGATACTACAGTGGATTCGGCGACAACAACGCTGCTGCAAAGTTTCAGATTTTCTATGCTACATGAAGCAGTTAAATTACATGCTTGGTAAAGTGAATGTCCAACTGTCGACAATAAAAAACTGAGGCAAATTAAAAGTACTGTTTTTTGGATATCTTAGGGAAGAGGTTGCAGTTACCCGTTTTCATAACGGTCAATTTTTTTTTTTTTGACAAAAGAATTTCTGACGTGATGCGGGGACCAAGCTGTTTGTGAGTTCCGTGAATCACACATTACAACTGAACATATCCACAAGATTGTAATGGCTCAAGGAACCTGAGCCGGCTGTGTGGATTAGGCAGTATTTTATAAAAACTTTATAAGAAACTTTGTAACAAGCTTTATAAGAATCAATATAAGAATCTTTATAAGAAACTTTATAAGAAACTGTATAAGAAACTTTAAAAGATGATGCTTCGGCTAATGACTGTGTACTAAATTTATTGCTTCGCTTAAAAATATTTTCTGAAGTATAATGAGGTTTTTATTTATTATTATTATTATTATTGTTATTGTTATTATTATTATTATTATTATTATTATTATTATTATTATTATTATTGTTGTTGTTGTTGTTGTTGTTGTTATTATTTTTGTTATTATTATTATTGTTATTATTATTATTATTATTATTATTATTATTGTTATTATTATTATTATTATTATTATTATTATTATTATTATTATTAATAAATTATTATTTACTTTTTAACTTTTCCTTTCATAGACTGTTTACAGATCTGTCGTATTTTGTTGTTTTTATTTTGCAAAATTCTCTTTATTTTGTCAGTAATTTCTTCAATAGACCTTTGATTCTGATCGTGTTTTAAACGATGATAATCTTGTATGTATTTTTGCACAGAAAAATTAAAGAAAACCAAAAAAAAAAAAAATCTGCAAGGCACGAAAAACGTATGAATTATTACCATGGATTTCGTGCCTTGACAAAGTACTTTTTTTTGCTCCATAGTTTTAAACGTGACCGTTATCGACTTATTTTTGTTTGAAATATTTAAACGTGCGCCATTTTTAAAGAGCGACAAAGTATGAAGTTTGTTATTTGTTTACAATCAGGTCTCTATTAGATAAGTAAGTTAAGTTTGTATTTTATTGATTTAAAGATACAAAATATGTTGATAAAAATACAAAATAGCTGCGAGAGGGATAAAGCGTTTTCAGGAACACCCTGTATGTATATAATAATCACTGCACGCGCCTCTGTGTATGTTAAATAAACTATTATTAAAAATGATTACATGTGAAAGCACTAATAAAACAATGAAATAAACTCATTTCTTACAACGCCAATATGTTGAATTGGTTAAAACGGTTTTAAACCAAAACACTAAGTTCATAACAACGAAAAATAAATTCTTGTAATACATGTTTGCACTCGTGTACACTAAGTACTTAGAAAAATGTAATTCAAATAAACACTTATAAAATATTAAACCATATTTAAACTTAATTCATTGAACCGCTATAAACTAAATTTTTGTTTTAAAAATAAATCAGAAGTGGTCTTTCAAATTGCTCACTATAACAGATTACATGATTTAAATTACGTTTTGTGATATTAAGGAATTTAATAGACTTTGAGTTGGAAACGAACGCATTCTTTGTTAATTTAACTTATCTAATCTACAGCTAGTAAGTGAATTTTGTTTGAAAGATTGTGTTGTTAATATTTTAAATGAAATAAATGTCCTAACTTTGTCGAAACTTATTATAATATCACTCATTTATGCCCGTGGGTTCTTTTATACATTTTTGATTGACCTGCTTCATGAAATTACTCAGGAACAACATTACCTATTGGAAAATTAACTGGAAATGTGTCTTTAGTTTCGTAAATACTAGCGTTTTTAAGAAGGCCCACTTAGGATACCGGCAGGACAGGGAAAAAGTGCGAGTGAGAGATCGAGTCCCCACTCTCTCACCATAGCTCCCTCCTTTTCCTTCATTATGGCTGAGTAGTAACAATTTGTAGACTCAGATTGGCTGACGCTATGTTACTTACATTCGGAAGGAACTGGAGGGGAATTCCTCTACATGCGCGAGAATTCCTAATTGGCTTGACTATAGCAGCTATGTTGGATAGCTAACGCTAAATTAAAGGATGTGCATAATTAACACATCCTTTAATTTATTTTGCACATTTCATTTTTTTTTTTCAAGACCTTTACTATTAGGAATCATTAAATGGATTTATTTATTTATTTTAAAGTAATCTTTACAAGTTTGATGTAAGACAGACATTTTCCTGCAGGTAAATTCATTTCCTTTGACTTGCAAACCACTAATGTATATCAATTTATTTAGATTATATTATTTATAATTCCAGGAACCGCGATCAAACAACTTCATTTTGCAATTAAGCCTCTTTTATTCCAGTTCAGTAGACAATAGTCGAACCATTTAGTAAGCGGCATACGAGAGAAATTATCGCTCATGTAGGAGAATTCACCTCCAGCTTCCTCCAACAGACACAGAGCCTGCCAAACTGAGTCTACAAACTGTTACTATTCAGCTATAGTGAAGAAAAAGTAGGGAGTTATAGTGGTGACTCAACCTCTCACTCGCACATTTTTCTCTCTCAAATTGATCGTGATCCCGAGATCAGGTAGGTGAAGAATGGTTAGAAACAAATAGGGCATGTCGGGATTGGCAAACTCGTACTCACAATGTGCAAGTCCCTGAAGCAAATCGTTTTATTTTGCACTTGTTTAAAAATTTAGATTAATCGATCTTGGTAAAACGAATGATTTTATATGCGCGCGTATCTTGGAACATGAATGAATTTAAGAGTTTATAGAAATTTAAAACAGGAGAAGTATTATTAGTTACATAAAGCAAAATATAGCTGGCGTGTATGACGTGGTTTAGCACCCGTAAATCAGCTGCGTCACGTAACTTGCGCACTTCATGGTCGTAGGTTGTAGACACAAACAAAATAATGCCGTAAAATTGTACCTTGCCGATAGTCCACCTTAGGTTTTCAGTAATATAACTAGCATAAAGTGTAGACGTTAAAAAAAGAAAGTAAGGAAGAAAAAAGTTAAAACAGAATGTTTAAAATCAGTACTTACTTATGGTTTTAAAAATTATCACTGGGTTGTCATACACTTATAAAAATTGTAGAAATTACAATTATTACTTAAACGGTGTGAAAGGGTTTGTTTTTGAAAAAAAAGTTGGAAAATCAAGTTACTGTTACTATTAATGCTGTTCTTATAATTAAACTTTCTTTATGAAACAAGGCTGTAATTATTTAAAAAACAAAATGCTCGTTTGTTTATTAAAAAAACATTATTATTATTTTCTTAATTCACTTTAATCGTGTTAGTTAATATATAATAGGTTCGGCTTTCATTTCATAATAAAAATCTGAAATTACCAAAATAATCGCTCTTGTCTCATTGAAAATTTGCTAGAAAATCTGATTGAGTTTTAAATGTACAAGTTAAAATATATGTAAGGTAAATCCGTATGACACTTAAAAAAAATATATATTTAAAATACCATTTGTCAAAGGAAAAATAATTCAAAAAACCTTTATAAGACCAATACATTATTTTTATGTTATTACAAACAAAAAGCATTTTGATAAATTAAAGCACAATATTAGAAAAATTAATCAGGTTATATTATTATAAATAAGAAAGTGTATAATTAAAATTAATTCGAGTTACAACGACGGTGTTATTTCCACATGCGGGAATATTTCCTTAAAGTGTTCAACCATTGTCAGCGAAGCATTAAGGAAACCTGGTCCCGAATCTACAGCTATCTGTCTTGGAATTTCAAGCCTTTGGTAGATAATATTCGCCCTAAAAACAAACATAATTATTAAATTAAATTATTACTAGTAGGCTTAAGGCGAAAACGCACACAGCAAGCACAAGTGCACCGCTACAGATCGCACCGCGCAACTCGCCTCTCTGTGTGAAAGCACAAGTGCACCGCTACAGATCACACTGCGCAACTTCGCTCTCTGTGTGCCAGCACAAGTGCAACGCTACATATCACACTGCGTAACTCCGCTTTCTGTGTGCAAGCACAAGTGAAGCGCTACAGATCGCACTGCGTAACACCGCTCTCTGTGTGCAAGCACAAGTGCAGCGCTACAGATCGCACCGCGCAACTCCGCTCTCTGTGTGCAAGCAAAGTGCACCGCTACAGATCGCACCGCGTAACTCCGCTCTCTGTGTGCAAGCACAAGTGCAGCGCTACAGATCGCACTGCGTAACTCCGCTCTCTGTGTGCAAGCACAAGTGCAGCGCTACAGATCGCACTGCGTAACTCCGCTCTCTGTGTGCAAGCACAAGTGCACCGCTACAGAACGCACCGCGTAACTCCGCTCTCTGTGTGAAAGCACACGTGCACCGCTACAGATCGCACTGCGTAACTCCGCTCTCTGTGTGCAAGCACAAGTGCAGCGCTAAAGATTGCAGCGCGGAACTTAGCTCTCTGTGTGCAAGCACAAGTGCACCGCTACAGATTGCACTGCGTAACTCCGCTCTCTTTGTGCAAGCACAAGTGCAGCGCTACAGATCGCACCGCGTAACTCCGCTCTCTGTGTGCAAGCACAAGTGCAGCGCTACAGATTGCACCGCGGAACTTCGCTCTCTGTGTGCAAGCACAAGTGCACCGCTACAGATTGCACCGCGGAACTTAGCTCTCTGTGTGCAAGCACAAGTGCACCGCTACAGATCGCACCGCGTAACTCCGCTCTATGTGTGCAAGCACAAGTGCACCGCTACAGATTGCACCGCGTAACTTAGCTCTCTGTGTGCAAGCACAAGTACACCGATACAGATCGCACCGCGTAACTCCGGTCTCTGTGTGCAAGCACAAGTGCAGCGCAACAGATTGCACCGCGGAACTTCGCTCTCTGTGTGCAAGCACAAGTGCACCGCTACAGATCGCACCGCGTAACTCCGCTCTATGTGTGCAAGCACAAGTGCACCGCTACAGATTGCACCGCGTAACTTAGCTCTCTGTGTGCAAGCACAAGTGCACCGATACAGATCGCACCGCGTAACTCCGGTCTCTGTGTGCAAGCACAAGTGCAGTGCAACAGATTGCACCGCGGAACTTCGCTCTCTGTGTGCAAGCACAAGTGCAGCGCTACAGATCGCACCGCGTAACTCCGCTCTCTGTGTGCAAGCACAAGTGCACCGCTACAGATCGCACCACGGAACTTCGCTCTCTGTGTGCAAGCACAAGTGCACCGCTACAGATCGCACCGCGTAACTCCGCTCTCTGTGTGCAAGCACAAGTGCACCGCTACAGATCGCACCATGGAACTTCGCCCTTTGTGTGCAAGCACACGTGCACCGATACAGATCGCACCGCGTAACTCCGCGCTCTGTGTGCAAGCACAAGTGAACCGCTACAGATCACACCGCGCAACTCCGCTCTCTGTGTGCAAGCACAAGTTCACCGCTACAGATCGCACCGCGTAACTCCGCTCTCTGTGTGCAAGCACAAGTGCACCGCTACAGATCACACCGCGTAACTCCGCTCTCTGTGTGCAAGCACAAGTTCACCGCTACAGATCACACCGCGTAACTCCGCTCTCTGTGTGCAAGCACAAGTTCACCGCTACAGATCGCACCGCGTAACTCCGCTCTCTGTGTGCAAGCACAAGTTCACCGCTACAGATCACACCGCGTAACTCCGCTCTCTGTGTGCAAGCACAAGTTCACCGCTACAGATCGCACCGCGTAACTCCGCTCTCTGTGTGCAAGCACAAGTGCACCGCTACAGATTGCACTGCGCTGCTCCGCTCTCTGTGTGCAAGCACAAGTGAACCGCTACAGATTGCACCTGTCAACTCAGCTCTCTGTGTGCAAGCACAAATGTATCGCTCCTTATTGCACCGCCACGCTCTGCTTTTTGTGTGCACCCAAAAGTGCAACACTCCGGATCGCACCGCGCAACTCTTAGCAAAAAATTTTGAAAAATCTACTTTTTTACGTCTCTGGAAAAAATTCTTACGTAAGAAAAATTTCTTACGTCTCTGGAGGTTGACGTAAGAAGGATTAATGATAATTAATTGCGATATCGAGGCTTTATTACAAGCCGAAGCTTAAGGTTGTCGTTGTTTTTTAAAAACCTGACAGAATAATTTTGGATTTAAACTTCCCTTTAAAAAAATTAGGATAGTTTTCATTTCCGTGAAGGGGTGCGTTTCGATAGTAGTACTCCTATTTCTGCCTCAAAAAGCACAAGGAGGAACAAGGAATTTGACTCTGCAGCTGATTCTAGAGGTGCTTGAAGGTTAGAGGCGACGTCAGGGGAACACAGCTAGAGAAGCGATGTCATTGTTTTTGCTTAACGTCTGTACATTGTGCTAGTTAGACAAATGAACAGCAATAACTCCCGTTTTGAATCTACGAACCTGAGGTGCAACTGGTCAGATACTCGGTTTCGCCGGTCCTAGGGTCGATGAGATGCTTACACCCAAAGTTTCAGTAACATTACAGCGTTTACAGATATAACTGTTCTTTATTATCGGTACTTCAAGGATGAATCAAGAAGCGGTTCATTATCCTCAGGAGCGAGCTAACATCAAAGTTAGTGTGAGAAAAGCTCAAAAAGTTTTATATTGTTCAGATACACAGGTGCCAAGACGGGCGTCTCTATGGCTCTAGTTGAAGGCTTTGTGGGGGGGGAATTTTCATTTATGATTTTAAGAGATAAATATTTGAAAACAATAAATTTGTTTATCGTTTCAAGGAGAAAAGAATTTAATTAAAAACTATTTCTCTTTCTGGAATATTCAACAAAGCAATTACATTAGAAGATATTTATTGAACTAAACCTCTTACTATTGTAGACGTTAAACCAAACACAAGTGATTTTAAACCCGCTTGACATTAAGATTTAGGAGGCCTTAAACTAAAAATAAGTTAATTTAAAGGCACTTTCTCTAGAGGCAATAAGGTTTAGGGGTGTTTAACAAAAAATAAATAATTTACACAAATCCTGGAAGTAGCACTACACCAAAGCACTACCTAGTGATTGACACGGTGATGAGGGAAATAGGGGAATTCCCCACTGATATATCAAAATTCCATGAAAAAAATTGTTTAGGATAAATAACATGTAGGGCGGGAATTCGCTCCATTTTCGTCAGCAAATTTCTGGGGAGGGATTGGCACGCCTGTTCAGATATATCCGATAGAACATTATAAAGTCTCGCATAGAGTTTCTAATTAAGAAGCCTGCAGAAAACAGAACAACGTGTAACATCATAGCATACTTACCTTTCGTCAGCAAATTTCTGGAGGGGAATTGGCACGCCTGTTCAGATATATCCGATAGAACATCATAAAGTCTCGCATAGAGTTTTAATTAAGAAGCCTGCAGAAAACAGAACAACGTGGAACATCATAAAATTCTTACCTTTCATACCAAGCTTTCATTTTTCTCGTAGAGTTCGTACTGTAAGGAGGGCTGACGTAAAACAGCAAATCTGGTTTCTTCAGATCTTCTGGATATTTGTAAATAACATTTCCCTCTTCAGGAATATCGATCATATTGAGGACATTCCTGTTTATGAAAAACGCAACCTGTTCACTCCAGTACCTGTTGAACATTTATAAATATTTATCGATAATTTAGTAAAAATCGAAAAGCATTTTCCGATACTACTAAGTATTGAATGAAAATATCGAAGAACTATGACGCAATATCGAACGAATTTAATATGTACTTTACATAATGGGCTCTACTGTACCTGTTTATATCGTATTAAAAGCAAACTTTAAATTTAAAAAAATATACCAGATATGATAATATTATATACACCGAAAACAAAAAATGTAAAACTAAATTTTATACACGTAAAGTAAGAAATATAATGTGTAACAAAAACAGTAAACGAAGTATATACATACAATTAATATTAATACGTTATTACCACAAGTTCATTTATGGACATAACGAAACAATAAATAAATGTAAATCCAAATAGTTATAATATAATATGAACAGAACCTTATTTGTAACCCAATAGACTTTGTGAGATATAAATAAATACATTGCGTAGGATGACTGGACAAAGTCAGGAGACCGTACCATCTGGATTACACTTTGGATATCCCGGGATGTTTTAATGGTACTTTGTAAGAGATCTCAGGTTCGAGTCTGTCAAGGTCGACGATACTGTCCTTTAAGCTTAACAACATAATTTCTAAATACCTTATTACTAGTAGTGATATTAGTAAAGGTATAGCATTATGTATCGCGTAACTAAATACTAGATACGGCAAGATTCTTGCTATTTTACAGTTATCGGGTATTGATACAGTCCCTAATTTGTCAGTTGGCATCGATTCTGCCAACTGCTAACGATAGTATTATTTAAGCTAAACAAAATAATGTATATACACCTTATTACTAGTAGTGATATTAGTAAGAGTATCGCATTAAAGTATCAAGTAAAGAAATATTATTCTGTAGATAATTTAGGCTACTTCTATCGGGTATTGGTTCCTTCCCTAACATGCCAACTGCTCACGAATCCCCGAGGCTAGTTATACTATTGTTTAATTTAAGCTTAACAAAATAATTTATAAACACCTTATTACTGGTAGTGATATTAATAAGAGTATCGCATTAAAGTATCAAGTAAAGAAATACTAGGTACCGAAAGATTCTTGATACTTTAGGCTACTTGTATCGGGTATTGGTTCCTTCCCTAACATGCCAACTGCCCACGAATCTCCGAGGCTAGTTATGCTATTGTTTATTTTAGGCTTTAAAAATAATTTATAAACACATTATTACTAGTAGAGATATTAATAAAAGTATCGCATTAAAGTATCAAGTAAAGAAATACTAGGTACCGAAAGATTCTTGATACTTTAGGCTACTTGTATCGGGTATTGGTTCCTTCCCTAACATGCCAACTGCCCACGAATCTCCGAGGCTAGTTCTACTATTGTTTAATTTAAGCTTAACAAAATAATTTATATACACCTTATTACTGGTAGTGATATTAGTAAGAGTATCGCATTAAAGTATCAAGTAAAGAAATACTAGGTACCGAAAGATTCTTGATACTTTACTGCTATTGGGGTATTGGTTCCGTCCTATATGTGTCAATTGGCCTCGAATCTGCCGAGGCTAGCGGTAGTATTGTTTAATTTATGCTTAACAAAATAATTTATACATTTAGGCTACTTGTATCGGGGTATTGGTTCCGTCCCTATTATTAGTGGTGATATTAGTAAGAGTATCGCATTAAAGTATCAAGTAAAGAAATACTAGGTACCGGAAGATTCTTAATATTTTACTTGTATCGGGCATTGGTTCCTTATCTAATATGTCAATCAATTGGCCTAGAATCTTCCGAGGCTTAAGATAATATTGTTTAAGCTTAACAAAATAATTCACAATTACCTTATTACTGGTAGTGATATTAGTAAGAGTGTATGATTATAGTATCGATAAATACGACGTACTTAGTATTTCTAATAGTACTCGTAAATACTAGGTACCGAAGAATCGATGTTTTAATAGGTTCCGTCTCCAATTGTCAGTGGGTCATTTGTCGTTCGTTTATTACTCACTAATATTGTTTTTCAAGAGCAACGCCTGTTCAGTATAAAGAATTATTTCTCCGTTAGTTCTTACGCAATGTGTTGTATTTTAGACGAATTTCGTCAGAAATATCCGGATGCGGAAGTGCGTAACTTCTCAACAATGAGACGTATTGTCGAAAGTGTTTGAAGGGATCGATTGTTGACCAGAATAGAAAAGGGAGTTCACCTCTCAAGTTTTTAAAACTTTGACGAGGCAATCGGGTGCTTTTTGAAGATGGTTTGCGAACTTATTGTCTATAAAGGATTAGGGCCCCCACTTTTCTTCGATTTGTCACCAACCTCTTACTTCCTGTAAGGTCACCGTAAAGGAAACGCATATGAGAACAATCCACGCCCATTTGGAGAACAGAAGATGCAAAAACATACTAAACAAAATCTATATTCATTAGCCTACTGAATGAAGCTGCTATTTTGAATACGTTATAAATTATTAAATAAACGATAACACATTCTACTAGTAATCAATATTTTTAAAAAATATAAATGTTATGACATTAAAATAAAAATTAAACAAACATAATGTGCTTTATAATTTAGATGTACGTGACTTTTAAATCGGACTGTACGGGTAATATAACAATTAATGTATGCATGTGTTCGTGTTTACAAATTTAAAACTAACCAAAATAGGACAAATAAAAAGTAGCTTACTTATTCCAAATCGGTAATATGGTTCACCATGGTGAAGAGAAACGCTTACAGCCTCAACTCTTGCGGATTACACGGATATATCCGACACGATTTTCAGATCGTTACTGCATTTACTATATCACCATTGAAAGTATAACGAAAACATGGGTATCGTTAACCAATCAATCTTGGATTTTTTGTAAGTATTTTAAATGTTCGTATAGCCTATTATGATTTTTAAAAACTAATGTGTCTTCTGTGTGTGTGTGTGTGTGTGTGTGTGTGTGTGCGCGCGCGCGCGCGCGAGTGTGCGCGTATGCGTATGTGACGTGCGCGCGCATCGCTGGAGACCTAACAATTAGCGGATTTTCAAAAAAATTGCTTTTCTGTTTTTGAAACATTTTTTTTAATATTTCAATATTAAATTTTCTTTAATATTTTCTTTAATATTAAATTGATTTTAATATTTCTTTAAAATCAGCTTTACGATTTCGAAAAAAAAATTACTCTTATATTGTCAAACGCTGCTCTAACAACACCAGTGGTTTATTAAATGCAAAAAATCCTATTTTGGAATTAATGAGGAAATCTGAAAAATCAGTTTGATTTTTCAAAATGGTTTTATCAGATTTCCTTTAAATTTTGGTCACGTATATCCATAACACAAATAATTTCATCGACGTTTATACTGTTTGTGTGTAAATCGAAAAAAGCCCACCGCCGTCGATTGTGTTGTGTTTTGACGTTTCCCTCTAAAACTCTAAATGTCTTCCGTTTCAAAATTGTGTGTTGGGGCTATTCTTATACTTGCTTTATACAAGTGATATTCCAGTCTATGATGAGACCATCGTTGCTACATTCGCGGATGATACTGCTGTTATCTCAGAAGGAAATAGCATTGATGAGTCTACGCGAAGGCTGCAGATAGCTGTTAATGAAATTTGTGACTGGACTAAAAAATGGCGAATAAAGCTGAATGAGACAAAATCTGTGCATGTTACTTTTACTAACAGAAAATTCAATTATCTTCCCGTGGTTATCAATCAGCAAGTGATCCCACAAGATAATAATGCAAAATACTTGGGCATGACACTGGACGCAAGACTGCGCTGGAAGGTACAAAAAAGAAACGTAATGATCTGAATCTGAAATTAAGGAAAATGCATTGGCTTCTTGGGCGACATTCTGAGTTGCCAGTGCACAATAAACTATTACTTTATAAACAAGTCCTAAAACCAATCTGGACATATGGCTGCACGAAAAGAAGCAGTATTAGAATTATTCAAACGTTTCAAAATAAAGTACTGAGAGGCATTGTTAATGCCCCATGGTACATACGTAATGATGATCTTCACAAGGATTTACAAATTGCTACAGTTCATGAAGAGGTTCGGCGATTTGCTAGGAATTTACTTTAGTCTTAACAAATGTAAGACTGCATTAGCACCATAACATCGAGATGCTACAAGTTCTCGACAATTCGGTTCAAGTGCGGCGGTTGGACCGGATTAAAACCGTTTGATTTGAACTAAGACAAGATTGATACAACTGTCACAAGATCAAGTGATTTTTGGATTTTGCAGTGCGTCATAGGATGTGCAACCAACTAACGCTTTCATTTCATGGATATATTGATAGATGGACTAAGTTCAGTTTCAATTGTAATAAAATTAAAAAAATTCCAAATTGTTTATATTTTTCCGAGTTTAAGATTCTTAAATTTTTTGAAGAATCTTAAACTGCGTTAACTTAATCTGTTTAACGATTTTTTCCGTTAACCTATCCAAGCTATTAACAAAGTACATGTGTCAAGTTTGAAAGATTTTTTTTGTAACGTCCGACTATTGTGCACACTTGGGCTAATGCAGACGATGGGATGATTTATAGCGTATCAAAGTGCCAAGCCCTGGCCGGGAATCGAACCCTGGTCCTCGAGGTACGCTATTAACTAGGCCACCGAGGAGGCAAGTTTGAAAGATATCAAATCACACAAGCGTGTATATTATATTGCTCATTTTCTAACCATGACATGCCTAACATATTGAATTTTCGTAATAGTTCTACAGAAAAACATTGACTCATAAAATAAAATAGAACTTATATTCACCCATTCAGCACAGCCACTTTGCCCTCCCATTGTAACTGTTTCACTATATGCGCAGTGATGTAGTAGGACAAATAGTAAAATGCAAACTTCGCTTTGGTGCCGGGCATGAATGCGGTGGAGAAAGAGTTCAAACAAAATGGCGGCACGTTTACAAATTGCCCACCTATTGCTTTGGCGAAGAGTTTTCCAATCAGCCTCTTGCCTGAAACAAAACAAACAATTGTAAGTTACGGCAGTAACTTTAGTCTCGAACCTACGGCCTTGAGGTGTGCAATTTCGTAGACTCACAAACTGGCCGTTCTGTAACGCCTGATTTCTTTCTCTCAACGTCAATCCTTCAATTCTTCTAACAATTACGCTGTTTGTTGTAAAGCACGATAATCGGCAAACGTTATTTTAGTTGTTTGTGATACCAAAAGCATCAGTCAAGGCTGTTTCAGACAATGTTATCTACCTGAAATAATTTTTGAAAATTTGATTTAACCATCGCGATTGTCATTGTTATCAGTATTGGCGTTTTTAACTATCAAACGAATGTCATTAATTTAAATGAATATTAATTTGAGAAATATTTTTCGTATAATTTTAGTGTATTAAATGTTTATACACAATTTAATACTAAATTTGAGGTTTGATGAGATTTTAAAATGATTTTAAGATAAAATAAACGATAGACATTTTCTTCAATCACATCGGCGATACTGAATGATGGACGCATGTTTTTTTTTTCTAAATCGTAAATAACTACCTTTTTTAATTTGGAATAACACGGCACGTACTCAAATTTTCATTTTCTTTGTACAGTCTCGTCCGAAAAAAGCGACGCATTTAAGTGATTGATTTTGACGAAAATACAAAAAATTAGAAAACAATATTTTAGAAAAATACGATTAGAAAATACACGCGCAATGCTGCAGCTCTATAAACTCCAAAAGCGGTGATCTACACTACTTCGCAGAAAGGTGGATTGGGAAGACAGGGCAGGTACTGTGATCGACAGGATTGCACTGGCCTTTTTTCAGAGGGTATATCAAAAACGTACTGTATTCTCAGAAAATCAGGTACTTAGCCTACTTACGACAGAGAATACACAGCTAAAGCCTTACTCTAAAAATACTCAGCAATATTTGGAGATTACCGACTTTATGCTTAACAAAACAGTTACAGATTTTATACTAACCAACATATATTACAGCTTTTATTCCTTGCATCGATTAGATCTTTTATGCTTAGTAGCATAGGATACAGCTTTTACTCTTATTAAAGTCATTGTATACGAGGTGTGTTCAGAAAGTAACGAGAATTTTAATTTTTTGAACAAAATATTTATTTATTCTTCTACATTGATTTTGTCGCCTTCAAAATAATCTCCATTGGAGATTATGTACTTGTGCCAGCGCTTCTTCCAATCCTCGAAAAACTTCTCAAACTCGATCTTTGAGATAACCTTTAGTTCTTTCAGCGATGCGCTTTTAATATCATCTACGGCTGTAAAACGAAGGCCCTTTAAGGTTCTCTTTATTTTTGGAAATAGGAAAAAGTCACACGGAGCCATGTCTGGCGAATATGGAGGCTGCGGCATCGTTACAGTACTGTTTTCGGCCAAACGTTTACGAACAAGCAATGAAGTGTGAGCTGGTGCATTATCGTGGTGCAAAAGCCATGAATTGTTTTTCCACAGATCCGGGCGTTTTTTTTTCGGATTGCTTCACGCAAACGGCGTTGAACTTGTAAGTAGTACTCCCTATTGACCGTTTCACCTGGTGGCAGGAATTCATGAATTCAGGAATTCATGAATTCATGACAGGAAATCATGATATACTATGCCATTATTATCGAAGAACACAGTGAGCATAACCTTCACGTTCGACCGCACTTGTCGAGCCTTTTTCGGTCTTGGCGAACCATTATGCCTGCACTGGGATGATTGAGCCTTAGTTTCGACGTCATATCCGTAAACCCATGTTTCGTCACTTGTTATAATACGTTTCAGTAATTCTGAATCGTCGTTAACTTTATTTAGTGACTCCTGAGCAACTTCCATTCGCCGCTGAAACGAATTTTGCTACCACGCGTTTCATACACAAAACATTGGAAACAATGTCATGACGTGATCCAATCGATATTCCAACATCATCAGCGACCTCTCTAATAGTGATTCGGCGATTTTTCATAACCATTTCTTTCACTTTTTCCACGTTTTCATCGGTTGTTGATGTGCTGGCGCGTCCAGGGCGTTCGTCATCTTCAACGTCTTCACGGCCTTCTTGGAAACACTAATACCACTCGTAAACTCTTGTTTTACTCAAAGCAGACTTACCATAGGCCTTTGTTAACATTTCATACACTTTGTTACACTTTATTCCATTTTTACGCAAAATTTGATACAAATTCTTTGATCCATTTCTTTTAACAAACGAAAATCGTCGAGCTCATAAAAACACGTTTACCCTTAGTGGCTGTCACAGACAAGGTGAACAATGAAAACAGCTGAAAGTTTTATCATACTTCAAGGGCATGAATACCAACATAATAAAAAAGAATGTTTGACAATCGGACTCTCCAAGCCCGCGAAATTTATAAATTCTCGTTACTTTCTGAACACACCTGGTTTTTTCCTGCAAAGATTACATCTTTATGTTTGGCAGAATAGGTTACAGTTTTTATGGCTTGACAGCAACATAAATTACAGCTTTTGTGCTTGACAGCATAGTTTTACATTTGGCAAAATAAGTTATACATTTTATTCTTAGTAACATAGATTACAACTTTTATGGTTGGCAGTATACATTACAGTTTTTATACTTAGCAACTTAAGTTACAAATTTTATTCTTAGAAACTTAAATTACATAATTTATGCTTGGTGGAATCTAACAGATTTTATGCTGAGCAAATTACGTTACAGCTTTCATTCTTAAAATATATTTTTATGTTCGACAACCGTTTGTGCTTAGCAACATAGTTAAACCTTTTATTCTTAGAAACTGAGACTACAACATTCATACTTAGCAAAAGCATATTACAGCTTTTATGCTTAGAAAAATGTATTACATTTTTTTTCATAACAATATATGTTAAAGCTTTTGCGCTTGTGGACGTAGATTTCAGCTTTTTTGTTTAGGAGCAAAGATTATAGTTTTTATTTTTAACAACATATTACAGCTTTTTTGTCAGCATAAATTTCAGCTTTTATGATTAGCTTTTTAGATTAGCTATGCTGCTGCTTTTGTGCTTAGAAATACAGACGACAGTTTTTGTTTTTAGCAATAAATGTTACAGCTTTTGTGCTTATCAACGTAGATGTCAGCATTTTTTTTCAACAGCATATATTTCAGCTTTTTTGCTTAGCAGAAAGGTTACTGATTTTATGCTTAGCAATATGTATTAAAGATTTTGTGCTTATCAACGTAAGTTATTGCGTTTATGCTTATCAACGTAGATGTCAGCATTTTTTTTCAACAGCATATATTTCAGCTTTTTTGCTTAGCAGAAAGGTTACTGATTTTATGCTTAGCAATATGTATTAAAGATTTTGTGCTTATCAACGTAAGTTATTGCGTTTATGCTTATCAACGTAGATGACAGCATGTTTTTTTCAACAGCATAGATTTCAGCTTTTTTCTTAGCAGAAAGATTACTGATTTTATGCTTAGCAATATGTATTAAAGATTTTGTGCTTATCAACGTAAGTTACTGCGTTTATGCTTATCAACGTAGATGACAGCATGTTTTTTTCAACAGCATAGATTTCAGCTTTTTTGCTTAGCAGAAAGATTACTGATTTTATGCTTAGCAATATGTATTAAAGATTTTGTGCTTATCAACGTAAGTTATTGCGTTTATGCTTATAAATGTAGATACAGTTTTCATGCTTAGCAATATAATGTCGCTTACCGCATTTCTAGAGTAATAAACAGTGTCCATGTCCAAATTTATAAATGTGAACAAAATTTGTTTGAGTTCTTCTAATTTTTATAGGTTATATTTGTATCGCCGAATAAACTATTTATGAAAATGTATTAGTTCTTTTTGGATTAGATATTGTATTTGTATTTGAAAAATACACTTACTTCTCCTCACGCTGCCTTCTACAACAACAAAAGGCACGGTTTTGTTCGCGTAAGCAGTTACATTCTTAGGTATACAGGAAAAGTAAGCTTCCTTTAAGCCTTCAACCAATCGTGGTTGGTATTGCTGAAACAAGATAATTTTTATATTATTTCTCGAGTCAACATCGCTTTATCTCGGCACATACGCGTAGGCATAAATGACGTAGCTTTAGAAATATTTTTTAACCGGCTTTTGACATTGCAAAACGATTTTGCGCTAAAAAATACTGTTTGTGGAAACTTTTAACAAAAAAGACACTAAAACTCTCACTGGCAAAACGGCATCATGGATGCACATGCGCGACACCACTAATGAGACAATATTTTGTATATTTTACGAAGCCAACTTACTATTTTGACAGCACACTGTACTGCCAAAATTAAAAACGAGACTTTTACGTTATTTTCGAAAGGACACAGGTTATGAAAACAAATATATATAAAATCACGTTCTTTCCAATCAAAATATCTGGATAATTTTTTTTTCACGATCTTCGATCTATTGTAATTGGAGAAAAAAAGCCAAATTCTAAATGATGCGTTTTTATACTCACCCTTTCAGCTTCAAATATATCCCACACTTCATCGACATTTTTAAATATAATTATATCGTGTAATACAAAATGTGTAGTCCTATCTGAAATTTGAAAATATGCAGTTGATAAAATATTACATTTTTACATTATTTTTGTTAAATTTAATCTCATTATTCTAATATTTAGGAACAAAATATTACAAAACGAAACTTTTACTCACTTACAGTATCGGAAATTACTGATTTTTTTATAGTTTTCTATTTATTCTCAAAACTTGAAATTTGATTTTTTTTATTTTGGTACTTCTTAGTGCTGAATTTTTGTATATTGCTAAAATATTTTCTAAACACATTTTTCAAAAAAATAGTTGACTCTTTTAATATTTATCGACGTTTAAAAATATTTCTGTGTAAGAGCTTCACTTAATTTTACACCTGATTTCGAAATAAATAAAACTATTTTTGAAACTACACAGTACTTGGGACCACTGAGCTGCCTCATGTTAGCGAACTGTCCAGCTGATATGTTTGCTTACTCAGGCTGCTTACAACTTAGCTTCAAGCGGCTTTACACGCCGCTAGTAACTTGAACGAGTCACTGAGCGAGTACTGTACAGGGATAGTGGCGTCTACACGCTAAAATTGGCTAAAAACGTACAGACACCACTCGGTTTAGCCAATTTCCAGTAGTCGAGATGTTTGTCTTACGCTTTGCAAAGATGAGCACTATATGCAATAAGTCTTTGATCAAAAGTGTTTAAATGATGTCATTTTTAGGACATCAAGGCGTAAGGGAGAATGAAGGGGCAGATTAGTGTGGCCGAATAGGAGAGCCGAAACCTCTTACATATGACCCAGAACTTTTGGAGTATCTTATACATTGCATGCAGGCGAAATAAAGTCTCCAACTGGTTTTTCAAAGGATTAACAAATGACTTGCAAGAGAAAATAAGGTCTCGTACAGTCAAGGAACATGCTTGAATTCTAACTAGAATCTTTAGAAGCGATGCTATTTTGACTGAAAAAACTGATTTGCAATGAGTGATTTGATTTCTAATTGGTCACTGGGTGTTCCGCAGTCTACTGCACGAAATGGGATTTCACACGACGAATCTTGTGTGTGTGTGTGTGTGTGTGTGTGTGTGTGTGTGTGTGTGTGTGTGTGTGTGTGTGTGTGTGTGTTTGTATGTACGTGCGCGCGCGCGCGTGTGTATTAGTTTGTTGTATCACTCTCCTAATAGCAATATAATATTTCACGCGATTTGATTCAAGCTTGGCAGTTTCTCTAGCATAATGAACACGTAAGTTACCCATGAAAAATCCGTTTACAGTTTCAAAATGGTTGTCGTTTCAATTCCTTAAAATATTAATACCGTTTTCGTCTTACAATTTTGCAGAAAATATTTCACCACCGTTAATCAGCTTTAATATTTATGTAAATTAACATTATAAAATTTTCGTTTATGGTTAACTTTTGTAGTTTTAAATGTTAATTAGCTCAGATTCGTTTCAGGTAATACAGTAAAATCGAGAATTCGTTTTAAGCAAGCCACTTAAAAATGTCGGGTATTAAAAAAAATCACTTGCCACCTCACCTCGGTGGCCTAGTTGATAGCGTACTGGTCTTTCGCCCCGAGGACCCGGGTGAAAATTGTCATACGCTATAAATCATCCCATCGTCTGCATTAGCGCAAGTGTGCACAATAGTCGGACGTTATACACAAAAAAAATCACAATTTTATATATCTTAAATTTTCTTTGTAAACATAGGTACTGTTTCACCATCTTCATTTATACTAAAACCAGGAAACCATCACAATAAAACATATATTGCTCGATTGTGATGGTTTCCAAAATTTGCGTGTTATGTGTGGTCTGAGCAACTGTTTGCAGACGATGTTGGGAGATAGTGCCTCGGCCGTTGACCTTCGTCTTAATTTTTTAAAGAAAATTTAATTTATATATTTGTTATTGCTTGTTGTAAGGCCCCTTTACAGCGCTTAAAAGTTTGTTTATATTTGTTATTTATTAATTTATTTTTAAGTTGTTTTTATTTTGTTAATTAGTTTTAGGAACGTTAATATTTCTTTTATTTATCTTGTTATTGTTGTACGGCCATTATACAGAGTACAATAACTTCGTGTGTATGTTGTTTTAAGATTTGTATTATTGTTAACTAGTTTTAAGAAACTATTTATAGTTGTTATTGTATTTTGTATTGTTATTGTTTTGTTTGTTGTTTTTATAATGTCTTAAATTTTTATCTGACCTGTTTCATTGTTTTCAAAAATTGTATTAAGCAATTAATGTCGCGCCTCGGCGATAATAACCTTACAGATTTTTCGCCGGGAAAAGAATTATACTAAAACCTAAATAAATAAGAATTTTAAATTGCTATTAAAAAAAATTATGAATACGTGTAAACTTTAATATTGGTTCTGATTTGTGAAATCCGAATTGCGAAAAGTAGCAAGGAAAAAACAGATTGCTTGAAATAAATTTCCATCATGTCGCAAAAAGAAACGATTATTTTTTGTATAAAGTAGAAAATTTGTTACCTCTGATCAACGGCGTTGCAAGAGTAAAATCTAAACTGTCGTTCTTCAATTTATCAAATTGATTGTGTATCTCAATAATACATTTATCTGTGTTCGCATCCAGCTGTACCGTAGTAACATTTGGGTTGGCGAATTTTTCGTAAATATCACAATACCTGAGAATTAAACGTTGAAATTTATACAAAAGAATACAAGAATCTATTACAAATATGTAACAACAAATAACGTGTACTTAAAGAGTTTGAGTCAAAATTATAAATGCTATCCGTTTAAATAAGCCTTCGGCCATTTTTAAATTATCAAACTGAAATTATTTAACATTATCATTCTTTGTTTTGATTCGTCACATGACTTTTTTACGAAGCGACATGTTTCGGAACCGTAGCTCCATCTTTAGGCGTTCACTCCGAAGAGATGCTGAAAGTTAAAGCACGCATTAAAAACACTACACTATACAATGTTTTCGCATATTACGTAGCATTTGATGTCAACTTGGCCTTTGAGGGGAGAGATCGTGTGTTCGAAAAACCTGGAGACATAGTATGGTATACAGATAACTCCAAGACAAAGTCAGGCATTGGTGCTGGTGTGTACGGTCTGAGACCGGGGTTAAAGAAATTACCCTGGGACAGCATAAAACAGTATTTCAGGCTGAAGTGATGGCCATTAATGACTTGGATCGGGACTTCAAGAAGGCACGTATTCATATTCATACCGATAGTCAGGCAGCAATAAAAGCATTTGCGGGTCCTATAATACAGTCCAAGCTGGTCTGACAGTGTTGGAAGAACCTTGACGTTCTGTCTCTGGATAACCGGGTAACTCTTCACTGGGTTCCGGGGCATAGGAAATTTGAGGGTAATGAGGAGGCAGACCGACAGGCTGAACTTGGATCTGCATCTGAGTTTATCGGACCTGAGCCGACTTTAGGGATTTCTCTATCGTTGGCCAGGTCCGCTATTAATGGGTGAATTACATGCCAACACCAGGTAAGATGGGACAACCTTCATGGGCATTCCCATAGTAAACGTCTCTTAAGCAAAGTTCCTTCTGGAGGAATCAAAGGGGCAGCAGATGTCTTGGGCAGAGCACAACTCAGAAGGATCATGGGGCTCATAAGAGGGCACTGTGGTCTGAGGGTGCACATAAACAGGATAGGTGTATACCACGGAGAAACCATGTTTAGATTGTGCAGGAAGGAGGAGGAAACTGCAGGTTACATAGTTTATGATTGTGAGGCTCTTGCTAGTAGGAGGCTAGGGGTTTTTGGTTTCAAAGACCCTAGGGATCTTCAGCAGAATGTGCTAGTCAGTGGGTTGTTGGAACTTATTAGGGGCACCAATCTGCTAAACTAGTAATTTTAAGAGGTAAGTTGCACAATAGGTCAATCGATCGCAGTGCCTGGGGTTGAATTATCCCTTCCTCTAGTAATAATCTTAACCGTAATATGTAATGCAGTAACATGTATTTAGTAATGGGTGAGCTCATTAATATGGTAAATCATGATTTGGTTGATCGACAGTACTGTGTAATGTAATGGGTGATTTAATGTTAGACGATCTCTTCGGAGTTATGCCTGAAGATGGAGCTGAGGATCCGACACATGTCGTTTTATAAAATAAGTCACGAACTGATCAAATCAAGGTGGTAATATTAACAAATAATATATATTGCAGTCGTAATTTGTGTCCAAAAAATATAAATTAAACATAATTTTATACAATTTTTGATTCCTAAATCTTTAAATCTATCTTAAGTAATTAGGATGGCTTTTACATTATTGTTGTCATTAATGAAATTAAGTAAAAATGAGAATTTGAACCATTGTGGAAAGACCCAGACCCGAGACCTTGATATGAGCATCGATCCTGAAATCTAAATTGTTATTGAGATGTCTTTAAAAATTATATATATATATATATATATATATATATATATATATATATATATATATATATATATATATATATTGCTACACACCCTCACTCTTTGGTGACGCTGACTCAATCTTCGAAACGTGCCCTTTGTGTCAGTGGTTGAGCATGTTTACCAACCTACATAAGCCACACTTTCAGGTATAAAACTTGCTACCGTTTTGCAAACACGAAAAGATACTAAATATTTACGATTATATTCCATTTTATAAATTATCAGTTTAATTAAGTTATCAATTTTCTAGCTCCCCCTTACCAGAGAAGTCTATCCGAAAACCCCCCTTGACATCACGAAACTGTGGACCCCTTACAAGTGTTATAAATTGCATTATAAAAAACAACTGTGTTTTATTAGGAAATAATTATTTTTGTAATTATTTTGGACTTCTAAGAGTTAGCAGATGACCTACACACACATACACACACACACACACACACACACACACACACACACACACACACACACACACACACACACACACACACACACACACACACACACACACACACACACACACACACACACACACACACACACACACACACACACACACACACACACACACACACACACACAGCTATATATCTTTAGTAAGATTCTTACTTATTCATATACTTTAAGCCGAACCGATTCGAGACCTTCGAGTTATAATACTCCATTTCCAATTTAGACTTAATTATCGACTGATTTAAATGAATAACCACATCAGGGCGCATCAAATCTTTGGGCGGCTGGAAGACATCTGCATCAGCTGGCGGCAGATCTGCAGTCCTCCTGAATAGCTTTCCAATAATGAAAGCTGCTTGTCCGTACCAATAGCTGTGGACAGTCAGTGTATTAGTGAAACACGAAATTAAATAACAAACTATGCACTTAAATCATACCTGCCTTTGCTCACTGACGGATTAATGCCATTTTGTGAGAGGGCAGTTGGTTGGATGGTTCAACTTACAGGAGAGCCTCCCGGGGAATGAAACTTTTTGAAATCATACTTTCAAAAATTAGCACTCTTACGCTGTTTTGAGAATTAAAACTGACATAAAATAAGTAAAAAGATTTACTTTTATTTGACAAAAAAATTGCTTAATTTTTTTAGATGTATATTTTTAAAAACTTTTTCAAAACTAGCTCCATTTACGTAACTAATATGAGAAACACAAATTATATTTTGGTGTTAATTTACACAGAAGGAAATTAAAAAATGAAAAATTAAAATAGCCATTAAAAAACTTTTATAAAATATTATCTAAGTTGTTGATAGTTGCAACTTATTATGTACTGTGTATTGTGTATTGTGTATTATGCATTGTGTATTGTGTATTATGTATTGTGTATTACGTATTATGTATTGTATATTGTGTATTATGTAATATGTATTATGTATTGTGTATTGTGTGTTGTGTGTTAGTTTTGTGTGTTGTGTATTGTGTATTGTTTATCGTGCATCGTGTATCGTGTATCGTGTATCGCGTATCGTGTATCATGTATCATGTATCATGTATCATGTATTATGTATTATGTATTATTTATTGTGTATTGTGTATTGTGTATTGTGTATTGTGTATTGTGTATTGTGCATTGTGTATTATGTATTATGTATTATGTATTATGTATTATGTATTATGTATTATGTATTATGTATTATGTGTTATGTGTTATGTGTTATGTGTTATGTGTTATGTGTTATGTGTTATGTGTTATGTGTTATGTGTTATGTGTTATGTATTATGTATGTATTATGTATTATGTATTATGTATTATGTATTATGTATTATGTATTATGTATTATTATTATATTATTATGTATTATGTATTATGTATTATGTATTATGTATTATGTATTATGTATTATGTATTATGTATTATGTATTATGTATTATGTATTATGTATTATGTATTATGTATTATGTATTATGTATTATGTATTATGTATTATGTATTATGTATTATATATTATATATTATGTATTATATATTATGTATTATGTATTATGTATTATGTATTATGTATTATGTATTATGTATTATGTATTATGTGTTATGTATGTATTATGTTTTATGTATTATGCGTTATGCGTTATGCGTTATGCGTTATGCGTTATGTATTATGTATTATGTATTATGTATTATGTATTATGTATTATGTATTATGTATTATGTATTATGTATTATGTATTATGTATTATGTATTATGTATTATGTATTATGTATTATGTATTATGTATTATGTATTATGTATTACGTATTATATATTATTATGTATTATGTATTATGTATTATGTATTATGTATTATGTATTATGTATTATGTATTATGTATTATGTATTATGTATTATTATGTATATTATGTATTATGTATTATGTATTATGTATTACGTATTATGTATTACGTATTATGTATTATGTATTATGTATTATGTATTATGTATTATGTATTATGTATTATGTATTATGTATTATGTATTATGTATTATGTATTATGTATTAGTTTAAAATTATAGGACTTACATACTTTTATTTTAAAAATAATATTAGGTAAATATCAGTGCTGTTAGAGTAGGGGTTAGCACGTCAGCTTCGTACAAGGTTGTGGGATCGGATCCCAACCGAGATTAGTGATATTTTTAATGTGAGTATAAATCAGTAAATGTGTTTCTGTTAGGAAGGAATTAAATGCTGTGGTCCCGTATGGTGTATGTTGTCAGCGCACATTAAAGAAGTTAATCTAAGGACAAAACATAGAGTAGAAAACTTTATCAGCTTACAACTGGCTTTGGCGGACATGAGTTAAAACTGATGTAAAGTAACGAAGCGCACAAACGTACAAAATTTCATGTATACACAAAGTGACAGGTTTCGGAACCTTCAGATTCTGCTTGACCCTTTTCCAGAATACCTACTTTGAAGCTATACATTTACATTTTATATAAGTGAAGTAGAACCTTTTACGTTTTTTATTTTATTTCGTTTGTCGCGGGATAGGCGGTCGTCTCTCCGCCTCCCATTAATCCGTCCTTGCCTTTGCTAATATTACTTCTGTTATTTGAGCAAACAGAAACACCTGAAGAGCTACACATGGTTATCGACAGCGTTATTTGGACTACAATTTGGGAAATAAAATAACAAGACTAAATATGTCAATGTTAAGTAAAACTATGGACAAGTAAATCGTCTTTCTGGAGTCATCGATCATCAACAAATTCTACGTGGTAATAATTCATGACTTGTTTACGACGCTAGACAGAAAACCGCGCTGGAAAGCGAATTTAAAAAAAAAACTGAAAAGTAAAGAAATAAACCAGAATTAAGGAGATAATAATATATTGCTATCTGTACCGAGATTAGTAGTCACAAGAATACTTGCTCATCTTTATGCAGCTTTAGAGCGATGGTAAATTTGTTTACGGCTAAAAGCACATTGCGGCTATTAAAAGAAGTAACATATGAGCTGTTCAGAATTTTAAAATCAAAGCACTAATACGAGGTGTGTTCAAAAAAGTAACTAGAATTAAAATTTTTGAACAAAATATTTATTTATTCTTCCACATTAATGTTGTCGCTTTCAAAATAGTCCCCATTGGAGATTATGCACTTGTGCCAGCGCTTCTTCCAATCCTCGAAACACTTCTCAAACTCGATCTTTGAGATAGCCTATAGTTATTTCAGCGATGCGCTTTTAATGTCATCTACAGCTGTAAAACGACGGCAGTTTAAGGTTCTCTTTATTTTTGTAAATAGGAAAAAGTCACACGAAGACATGTCTGGCGAATATGGAGGCTGGGGCATCGTTACAGTACTGTTTTTGGTCAAAAATTCAAGAACAAGCGATGAAGTGTGAGCTGGTGCATTATCGTGGTGCAAAAGCCATGAATTATTTTTCCACAGATCCGGGCGTTATATTTCCATAACATGTATTATGTTTTAAGGCTAGTTGCGATGTTGGATTTTGCTCGTCACCTGATGAGAGTGCATAAATTTAAATTGGTAGTTATGGTAAAAGATCAGTTGTTTTATATTGATTCGTAACTACCAGCTGATTTCATTGAACAGCTGATAGGCTATAATTATTGGGTTATGTTGTAAAACCTAGAAGTAATAATACCGTATTTTCGGACGAAATTATCGTAATTATAATAAAAACTAAGAGAAAACATGATACACGATTTTTATTTTTGGTTCTACTGTTTTACCAGAAATTAATTATTTTTTAAAAACAAGTTTTGAAGTCAGTTTAATTATCATTGTTTCTGTCCTTAAAAAGTGTAAAGGTTAAATAAAATAATATTTTTTAAAAAAAGCTATAGTCCTTTCTTCCTTTTAATTATGAAAATTCTCAAGTAAAATATGCCCTATATTTTCAGAATTTTCATTTCAGTTTTGTAATTTTTAAAATAAATTTTGTTGTCCTGGGTTTTCTACTAATGTCCTACGTTTTTGACTCTTTTATTTTCGGTTTTAATGACAACTTATGGTAGCCATGTGCAACACTGATATGGTAAAGTCTTCCGTTTACATTGGTGAACTGAAAATTCTTTACTTGCAGTCATCTGACTGCATAACGGTTCCTTTTATAATCGTGATTCTTCATTCAGTTCAAACAAGATGTCAGTTTTGCAGTCCACACAAATCGTTTTGCGTTATACGTCTTAGTTGGACAGACAGAACATGATAAGACATTGCGTGTGGGCAGGACGAACGGTAGAAACTGGATTGGAACAGCGTTCTGTTTTAAGTTCTAGGTCATACGCTTACTTTAGCTAGGAGCGCTTCTCTTATTATTAATGAGAGTAAAACAAACAACTTACGAGTTGACGATCGCAGTTATTCCTTTCGCCAGGCAGCGCTTCACTTCTGCCTCCACGGCGTATAAAGAAAGTTGATAGTAAGCACTCTTTATTAAAGTTCCCCTATTAAGGTGTGGTACCAAGCTACTCATACATACAGGAGGTGTCTGCAGGTATTGGCCTCCCATTGTTTCACCAATATACGCGGTAATTAGTTGTCTATCTGGAAATTCAGATTATTTTTTTTAATACTTAACAGCTCTCATCCGTCCACTCACCCTTCTCTTCACACTTCACTCGATTTTGTACATTTTATAGAAAACGGCCTGCTAAGAACACCAGTGGGACAGAGAGAAAAAATGTGCGAGTGAGAGGTCGCGTCTTCATTCTCTTACTATAGCTCCCTTTCCTTCACTATCGCTGAGTAGTAACAAGTTGTAGGCTAAGGTTGGCAGATATCTGTATTACTGGACTGTTTGAGGGGAATTCTGCATGTGCGAGAATTGGCTAGACTATAATGACCTTTGCTCACGCCTCCAGACGTTTTCCATTTTTAGGTTTTTAAGTAAAAAAAACAGACTCAAAATGATAAAACGTTTGTCATCAAAATTCTAGGAGTAGTATAATATGTCGCCGTGAGAGTGCAGCACAGCGCATACAATTTTGTACCAAAACAGCTGATTACTAAACGTTAAATAAGTCGCTTTAAAATAAATTAAGTTGGTATCCAAAACGTAAATAATTATTAAACGGTTTTAATAATTATTAATTAGTTTTGAAAGTAGAATCGATAAGACAATCTAAGCCAGTTCTCATATGTGACTGACGTCCTTTTCCTTTAATATCTCAGAGTAGATTCAGATTAGCAGAATGTGTCACTCAACTGTTGGAGGGAGCTGGAAGGGAATTCTCCTACAAGAAATTCTTCGGCAGGTCGTTTACTAAGTAGCTGGAATACAGTTATGATCTTTAAGAGAGTGGATTTTTGAATTTCAGTTTGGGTAACGGTAAGGGACTGCTGGATCACAGGCGGACGATTTTGTCCTAATTTAAATAACTATTCTACTTGGGCGCGCGCGCGCGTATGTGTTTGTGTATTTTATCACTCTCGTGTTTGAAATTATAGTTTAATTTGATTCAAACATGCCTCAAAAATAGATTTTTGGCAATCGCTTGACAAGTTTTCGAGAAAAATCCTTTTTAGCAGGACAAGATTGCAGTTTGAAAATAACGATTAAAAATGAAATTTACAAATTCAGTTGTTAAATTGTAAATGTTTCAATCAAAGAGTAAAAACTATTGATGAAGACTTTAAACATTTTTTAAACCGCTGAAAATACTGCCTGTTTTTATATACAACGAAGCATGTAGAATATTTTGAATAAAACTTGGAGAAGAACTTGATCGGGGACAGTCTAGAGTTGGGACGGACCAGCAGGGAACAACTTAATGGAGTTAGGTGTTTTGGGGAAAAGATCGAGGAAAGCGGTTTTGAGGATAGGCGCCAAGCGATTTTGGCTTTTATTTTTACAGTTTAACAACTGGAATTATAATTTTGAACAATAACCGCAGCCAATTATAAAAGAAATCATAATTTTCTTATGTACATTTTTTTGAAAATCTAGTGTCATTATCGTAATCAGCGTTAAATTTATTATAAAAAAAATCATTGAAATACGACAAATTAACCATGACATCATTGTAAATTTTGGTATTTTCATAACGCTCAAAAAAGTAAATTATATAGATTTTGTTGTTGACTGTTACGTTTGATATTACTTTTTCAAAAAAATTATTCAATTTTTTTTTGAAATTCGCTTCTATTACGTCTGCCGCGAATATTTCTAAATAATAACACTGTAAAATATTTTATTTTAATTAAATAAAAAAATATTTAAAGTTTTATTTTATCTTACGCTTTAAGTGTCCACATTCAATAACTATGAATGGTTTTCTTCTTCCTGAAGGAACAGGTTTGACGTCCTCAACAAAACAGTCGTTGTATGCCTTGAAGATACTTTCCACTAAGAGTGGGCTGCGGTCCTGCAGGATAAAACTAAGTAACACACACTCACAGTGGTAAATATTCAAACCACCGGCAACCATCCCACTGCTACGGTAGCGAATACCAAATTAGTCGAGTGGATTATTTTGCATTGTTGCCAAATAGTGCACGCAAGCGGTAACCATTCTAAAATGCTTATAACTTTATACATTTACTTGTCATTAGGAAAAAAGCTTAACAGAATAAGGGCGTTGTATTGTATTGATTTGATATTGTTAAAAATATTTGGGTATCCCAATTGTTAAAAGTAAAAACCTGAAAATCGAATTTTATTTAATACCGGTTACGTAATTGTTTTTTAAGTGAAGGAGAATTTTTTTGTATTTAAAGCAGAGAAGATTCTTCAGCGGGAACGGTGAACAACTATACAATGAAAACAAATTATGTTTAGTTAAATTAGTTTTAAAATATGGCGAGAGGGCGAGAGAAGTGGGTGCTTGAAGTAGGCAACATTGGGAGCTCAGGGCTGTCAGTAAGTGTGGCAGAGCAAGCAATTCTCGCCCTTATCTTTTTATCAACACTACCGCGTTCGTTAATTCTACGGAAAATTTCATCCGGTAACTATTAACAAAACCAGTTCTCCAGATTTTGAACAATTATTTGACTATTTTAAAGAAGTTGACTATTTACAACTAAAATCAGTACAATTATTTTACGGTTTGATAACAAGTAGAAAAACACAGAATGTGGTTAGGTTTGAGTTTTTCGATTTATTGAAATAGTTTTTGAAACAGTACTAAATTTTAGGAAAACTGTACTTTCAAGGTAGTTTTATAGAAATCGTTCGAACGACATAAACAGACGTTTAAGTAACCCCACTATTTTTTTTTCAAGAGACCAGAAAACTGATAAAGTCTCAATACAGTACTTTCTACAAAAATAAAAGATTTTTGGCCAGTAACAGGAAGTACAGGAAAAGAAGTACTTTATCAGATAAGGATTACAGTTGGGAAGGTGTAATAGCTTAGAGATATATTAAATTAGAGATTCGTTTTCCTTCGACAGTATCGTGTTATTAGAGATCGACCTGTGTAATAAGATAGAGATTCCGTACTGTGTATTAACTTAGAGACTACAGTTCCGTCAAGTGTGTTACACCGTGTGTATATGTTGCCGACGCCGCTGCTTGCAGGCGCTTCAGTATCTTTTATCTAACAAGTAGAATTCGCATAGTTAAAGAAAGATATATTATTAAAATATAAAGTTCATTTTGATAGGTTTTGTTCTTAAAGGCTTATGTGCAATTCTCTAAATGTATACTAATTTACATATGTAGTAGTAATAGTAATAGTAATAATAATATAAACATATTGTTTGAAGGCTGCCTTATTCAAACCATATCCGAATTGAATTAAGGAAACAGCCCAAAATTAAAGAATTAATTTGAAAATATGAATTCATATATACTTACGTTATTTTTTCGATAAAACACCAATATTTCTATTTTTCTATACAGATAATTGTCAAAAATAAACATTTAGATATGTTGTTGACCATAGTACTGACAATATATTCAACTGTAAACTAAAACAAAATAGTGATGATTAGGCTGGTATACTTGTTAGAAGCGCCTGCAAGCAGCGGCGTCGGCAAGACGTACACACGGTGCAACACACTTGACGGCACTGTAGTCTCTATGTTAATACACAATTACGGAACCTCTATCTTATTACACAGGTCGATCTCTAACTTATAACACGGTACTGTCGAAGGGAAAACGAATCTCTAAGCTATTACACATCCCCTTACAGTTGCCGCCTCTAGCCTGAGCGCGTGACCTTGCTTGGGGATGGTGAGGACAGGACAAGGCGCTGCGAAATCCATGCATTTCCAAAAACATTAGTCACCTACTTGTTGATATATAAATAGATGTCAACACTTATCGCTCGCCGCGCTTTGTTTTCATCATTGCAGTTAAGCTGATATTTTTCTTATACTAGAAGATAAAATTAATTTGATATTTATGTTATAAATTTGATGTTAATTTATAATTTCCCATAACATTAGTTATTTAATTAAATTTTATAATAAACTACTCTAAACAGTAGGCCTAATTCGATGGCATATACGAGTTTATTTTCTTGGCCGAATTTATCTCTGCCGAATTGTCTTTCTTATTTCTTTCATAATGGACAAAGTACGTCCCCTACTGTAAGTATTGTAAATTAACGAGTGAAGGAAAAATTATTATTTTTAATATGTTGAAAATTAGATTAATTTCTTGAACTGTGAATCTTTCGTTATGACAAACATCAAACAAACTTTGACAAGTTAGAGAAACTAAACAGTTTTTATGGTATTTTAATCATTGCTATCATTAGGATATTTAATAAATTTGGTATTATACCTGTAAGATTTTGTTTTTGTTTGTCGTCAAGCAGTGCTTAACAAACAAACAAAAAACATTAAAAAATTTAAAAAATCTATTATCATAACAATAGTAAATTCTATTGCAAATATATCTTAGTTCATAAAAAAGTAGGCAGTCGTGGGACTGGCCGACAGAAGTGACTACTTTTGGCATGCCTGACTGTATACTTCCTTCACTATTATGATTTAATTAGCCGTTACCCGTTGCGGCTTCACCCGCAATTGTAATGTAGGTAATAAAATTTATAGTCGATTTTCAAAATCATGAGTACGTTCATTTCAGTTTAATATATTTCTAAATACAATATTATATGATTTTATGGTTTTTTGCCAAAACATACATTTTGCTACTCGACACTAGAATAGGCTATAACTGACCATGGGAGAAGCACGGAGCCCCAAATGTATTCCTGCTACCCTTAATATATGACCCTGTGACTTAATAATTCTCATTGTAAATGCCAACTTCAATGGAAACTGCAATATTTTAATTTGGAAAGGCAGGTTGTGGGAATTATAAGATTGTTTCAATTAGATTCATGGAAAATGTAAGTTTATAAACAATAATTTTATAATAAATAATTAACAGGGATTTAGATTTTTAAAACGGGAATACATTACGTCCATCTCAGGTACCTAAACCATGTTCATTTTAAATTTCAACTCAATCGGTCCAGTAGTTAATGTGTGATTGAATAACAAAAAAAAACACACACAAAAACTTTCAAATTTAAAATATTATATTAAGAAGTATAAAATTATTAAAACGTCACTGTTGTAGGCTACAGTTAACACATATCACAGAACTGAATACTAAATAAAGTTGCACTGGGTAAGTAGTATAATGGCATTTAAATAATTATTATTCACACCTACCAATATAATAACGTATAAAACGTCACTGTTACACAGTTAATGCTTGACACAAAACTAAATAATTAAGTTGGACTGGGTAAGTAACATACAAGTTTTCACTTCAAAAATACTTCAAAAAAATTCCCCTGCAAAACATACATCCATACCCCGCCATGTATTCACTTCAAAAATATTACAGAAAATGTTTCAGAAGTAAAAAGCATTTGTATTAGTAAAAAGTATAGAAATGTATATTTAAATGTAAACTTGTCAGTGCTAACTTGATCGGGAAAGATCACGATTTTTACGAAAAAAGACATTTTAAAATTTAATATACAAATATCATTAATTTTATTTTTTTTAAATCAATAATACTAGTATATATTATAAAACATTTTCGTAAGATAGTAAAATTAATAAGAACTCGTAACTCACCCGCTTACTATTCAAAAAATTTATAATTGATTCTTTATCCTTGAAGAAAGCGAATTTTGGATCTATACTGTTGGGATATGCATCTGAAATAGAGAATAATTAGCCATTAGGCAAAGGGCAAATTGAAAACAAAACCATAAACCATAAATTCAAAGATATCCATACTAACATGGAAATTTGTGTCATAAAAGTAGTTATAGGGATGCGATTGAAGAGTTTGAGATTTACAAGAGCAAAAAATCAGATCCACAGAACATCCTGAATAAAAAACTTTCATTTAAATCAAATTTAATATATGACATGGCTCTAAGGATCAGTGATTTGAGTAACAAAAACCAACAGACGCACCGTGACTGATAACAATCACGGGCGCGCTACTAATGATGGAGACTCCGCAGTCCGGAATGTAACGACGTACGAGTCGCGTGTGTAGCTTGGCCGAGCCGAATTTCATGGTGAATATTTTAAATGTGTAATTGTGCTCAGTGTTTGTGATGTATGTTTTAATGTTCTGTTTGACTTTGTGACGACCTCGACAGAGGGATTTAACATTTCGTATAACGGCCTGACGATGAAACTATAGAGTTTCAAAACCGCGGTAGCCTTTATGAGGTGAGTTGATAGACCACTGACGGGAAGAATAGGTCATAATCCTAATCATTTGAATATGTGTTCCGGTGGCTATGTTACAACAATGAAAACAAAAGTACAGGAATATAATGGGATGCAGCTTTGTCAGCGATAAAGTTTAATAGAATTAATTTGCGATTTCTGTTTATTTCCGTGTATGGTAATTTTGAATATTGTGTGTAGTCCTTTTTTGAGTGCAGGATTAAGTCATCATGATTTCGGTCGAACGAAGGTTTTTTGAACAATTTGGGATTTTTTCGTATGACTCCGTAAACACAATAACTTAAAAAATAATCCACCTAAATCTAGGGCAAAAATGACGTCGTACCACGCCTTGTAACTGCAAAGTGAAAACAATTTCAAGGATAGTAATTTCAGAAGTTGTAACTAGAAAATTAATCAGATATATGCGCATGGAACTGAAGAAACCACTAGCAGAAACTAATGTAGCGTTTTGAATCGTTGCTCATTAGATGCGACTGCAAGCTGGACTCCTTTAAAACCAAATCATCCACCTTAGGTATTCATGTAAATTCTGGATTGACTTTGAACGTAATCTATACTGACCGCAATCAGGACGGTATAGTATTCGTCTTAAGGCTCAAGTAATATACTACATATACATATAAGCCAAAGGCATTAATTCACTCCATGACTGGTT
Organism: Callitettix versicolor; assembly: GCA_022606455.1. NCBI lineage: Eukaryota > Metazoa > Arthropoda > Insecta > Hemiptera > Cercopidae > Callitettix > Callitettix versicolor. Next base: position 58,910,925 of record CM040191.1, read on the forward strand.
ATATATCTCAAGAACGATACACCACACAACACGCCCCGTGGAGGGGGATGCAGACTAACTACACCCCCCCACTGAGAGGGTATGGAGGGTATATAGAGGATTTAGACGTCCCTCTCAGTACCCTAGTCTAACACACACTTACACTTACAACACTACACATACGACTTTAACACTTTACACTCACGCTTACATTTTATTAGGGAGGCGATAATAGCCACAATGTGCTTTTCGTCTTAAAATAACAACAAAAATCAAGAATGACAAGACCTAAATAGTTGAAATTTTGTATTTTCGCTTTCTTTATGATGTAGATGTTCTAGCTGGATAAAATAACGTCTTAACGGTAGTTTCAAACGGCTTCTTTTTGGAACAGAAAAATCTGTTTTTTGTCCCATTTTAACGTTTAACGCATATAGAAGAAATTTTTTTTTTGATATTTGTAGCTGTGACTAGACTTCAAGCACTTTGAAACTGTCAAATGCCCTTTTGAAATAAAATTGCGAGCACACAAAATGTCTGATTTATTTTTCTGTATGACCGTTTTTCCACTGGAAAACAATTTCACGCATTTACGAGGTGTGTTCAGAAAGTAACGAGAATTTTAATTTTTTGAACAAAATATTTATTTATTCTTCTACATTGATGTTGTCGCCTTCAAAACAGTGCCCATTAGAGATTATGCACTTGTGCCAGCGCTTCTTCCAATCCTCGAAACACTTCTCAAACTCGATCTTTGAGATAGCCTTTAGTTCTTTCAGCGATCCGCTTTTATGTCATCTACCGCTGTAAAACGACGGCCCTTTAAGGTTCTCTTTATTTTTGGAAATAGGAAAAAGTCACACGAAACAATGTCTGGCCAATATGGAGGCTGGGGCATCGTTACAGTACTGTTCACGAACAAGCAATGAAGTGTGAACTAGTGCATTATCGTCGGTGCAAAAGCTTCACTCAAACGGCGTTGAACTTGTAGGTAGTACAAGTTCACTTTATTGACCGTTTCACCTGGCGGCAGGAATTCATGATGCACTATGCCATTAATATCGAAGAACACAGTGAGCCTTCACGTTCGACCGCACTTGTCGAGCCTTTTTCGGTCTTGGCGAGCCCGAATGCCTCTATTGGGATAATTGAGCCTTAGTTTCGACGTCATATCCGTAAACCCTTAATCATTCGGTAATTATGCATCGTCGTTGACTTCATTTAGTGACTCCTGATTCGCCGCTGTTTTTGTTCAAAATTCAACAATTTTGGAACGAATTTTGCTGCCAAGCGTTTCATTCACAAAACATTAGAAACAATGTCATAACATGATCCAATCGATATGCCGACATCATCAGCGACCTCTCTAATTGTGATTCGGTCGTTTTCCTTTTTCCACGTTTTCATCGGTTGTTGTAGTGCTGGGGCGTCCAGGGCGTTCGTCATCTTCTACGTCTTCACGGCCTTCTTGGAAACGCTTATACCACTCGTAAACTCTTGCTTTACTCATAGCAGACTCACCATAGGCTTTTGTTAACATTTCACACGCTTTGTTACACTTTATTCCATTTTTACGCAAAATTTGATCCATTTCTTTTAACAAACGAAAATCGCCGAGCTTATAAAAACACGTCTAACTTTAGTGGCTGTCACAGACAAAGTCAACAATGAAAACAGCTGAAAGTTTTATCATACTTCAAGGGCATGTATACCAACATAATAAAAAATAATGTTTGACAATCGGACTCTCCAAGCCCGCGAAATTTAAAAATTCTTGTTACTTTCTGAACACACCTCGTATTTGCAAACAAATGATAAAGAAAAACTATATTCTGTCAGTAATAACTTGATTTTTATTAACAAAATCTTCTCTCACAAATGTAAGTATAACTTTACTGTAGCTTACTTCAAAAAGGAAAATTAAAGTAAACTTTAAAATTAATTAACTTAAAATTCTCTCCAAAATACTGCTTTGGAGCGTAATAACGCATACGTGTGTTGTTGCACTTAATATTTTTGTCTGATTTTATTCAAGTGTGGCAAGACAATCGAGTTTGGTAATAAAAGCTTGTATAAGAGCTCCTAGCAAAATGCCATTAACGGTTTCGTCACGGTTTAATTCCGAAGTGAAAAGCAATCATAACTTTTTTCGTTACACATTTTCGAAAATCCTATTTTTACAATTGAAATCTACATAAATTGGCGTTATAAATTTTAAAATTTTCTACGAAAAACAAATTTTAAATGAGTCAGGGTACATTTTTAAAATTTAATAAACCCATTTATGTATAAATTAAGGCTCACTATGTTGAAATCTGATTTCCTTAAACGAGTACAATTAAGTGAATATTTTTGTTTGAAATCTCGTTACAGCTGGGTGCGGTGATTAGTTTCTCTGCAGACGACGCAAAATATCAACAGTGAACTACTTACATTTATAATATTCATTTTCTATAATGTCTGGAAATTGAGCCTGCAATGGATAGAACAAACAAACAGCTGATGTAAAAACAATACTATAAAAAACCGTCATTATTGACTAAACGCTTATCACCATATTAAATTACTTTTATTTCTCCTAATGAAACAAAAACGCAATGTGCATTGCGGGAACGCCACATATGGTAATCTAAAAGTCAAATTATCTTTTAAAAAAATGTAACGTAAAAAAGTGTAAGTTATCAATATTTACCATTTTTATTTTAATAACTTAAGTTATTTGTTATTCACATATATATATTTTTATTACATATTGATAAAGTCGGTTCATAAATTTGTCAACCTATTTTTTCCAGGCCAATTAGAGAATATTTTTTTACACATTAATTTATTTCAGTTACCGAAACAAAAAGCTCACACCAAGTAACTGGCTGGCTGGCTGATGTTTATCACTTATCATGCATTTTTGGACTTTTGATTTCACAAACTTAAACGTTTTTTTTTAATGAACCTTGACTTCAGTAAAAATCGTTTTCGATATTTGAAATAATGTTTGAAAATTAATAAATATTGTTTTGCGCTGATTTAAACGCTGATTACGACTGTGGAAGTGCTAGTGCTAATGTTAGTGCTAGTGCTAGTGTTAGTGCTAGTGCTAGTGCTAGTGATAGTGCTAGTGCTCGTGCTAGTGCTCATGCTCATGCTAGTTCTAGTGCTAGTGCTAGTGCTAGTGCTAATGCTAATGCTAGTGCTAGTGCTAGTGTTAGTACTAGTTCTAATGCTAGTGCTAGTGCTAGTGCTAGTACTAATGCTAGTGCTAGTGCTAGTGTTAGTACTAGTTCTAATGCTAGTGCTAATGCTAATGCTAGTGCTAGTGCTAGTGCTAGTATTAGTACAAGTTCTAATGCTAGTGCTAGTGCTAGTGCTAGTGCTAGTGCTAATGCTAGTGCTAGTGCTAGTATTAGTACAAGTTCTAATGCTAGTGCTAGGTGCTAGGTGCTAGTGCTAGTGCTAATGCTAGTGCTATTGCTAGTGATAATGCTAGTGCTAGTGCTAGTATTAGTACAAGTTCTAATACTTTTTTTTTTTTTTTTTTTTTTTTAACGTCCGACTATTGTGCACACTTGGGCTATAGTTCTAATACTAGTGCTAGTGCTAATGCTAGTGCTAGTGCTAGTATTAGTACTAGTTCTAATGCTAGTGCTAGTGCTAATGCTAGTGCTAGTGCTAGTATTAGTACTAGTTCTAATGCTAGTGCTAATGTTAGTTCTAGTACTAGTGCTAATGCTAATGCTAGTGCTAGTGCTAATTCTAATGCTAGTGCTAGTGTTAATGCTAGTGCTAGAGCTAATGTTAGTTCTAGTACTAATGCTAATGCTAATGCTAGTGATAGTGCTAGTGCTAGTGCTAATGCAAGTTCTAATACTAGTGCTAGTGCTAATGCTAGTGCTAGTGTTAGTGCTAGTACTAGTGCTAGTTCTAATGCTAGTGCTAGTGCTAATGCTAGTGCTAGTGCTAGTATTAGTACTAGTTCTAATGCTAGTGCTAATGTTAGTTCTAGTACTAGTGCTAATGCTAATTCTAGTGCTAGTTAGTGCTAGTTCTAATGCTAGTGCTAGTGTTAATGCTAGTGCTAGAGCTAATGTTAGTTCTAGTACTAATGCTAATGCTAATGCTAGTGATAGTGCTAGTGCTAGTATTAGTACTAGTGCTAATGCTAGAGCTAGTGCTAGTGCTAGTGCTAGTGCTAATGCTAATGCTAGTGCTAGTGCTAATGTTAGTTCTAGTACAAGTGCTACTGCTAATGCTAGTTCTAGTGCTAGTCGTAATGGCTAGTGTTAGTAATAGTTCTAGTGCTAGTGTTAGTACTAATGCTAGTGCTAATGCTGGTGTTAGTTAGTACTAATGCTAGTGTTAGTACTAGTGCTAGTGCTAATGCTAGTGCTAGTCCTAATGCTAGTGCTAGTGCTAGTGCTAATGCTAGTGCTAGTGCTAGTATTAGTACTAGTTCTAATGCTAGTGATAGTGCTAATATTAGTTCTAGTACTAGTGCTAGTGCTAGTATTAGTACTAGTTCTAATGCTAGTGTTAGTACTAGTGTTAGTGCTAATGCTAGTGCTAGTGCTAATGTTAGTTCTAGTGCTAGTGCTAATGCTAGTTCTAGTGCTAATGTAATGATGTAATGCTAGTGCTCTAATACTAATGCTAGTGCTAGTGTTAGTGCTAATGCTAGTGTTGAGTGGTAATGCTAATCCTAATGCTAATGATGATGCTGATGCTGTTGCTTTTACTGATTCTAATGCTAATGCTAGTGCTAGTGCTAATGCTAGTGCTAGTGCTAGTGCTAGTGCTAGTATTAGTACTAGTTATAATGCTAGTGCTAGTGCTAATGCTAGTGCTAGAGCTAATGTTAGTTCTAGTGCTAGTGCTAATGCTAGTTCTAGTGCTAATGTAATGATGTAATGCTAGTGCTCTAATACTAATGCTAGTGCTAGTGTTAGTGCTAATGCTAGTGTTGAGTGGTAATGCTAATCCTAATGCTAATGATGATGCTGATGCTGTTGCTTTTACTGATTCTAATGCTAATGCTAGTGCTAGTGCTAGTGCTAGTGCTAGTGCTAATGCTAGTGCTAGTGCTAATGTTAGTTCTAGTACAAGTGCTAATGCTAATGCTAGTTCTAGTGCTAGTCGTAATGGCTAGTGTTAGTAATAGTTCTAGTGCTAGTGTTAGTACTAATGCTAGTGCTAATGCTGGTGTTAGTACTAATGCTAGTGTTAGTACTAGTGATAGTGCTAGTATTAGTATTAGTTCTAATGCTAGTGCTAGTGCTAATACTAGTGCTAGTGCTAATGTTAGTTCTAGTGCAAGTGCTAATGCTAGTTCTAGTGCTAATGTAATGATGTAATGCTAGTGCTCTAATACTAATGCTAGTGTTAGTGCTAATGCTAGTGTTGAGTGGTAATGCTAATCCTAATGCTAATGATGATGCTGATGCTGTTACTTTTGCTGATTCTAATGCTAATGCTAGTGCTAATGCTAATGCTAGTGTTAGTGCTAGTGCTAGTGCTAATGTAATGATGTAATGCTAGTGCTCTAATACTAATGCTAGTGCTAATGTTAATGCTAGTTTTTAGTGCTAATAACAATTCTAATGCTAATGCTGATGCTGTTGCTTGTGCTGATGCTAATGCTAATGCTAGTGCTAGTGCTACTGCTATTTTTGAGTGTTAATGCTAATGAAAATTGTAATGGTAATGCTAATACTAACAGTCGTTTTAAAATAAACTTTCGATGAAAATATGTGTAATGTTTTTAAGGCAAACGCAATGTTTTTGAAACTATTGGACGGATTTTGCTGAGTAAATTTAACCATGCTGTTACAAAAATCGATTTTTTGTTTAAAAATATGAATCAATTTGACCTACAATTAATTGAAAACCCCAGTAATTACTACGATATAACTCACTGTATATACAAAATGTGCTATTTGTGCAATCGATTCGGTACGTTCTCTCTTAAAACGTTGCAAACTGTTTCAGAAAATACGATTAATACAGTTACAAAACAGTCTATAAAACAATTTCATCCAAAGCGATACACAACAAACAGACGAACGCTTATTGATAACGTAAGACATTGAATTATGAGTTACGCTGAGCGGAGCGGACCACGCATTCAAAACCGAGCGTGTTGTGTTTAATGTAAATGCGGCCACTGAATGTGAAAAGGAGCCCAGCGACGTCGCTTGACTCCGCTCAGTTCCGTTTTGGTTTCAGTGGCAGCATACAATACGTTTGGGTCTGAACGCGATTTCCGCTCTGCTCTGCCTTTGTCGGCCACGCGGCCTAAATGTTTAGTGCATTTCTCGTTCTATTCTTGTTATCATAGGAATGCTTTAAGCACTGTGAGTGAGCTAAACCACGCCTCTTCCTGTGGTCCTTGTGATGAGTATTCACTAACCGGACGAGGTATAACTTTCCGATATACGAGGTTCGTTCAGAAAGTAACGAGAATTTTTATATTTCACTTAGAGAGGCCGATTGTCAAACATTTTTTTTATTATGTTGGTATACATACCCTTGAACTATGATAAAACTTTCAGATGTTTTCATTGTTGACTTTGTCTGTGACTGCCACTAAGGTTAGACGTGTTTTTATGAGCTCGGCGATTTTTGTTTGTTAAAAGAAATGGATCAAAGAATTTGTATCACATTTTGCGTAACAAATGGAATAAAGTGTAACAAAGTGTGTGAAATGTTAACAAAGGCCTATGGTGAGTCTGCTAATGAAAAACTAACTACTCATGTAAAGCAAGAGTTTACGAGTGGTATAAGCGTTTCCAAGAAGATCGTGAAGACGTTGAAGGTGACGAACGCCCTGGACGCCCCAGCACATCAACAACCGATGAAAACGTGAAAAAAGTGTAAAGAAATGGTTATGAACAATCTCCAAATCAAAATTACAGAGGTCGCTGATGATGTTGGAATATCGATTGGATCATGTTATGACATTGTTTCCAATGTTTTGTGTATGAAAAGAGTGGCAGCAAAATTCGTTCCAAAATTGTTGAATTATGAACAAAAACAGAGTCGAATGGAAGTTTCTCAGGATTCACTAAATGAAGTCAACTACGATGCAGAATTACTGAAACTGGTGAGGAAACATGGGATATGACGTTGAAACTAAGGCTCAATCATCCCAGTGGATTCATTCTGGCTCGCCAAGACCGAAAAAGGCTCGACAAGTGCGATCGAACGTGAAGGATATGCTCACTGTGTTCTTCGATATTAATGGCATAGTGCATCATGAATTCCTGCCACCAGGTGAAACGGTAAATAAGAAGTACTACCTACACGTTCAACGCCATTTGCGTGAAGCAATCCGAAAAAACGCCCGGATCTGTGGAAAAACAATTCATGGCTTTTGCACCACGATAATGCACCAGCTCATACTTCATCGCTTGTTCGTGAATTTTTGGCCAAAAACAGTACTGTAACGATGCTCCAGCCTCCATATTCGCCAGACATGGCTCCGTGTGACTTTGTCCTATTTCTAAAAATAAAGAAAACCTTAAAGGGCGTCGTTTTATAGCCGTAGATGACATTAAAAGCGCATCGTTGAAAGAACTAAAGGCTATCTCAAAGATCGAGTTTGAGAAGTGTTTCGAGGATTGGAAGAAGCGCTGGCACAAGTGCATAATCTCCAATGGGGACTATTGTGAAGGCGACAACATCTACGTAGAAGAAGAAATAAATATTTTGTACAAAAAATTAAAATTCTCGTTACTTTCTGAACACACCTCGTAAATTCCCATCAAGCAGTTCACTTTCTTCACGTAAGTAACCTTGTATTTCTGGACTAATCCGTATTGAATCACACTAACTGTCAGCATAGTTGCTACAAATCTCTCCGTACTACCTTTCTGTTCACCTCGCTCTCAAGCTTGATGGACTTATCGTTTATCCAGCGTCTTTTCCCAGATTTTAACCTTTGCTTAACCGTCTTTCATACGGCCATATTGAGTCCTACAAGATGATACTGATCTTGGATCTATTCCGTATTAATACAGAATGGTATTTATTTTAAAGATTTTAAAGTAAAGACGTTGGAATGCAGTCCTTACTTTAGCCAGTTAGACTATTGAGGGCGAGGAATCCTTGAGAGGTCTCAAACCCATTGAATTCAGGGGCTGATGTTTTGGCTTCTGTATTTTTAAAAGCAAAAACTATATATACAAAACATAAAAGGATATTCCCACGTACTAGAACTTTAAGAGATAAAAACATGCTTTATCTTAATAAATAACAGGGTAATTTGTAACATTAATTACTGATATAGGAAATAAATTTGTTATAACCGTCTTAAGTCCCGATTAAGGATATAAGGTAATTTCTTATCATTTCCCAACTTTAGTTGTTTACACCTTGCTCTTTTCACCACCAAATTGTCTTGTAAATATTTTTTTCAGAAAGTTTAAAAAAAACCGTTACGTTTCGACTTTTTCCTACATGAGATGGTATCAATGAAGTACCCGCTGAAAACTAGATACGCACTTACCGGCACTGTGTGATAAGCTGACACAATTTTACAGATCCGGGCGTTTTTTTCGGATCGCCTCACGCAAACGGCATTGAACTTGTAGGTAGTACTCCTTATTGACCGTTTCACCTGGTGGCAGGAATTCATGATGCACTATGTCATTAATATCGAAGAACACAGTGAGCATAACCTTTACGTTCGACCGCACTTGTCGAGCCTTTTTCGGTCATGGCGAGCCTCCACTGGGATGATGAGCCTTAGTTTCGACGTCATATCCGTAAACCCATGTTTCGTCACCTGTTATAATACGTTTCAGTCATTCTGCATCGTTGTTGACTTCATTTAGTTACTCCTGAGCAACTTCCATTCGCCGCTGTTTATGTTCAAAATTCAACAATTTTGGAACGAATTTTGAAGCCACGCGTTTCATACATAAAACATTTGAAACAATGCCATGACACGATCCAACCAATATGCCAACATCATCAGCAATCCCTCTAATTGTGATTAGGTGATTGTTCATAACCATTTTTTTCATTTTTTCCACGTTTTCATCGGTTGTTGATGTGCTGGGGCGTCCAGGGCGTTCGTCATCTTCAACGTCTTCACGGCCTTCTTGGAAACGCTTATACCACTCGTAAACTCTTGCTTTATCCATATCAGACTCACCATAGGCCTTTGTTAACATTTCACACACTTTGTTACACTTTATTCCATTTTTACGCAAAATTTGATACAAATTGTTTGATCTATTTCTTTTAACAAACGAAAATCGCCGAGCTCATAAAAACACGTCTAACCTTAGTGGCTGTCACAGACAAAGTAAACAATGAAAACAGCTGAAAGTTTTATCATACTCAAGGGCATAAATACCAACATATTAAAAAATGTTTGACAATCGGAATCTCCAAGCCCGCAAAATTTTAAAAATTCTCGTTGCTTTCTGAACACACCTCGTATTATAACGTAGCAAATAGGTCACTGTACATAAATTTCAGATACACCAAATTAAAGCGTGTCCTTTTGTACTTAAATCTATGTTAATTCCGTTAATGTATCCGTTAATTATTTTATTTCAATTAATGTACCGAAAAACACGATGTTCACTCAGTTTTTCTACTACTAGCTACTTCAAACGTTCATAACTTCGTCATTTTTTACTGCACAACAGTGTTGTGCCAAGTATGTTATAGTATATACGTTTAAAATATTTTCTGTCGAATTTAATAAAACTTTATGTTGAATTTTATAAAAAAACTTTTCATTTTGTCACCAGCTACTTTACTGAAGTTATTCTTCTTTAACAGACACCTATAATTATAATTAGGATTATTCCCGTCAGTGATCTATCTACTCACCTCGTAGAGGCTACCGCGGTTTCGAAACTATTGTTTCATCTTCAGATCGTGATAACAAATGTTAAAGCCCTCTGTACATTTTGTATCACTGCCTGAAGATGAAACAATAGAGTATCGAAACCGCTGTAGCCTTTTTGAAGTGAGTAGATAGACCACTGACGAGAAGAATAGGTCATAATCCTAATTACTTAAATATGTGGTCCGGTGGCTATGTTGCAATAATATAATTATAAAATGGTATTATCAATACATATGTTCAGTCAAATTTACAATTGTGTTTAATGAGTAAACATAGGGTTATTGAAACGAAATAACTATATTATTTTTCCAGTCAACATTTCTTTTTATCAGCATAAACGAGGTATCTTTAGAAAGTTTTTTATTCGGCTGCTGATATTGCAAACGATTTTGCGCTAAAACTTATTTTTTGTGAACAATTTTAACATAAAAGACAGTTTTAACAGTCATAGGCAAAACAGTGTCGTAGATGCGCATGCGCGGCATCACAAATCAAACAATATTTTGTATATTTTACGAAATTAATTTACTAATCACGAATAGATAATCCCGTTAAAATGCTTCTTTTTTCATAACGTTCTTAGAACAATTTCAATATTTACTTAAAAGTTATTCAACTTGGCCCTACTGACAGTCCCCTATCCATGCCCATCGTACAAGCCAGGACAAGTATTTGGAATAAAAACACATGTTTTGGACACTGTTTTTACACAAATATATTTGTGATTTTTCCTTCCAACGTGAATGTATCTATTGTTAATACAAAGTACAATAAAAATGTCAAAATACAGTTAGAGGTTATCAAGCATGTCTTTTCAATTGACTAGAAAACAGTTACGTATTAAAATTGCGTTTGCTTTCATTATATAGAAGTCGCAGGGACAAACACTTCAAAGAGCAGGATTTTATTTACCAAATGCCGTCTACTCACGGACAACTAAAGAGGTGGCTATTAAATAACAAGCTCACGTTGTAAAAAAAATATTTTCATTTTATACATAATTACTTATTATCACCTTCAATATACACCCCTTCTCTATCCTGCAACGCTCCATGCGAATTTTCCATTGTTTGAAACAATGCTGGAAGTCATCTTCTGTCAACTCCTTCAGGACTCTTGCTGCTTTTACTTTTACAGCTTCCACGGACTTAAATCTCCTCCCTTTTAATGCATATTTCACCTTAAGAAACAGATAGAAGTCACATGGTGCAAGGTCTGGTGAGTAAGGCGGATGTTCTATCACTGGGATGCTGTACTTGGCCAGGAACATATTGACAGATAACGCGGAATGAGATGGCGCATTGTCTTGGTGGAAAACCCATGATTTGTCCTTCCAAATTTCGGATCGTTTTCCCTTACTCTTTCACGTAGTTTACCAAGTACCTCAAGGTAGTAATATTGATTAATTCCTTGACCTTCAGGAACCCAGTGAAGGTACACAATCCCATGAATATAAAAAAAAAAAACAATCATCATTGCTTTAAATTTTGACTTGCTGATTCTTGCTTTTGGCTCTCGGTGAAGTTGGAGTCTTCCAATGCATGGATTGTCGCTTTGTTTCCTGATCATACGTAAAAAACCAAGATTCATCACGTGTTATTATCCTTTCTAATAAATTTGGATCATTTTCAATGGCATCCAAAGTGTCAGTACAAAATTTTTGCGAGCTGCTTCTTATTCAAACGTGAGAATTTTTGGCACCATTTTGGCACACACTTTTCGCATGTTCAAATTGTCACGTAAAATTTGCCGTACACATTCTTTATCAATGCCTACAGTTTCATCAATAGCACGAATACTTAATCGACTGTCAGACAGACCGTATCTAATTAGCAACTTTTTCGACATTGTCATCCGTTTTTAACGATGAAGGGCGACCTGACAAAATTAATTCTGTGCAGTTTACTAAATATTTAACTTTCAAAAAATCAAGTGATGCACTTGATGGCCGACGTAAAAGTAAACAAACGTTCTCTTTTTACTGTTTTCATTGTGTAAACAACTTAGTTTTCTACAAAACCTTTTTTTTAAGGTTAGAGTATTAACAATGCGATTGGGAAGTTTTACTAGTTCTTATATTGTCAACAAAGTGATCTTTCTACACGCATGTAAACTGATTTGAATTACGCTAAAAAAATCACTGACTTGATATTTGATCAAAATTTTGTGTTGATATTATGCGAATTTTCTGTTACGTCTTGTGGAACAAAATGTTTTTGGTAAACAATTAATTCTCAGGAAGTTCATATAATGTTTTTACACCTTTTAATTATATTTTCTAACGTTACAAAATTTATTACTTGAATTTTTTAGTTACATTAATTTTTTTATAGTGTTCTACGTATTTTATTCCAAAAAAAATTTAACGTGTGACTTTTTTTGATTTATGAATTACATTTAAAAAATACTTTTAAAAAATATTGCTATAACTGAAACAGGTAATTGAAACTTATATATATATATATATATATATATATATATATATATATATAAATCTTGAGGAAGATCCTTGGCCCGAGATTAACAGAAGATGGATACAGGTTGCACTCCCGGAAGACGACAAAGAAGATATCGAACCTGGCAGCAGATATCAGAAGAAGGAGGCTTCGGTTCTATGGACACATCAGTAGAGACTCCCAACAACGAGACTTGCCAACAGAATCCTTAAGTATATACAAGGAGTCAAATCAACAACGTCGTGGATCGCACAAGTCAGAATAGACCTACATGACGCAGAAATAGTCTCAACAGACGTTGAAGACAGGAACGCATACAGGAGAAAGATGCTCGGTTGGAAGGTCCCAGAGAATGAAATCCCAAAGAGAGCAGGGGTAAAATGGACGGAGAAGCGGAAGAGGATCTATGGGGACAGGATGAGGGAGGTGTGGAGGATTAGAAGGAACAAGACATGAGCCGGAGTGCTTTGCGTGATCCAACAGGGTCTATACGCAGATAATATAATAATAATAATAATATATATATATATATATATATATATATATATATATATATATATATATATATATATATATATAGAGAGAGAGAGAGAGAGAGAGAGAGACGTTTCCATAGCAACAGATAATGTAATACTCTTACGCATTTCCTTAACTGTAGATAATTTACGGCACTTCAGAATTTCTTTAATTATAGACCAATCTACGGTGCTTTAGTTATCAATCTATGTGGCTCCCGCATTTCCTACCTGTAGATAATCTACGGGACTCCCACATTTCATTAATTGTAGATAATCTACGGGACTCCCACATTTTATTAACTGTAGATAATCTACGGTACTCCCACATTTCATTAACTGTAGATAATCTACGGGACTCCCACATTTCATTAACTGTAGATAATCTACGGGACTCCCACATTTCATTAACTATAGATAATCTTCGGGCTACCACATTTCCTTTAATGTAAATAATTTACGATGTTTCCGCATTTCTTTAACTGCAAACCAATCTACTGGCTTTCCACATTTCATTAACGATAATCAACGGTTCTTCCGCATTTAATCAGATGTAGATTATCTACGGAGCTTCCGCATATCTTCAGCTATAGACAAACTACGATGCAATCTTCATTTGCTTAGTTGTAGGAAAATTACGGCGCTCTTACATTTCCCTAGCTGTAGAATGTCTACAGCGCACCAATGTTAATATAACTGTAGAAAACATGTTAGGGACGATGAGAATGTTTTTCAACCGTGCTTAATTTTACGACTCATATTAGAAAGTTACGAAAGCGTGTGCCAGGGTGACTTACCTTATACACGCACTAAAATGTCTTGAATATTTCGGCATATTAACATATATTCGCATTTCTTTAAATATAGAACAGTTTATGGCCTTTCTGCATTCAATTAGCTGTAGATAATCTACAGTTAATGGATAAAAAATTAAAGTAAGTTTGTATTTGTTTTAGATTAAATTACTTCCGTTTATGGTGTAAGGATTTTGCACATTTAAAAATATATTTTATTTCTCTGTAAATAAGGCTATTGTTATTTAAAAGATTTTGATAACAAGTGTTACATTTTTATAAAAAGAATAACATTTTCGAAAAAATATAAAAAAGTATAGAAACAAATTTTACGAAACTTTATTTTGAAAGGTTTTATGTTAAATTTCAGAAAAACTTTGTAAGTTATAAATTTCTTTTTGTATGTTTTTAGTAACATTATATCTTGCACGTCCAGGTTGTCCTTTCAAATTGGACCATGTCTTAGGTCTTAGTCCCGGTACAATTTTTACCGGTACAATGCAAATACCATAATTCAGTGCAAATGTAAATATTTATGATTATATTTTACAGCTTTGTTCTGCTGTTTGAAATTCGTTTCTCAAATATCAGGAAAAAATATACAGAATATTTGTGCTTGAATATTTTTTTTCAAAGACAATTAAAAACATTCGTATATTTCAAAAATAAAACGTAAAAAATGTTAAAGAATGTGCACGTTGTTTGTTTTACTCTATAGAAAGATTTATGAAAGTACACGGTGTATCAGTTTATTCGAGGTAAATCGGTCACTTAACTGATTCAGGCTGTTCATAAAATTGATCCGCAATACGACGACAATGAAGTAAAAAGAAAAGTTCCGAAACGAAAATGTAAGAAGTGCCTAAGAAAAGGTTTTTCAAATCTACATTTACTTTTTGTACAAAAAAATAATCTGCCTTTCGTTCCAATAAATCCTGAGCCTGGATTAATGGAAAACATCCCGCGGTATAGAAATGGTCAAGTCAAATGTCGTGAGTTCTCTTGTCATAGCGTAATACATTTTCTCCGATGTATTATAGAATCCTGCTCTTGAATCGATAATGACTGGTTTTGGGTTATCGAATCTCCTGTACACTTCTAGTGCCCTGAAAAAGAAAAATATTATTATCGAATTTCTTTTTGATAAGGAGTGGAGACCCATAGAACGACCCCGGAAAAAAAACTTTGAAACGAGCCCCTATCTTGAAGTCTACATCACTTTTCCAGGAATCATTAAAGTGTGCGCGCGTGTGCGTGCGTGCGTGCGTGCGTGCGCGCGCGTGTGTGTAAAAAAATTTCTCGCGCACATAGAATTCCCCTCCAGCTCCCACCAACAGTCCAGTGGCCCCGACGTCTGCCAATCTGAGCTTAAAAACTGTTTAATGGTTGTGTTATCAGGTTAGAATTGATATTAATCAACAATAGTGAATGACCGGTGATAGTTATGGTGAGATAGCGAGGACTCGACCTCTCACTCGCACATGTTTTCTCTCTGTGCCACAATCAAAAAGTAAACTTTTAATTCTTGACGTGGTTAATGTTCTCGTCGACTCAAGAGAAAGAAACTACATGAACTTATTGTATAAAGTGTGAGTTATTGTAAAAGAAAAGATGTAAATTTTTAGGCAATTTTAATAAATTATTTAGGATACATAAATACTTACTTCTCATTCCAGTCCTTTGCGTACAGAGCAGTTTCATTGTATTCTTGACTATACTTTTCTATTTGGCGATTTTTGGGGACAATTCGAAATCTTCAAATTGTGTGTGTATATACAATAGTAAATCCGGCCTCATGAGATCAGTGGGATAACGGTAGTGTTTACTGCCTGCCGGCGGGAGGTCGTCGACGTTGTAGAAATTCTTGTTAAGCAGAAAAGATATCTGTTCAGTCCAATATCTGGTGAAGAGAGTGAATGCAAAATTTCAAATAAAATTACACAAGAAGTAAAACGATTTCTTCACGCAGCTGTCTCGCTGACGTAAAACTAATTAATTTTATCGCAATTTTTCTAAATCCACCGCCATAAGGAAAGTGGAATTCTGCGCAAGTTAGCATTATAAATTTTATAACGGAATAAATTAACAATTAAGAAATTTAAGCGAATTGTAAACGCTGATTACAGTAGTAAAATGTTTCCAATAAAAGTTAGGATAATAAAGTGTTGTTTCTTTCAAGATTTGGTAAGGCCATTTTGAAACTGTTGAATTTGAAATCATTTATCATCTCTCTCTCTCTCTCTCTCCCTCTCTCTCTCTCTCTCTCTCTCTCTCTCTCTCTCTCTATATATATATATATATATATATATATATATATATATATATATATATAAAATAATCATTATTATTATTATTACTATTATTATTATTATCTGCGTATAGACCCTGTTGGATCACGCAAAGCACTCCGACTCATGTCTTGCTCCTTCTAATCCTCCACACCTCCCTCATCCTGTCCCCATGGATCTTCTTCCGCTCCTCCGTCCATTTTACTCCTGCTCTCTTTCGGATTTCATTCTCTGGGACCTTCCAACCGAGCATCTTTCTGCTGTATGCGTGTCTGTCTTCAACGTCTGTTGAGTCTATTTCTTCGTCATGTAGGTCTATTCTGACTTGTGCGATCCACGACGTTGTTGATTTGACTCCTTGCATATACTTAAGTATTCCGTTGGCAAGTCTCGTTGTTGAGAGTCTACTGATGTGTCCATAGAACCAAAGCCTCCTTCTTCTGATATCTGCTGCCAGGTTCGATATCTTCTCTGTGATCTTCCGGGAGTGCAACCTGTATCCATCTTCTGTTAATCTCGGGCCAAGGATCTTCCTCAAGATTTTGCGTTCTTCCATCAAAATATCCTCCATGGTAGCGTTTGTGTGGAGTGCTAGCGTCTCGCTTGCATATAATACCTCCGGTTTTATGACTGTGTTGTCATAAAAAGTGTCTGATTTTTGTGTGCGTCGACATACATCTCTTATTATAGATATCACGCGTTATACCAAGAGCCCTCTTCATTCTCAGTAGCCGAACCCTTTGCGCAATTTCTGCCACCCGTGGTTTCAAGAATTTCTCCCAGATTTTTGAAGCGCTTGACTCTGTTTATCTTACCATATTTTGTCTTTAGTTCTTATATATATATATAAACGATTTCTTTAAATTGTAAATATGATGTAATTGGTAAATGGTAAATATGTATCTACAATTTGCACAAATTATAACATTTTCAATTTTCAAATTCTTTAAACAATATTAATATGTATGTAATGGCGATCAGTGTTCATTTTAGTACTGTAAATGCCATTTGAAAGTTTAGCGCCAGTTGTTTATAACCTGGCACAAAATAAATTTCGGCAATAACTAGGACCAATTCGTTGCGCAGCGGAATCGTTTCGAAATTACGGCGTTAAAAAAAAATAAATCACAGTTTTTTTATCTTACACCCATATTTGAAAATCTAATTTCAACGTAATCAACGATACAATCAGCGTTTAAAATATTAAAATTCTACTGAACGCAAATGAATCTGATTGTGGGCTTGTTTATTCCGCCATTTTAATGTAATAATACAATTTAAAATTCACGATTTTAACGCTAGTTAAAACGACTTAATCAACGATTATGTTGATATATTTGAACGTGTGGTGTGTCTGAACCGATTAGGCTATTGTAAATTCATTTCCAACTCGTCAGCGAGACATCTGCGTGCACTATTATACTGGGTAATTCTAATTGATAGACTCTATTGGGTAACTCAATATTTTAGACTGAAAAATAATGAAAAGGTGAAGTATTACATCCGTAGACACTCACAATTGTTTCTACAGATTTTGTTTTTAAATATTCTATAAGTCGTCCGTTTGTTGCGTATATCCGCTGTAGTTGGACTCGTCCCGTACTCGAAGTATTTCACGGAAATAGTCCTGCGAGAGATAAGACTAACTGTGAGCAGGTCAGCAATATTGGCTTTGCATTGGAGCGATATCAGGTAATTTTGCAGGCAGTAGCTCCCGGTGACTATTTGGTAGGTTCAATTTTACAGTGTTCAAAAACTGAAGCAAACATATGGGTAAATAAGTTAGTTTCCCCACGAATTAGGTACAGAAACAGCTGACATTGAGCTCTATAATAACTGAATACGACGTTACGTGTTCTTAAACATACGTTATTACGTTTGTTAAGAATTTCCAGTAGAACGTCGTTCGAATTCTTCTTGAAATTCTGGAATGTTGCAGGCTGAACATCCTTAAAATGTCCTCACAAGAAAAACGGGTGATCGAAAAGGCTAAAACACTTTTGAAATCATTTGTCCATGAAAGTATTGTTCCAAAAAGTCACGGTGTTGGCTGTACGAGATGAAACCACGTGCACTTGAGCTGATCGGCAAGGACGGTATTCACAAACTGTTTCATAATCTGAATGTAGCGTTTGATGTTTATTGTGACATGAAAAAATGTTATGAAGTAGACTTCGTGACATTTCACAACAATCTAGTCTTTGTGAGTGCAGCTGATGTGGATTGGTCGTAGCACAAATGCGATAATTTGAATTCACGTATCCATTAAGATACGTCAGACAAAAACCAATCATTGAGTGGTTTTCTATTTTTTTTACAGAGGATATTAAAAACTGTGTTCGCGAAACACAGAGTTACGAAATTGAATTAATCGTGTAGAATCAGCATGATTGTTTATTGTTTATTGTGACATGATAAACTGTTATGAAGAATAGACTTCGTGACATTTCACAACAATCTAGTCTTTGTGAGTGCAGCTGATGTGGATTGGTCGTAGCAGAAATGCGATAATTTGAATTCACGTATCCATCAAGATACGTCAGACAAAAACCAATCATTGAGCGTTTCTCTATTTTTTTTACAGAGGATATTAAAAACTGTGTTCGCGAAACACAGAGTTACGAAATTGAATTAATCGTGTAGAATCAGCATGATTGTTTATTGTTTATTGTGACATGATAAACTGTTATGAAGAATAGACTTAGTGACATTTCACAACAATCTAGTCTTTGTGAGTGCAGCTGATGTGGATTGGTCGTAGCAGAAATGCGATAATTTGAATTCACGTATCCATCAAGATACGTCAGACAAAAACCAATCATTGAGTGGTTTTCTATTTTTTTTACAGAGGATATTAAAAACTGTTTTCGCGAAACACAGAGTTACGAAATTGAATTAATCGTGTAGAATCAGCATGATTGTTTATTGTTTATTGTGACATGATAAACTGTTATGAAGAATAGACTTAGTGACATTTCACAACAATCTAGTCTTTGTGAGTGCAGCTGATGTGGATTGGTCGTAGCAGAAATGCGATAATTTGAATTCACGTATCCATCAAGATACGTCAGACAAAAACCAATCATTGAGCGTTTCTCTATTTTTTTACAGAGGATATTAAAAACTGTTTTCGCGAAACACAGAGTTACGAAATTGAATTAATCGTGTAGAATCAGCATGATTGTTTATTGTTTATTGTGACATGATAAACTGTTATGAAGAATAGACTTAGTGACATTTCACAACAATCTAGTCTTTGTGAGTGCAGCTGATGTGGATTGGTCGTAGCAGAAATGCGATAATTTGAATTCACGTATCCATCAAGATACGTCAGACAAAAACCAATCATTGAGCGTTTCTCTATTTTTTTACAGAGGATATTAAAAACTGTTTTCGCGAAACACAGAGTTACGAAATTGAATTAATCGTGTAGAATCAGCATGATTTTTATTGTTTATTGTGACATGATAAACTGTTATGAAGAATAGACTTCGTGACATTTCACAACAATCTAGTCTTTGTGAGTGCAGCTGATGTGGATTGGTCGTAGCAGAAATGCGATAATTTGAATTCACGTATCCATCAAGATACGTCAGACAAAAACCAATCATTGAGCGTTTCTCTATTTTTTTACAGAGGATATTAAAAACAGTTTTCGCGAAACACAGAGTTACGAAATTGAATTAATCGTGTAGAATCAGCATGATTGTTTATTGTTTATTGTGACATGATAAACTGTTATGAAGAATAGACTTCGTGACATTTCACAACAATCTAGTCTTTGTGAGTGCAGCTGATGTGGATTGGTCGTAGCAGAAATGCGATAATTTGAATTCACGTATCCATCAAGATACGTCAGACAAAAACCAATCATTGAGCGTTTCTCTATTTTTTTACAGAGGATATTAAAAACTGTTTTCGCGAAACACAGAGTTACGAAATTGAATTAATCGTGTAGAATCAGCATGATTGTTTGTTTTTATTGTGACATGATAAACTGTTATGAAGAATAGACTTCGTGACATTTCACAACAATCTAGTCTTTGTGAGTGCAGCTGATGTGGATTGGTCGTAGCAGAAATGCGATAATTTGAATTCACGTATCCATCAAGATACGTCAGACAAAAACCAATCATTGAGCGTTTCTCTATTTTTTTACAGAGGATATTAAAAACTGTTTTCGCGAAACACAGAGTTACGAAATTGAATTAATCGTGTAGAATCAGCATGATTGTTTATTGTTTATTGTGACATGATAAACTGTTATGAAGAATAGACTTCGTGACATTTCACAACAATCTAGTCTTTGTGAGTGCAGCTGATGTGGATTGGTCGTAGCAGAAATGCGATAATTTGAATTCACGTATCCATCAAGATACGTCAGACAAAAACCAATCATTGAGCGTTTCTCTATTTTTTTACAGAGGATATTAAAAACTGTTTTCGCGAAACACAGAGTTACGAAATTGAATTAATCGTGTAGAATCAGCATGATTGTTTATTGTTTATTGTGACATGATAAACTGTTATGAAGAATAGACTTCGTGACATTTCACAACAATCTAGTCTTTGTGAGTGCAGCTGATGTGGATTGGTCGTAGCAGAAATGCGATAATTTGAATTCACGTATCCATCAAGATACGTCAGACAAAAACCAATCATTGAGCGTTTCTCTATTTTTTTACAGAGGATATTAAAAACTGTTTTCGCGAAACACAGAGTTACGAAATTGAATTAATCGTGTAGAATCAGCATGATTGTTTATTGTTTATTGTGACATGATAAACTGTTATGAAGAATAGACTTCGTGACATTTCACAACAATCTAGTCTTTGTGAGTGCAGCTGATGTGGATTGGTCGTAGCACAAATGCGATAATTTGAATTCACGTATCCATCAAGATACGTCAGAGAAAAACCAATCATTGAGTGGTTTTCTATTTTTTTTACAGAGGATATTAAAAACTGTTTTCGCGAAACACAGAGTTACGAAATTGAATTAATCGTGTAGAATCAGCATGATTGTTTATTGTTTATTGTGACATGATAAACTGTTATGAAGAATAGACTTCGTGACATTTCACAACAATCTAGTCTTTGTGAGTGCAGCTGATGTGGATTGGTCGTAGCAGAAATGCGATAATTTGAATTCACGTATCCATCAAGATACGTCAGACAAAAACCAATCATTGAGTGGTTTTCTATTTTTTTTACAGAGGATATTAAAAACTGTTTTCGCGAAACACAGAGTTACGAAATTGAATTAATCGTGTAGAATCAGCATGATTGTTTATTGTTTATTGTGACATGATAAACTGTTATGAAGAATAGACTTCGTGACATTTCACAACAATCTAGTCTTTGTGAGTGCAGCTGATGTGGATCATTCGTAGCACAAATGCGATAATTTGAATTCACGTATCCATCAAGATACGTCAGACAAAAAAGAATCATTGAGCGTTTCTCTATTTTTTTTACAGAGGATATTAAAAACTGTGTTCGCGAAATACAGAGTTACGAAATTGAATTAATCATTTAGAATCTGCATGATTATTTACTGTTTATTGTGACTGTAAAAATGTTATGCAGAATAGACTTCGTGACATTTCACAACAATCTAGTCTTTTTGTGTGCAGTGATGTGGATTGGTCGTAGCACAAATGCTATAATTTGAATTCACGTATCCATCAAGATACGTCAGACAAAAACCAATCATTGAGCGTTTCTCTATTTTTTTACAGAGGATATTAAAAACTGTTTTCGCGAAACACAGAGTTACGAAATTGAATTAATCGTGTAGAATCAGCATGATTGTTTATTGTTTATTGTGACATGATAAACTGTTATGAAGAATAGACTTCGTGACATTTCACAACAATCTAGTCTTTGTGAGTGCAGCTGATGTGGATTGGTCGTAGCAGAAATGCGATAATTTGAATTCACGTATCCATCAAGATACGTCAGACAAAAACCAATCATTGAGCGTTTCTCTATTTTTTTTACAGAGGATATTAAAAACTGTTTTCGCGAAACACAGAGTTACGAAATTGAATTAATCGTGTAGAATCAGCATGATTGTTTATTGTTTATTGTGACATGATAAACTGTTATGAAGAATAGACTTCGTGACATTTCACAACAATCTAGTCTTTGTGAGTGCAGCTGATGTGGATTGGTCGTAGCACAAATGCGATAATTTGAATTCACGTATCCATCAAGATACGTCAGACAAAAACCAATCATTGAGCGTTTCTCTATTTTTTTTACAGAGGATATTAAAAACTGTTTTCGCGAAACACAGAGTTACGAAATTGAATTAATCGTGTAGAATCAGCATGATTGTTTATTGTTTATTGTGACATGATAAACTGTTATGAAGAATAGACTTCGTGACATTTCACAACAATCTAGTCTTTGTGAGTGCAGCTGATGTGGATTGGTCGTAGCAGAAATGCGATAATTTGAATTCACGTATCCATCAAGATATGTCAGACAAAAACCAATCACTGAGTGGTTTTCTATTTTTTTTACAGAGGATATTAAAAACTGTGTTCGCGAAATACAGAGTTACGAAATTGAATTAATCATTTAGAATCTGCATGATTATTTACTGTTTATTGTGACTGTAAAAATGTTATGCAGAATAGACTTCGTGACATTTCATAACAATCTAGTCTTTTTGTGTGCAGCTGATGTGGATCATTCGTAGCACAAATGCGATAATTTGAATTCACGTATCCATCAAGATACGTCAGACAAAAACCAATCATTGAGCGTTTCTCTATTTTTTTTACAGAGGATATTAAAAACTGTGTTCGCGAAATACAGAGTTACGAAATAGAATTAATCATTTAGAATCACTAAGTTCTTAGGGCGAAATTTCACCTACCCATTTAGCACTACTATCGAATCAACGGCCAACAGCTGTCGAGCGTTGAAGGCCGCGGCGTAAAGTGATAAGGTAAAGAACAGTTTTTTTAAGACCGACCCTTGGTCGAAGATACGTGATTTGTTAGCCATGCATTTCGGCGGTATCAAAAGATAAGTAGCTCCGATACTGTCCGCGAATATTCTGCCGATGAATTCTTTATCTGAAAAACGTAGCTGTTATTAATATTTCTTTTCATAAACGAATAAAAATAACCTATTATTGTTTTTTGGACGATGGCCACCATTTGTTTGTATACAAATATTAATACACAACTTTACAAAAATATGAATCAAAGTTCTTTCTTGAATATTGTAACTTAAGAGATAAATTTACGTAGAACAAACGCATAGATCACTATACCATCGTTATGTAATATACACCAGTGATATAGTTCTACGTTAAAATACTTAAGCTTTAAGTAAGTACTAGTAAATATTATATTAAATTTATGTTTCAAGTTAAGCACTTGAAAACGAGAGTTAATAACAAATGGAATGAGACTAATTTGTTAACAAAACTAATATATTTGGCCTTTTTTACTGCGGCTTGAAGAAGAATCAATGAATTTTCGAAACCGTGGTAGCCTTTACTAGGTGAGTTAAAAAGACCACTAGACGGAAGAAACTAGGTCATAGTCATATTTTGATCAATATTTAAAGTTATGTTTTAAATTACACTTGAGAAAAAGTTTATCCACACTCTCAAAAGGTCAAGTATTGTTCGAATATAAACAAATGTAGGCGAATATTTAATAAAAAAAAATATTTGAGGTTATGTTTGAAATTACACTCTTGAAAAGAGAGTTTATCCACACTCCCAAAACGTGTAGTATTGTTTACACATAAAAAAATGTAGGCGAATATTTAATAAAAATAATAATATTTGAGGTTATGTTTTAAATTACACACTTGAGAAGAGAGTTTATCCACACTCTCAAAACGTTTAGTATTGTTTGCACATAAACAAATGTAGGCGAATATTTAATACAAATAATAATATTTGAGGTTATGTTTTAAATTACACATTTGAGAAGAGAGTTTTATCCACACTCTCAAAACGTTTAGTATTGTTTGCACATAAACAAATGTAGGCGAATATTTAATAAAAATAATAATATTTGAGGTTATGTTTTAAATTACAGACTGGAGAAGAGAGTTTATCCACTCTCAAGACGTGTAGTATTGTTTGCACATAAACAAATGTAGGCGAATATTTAATAAAAATAATAATATTTGAGGTTATGTTTTAAATTACACACTTGAGAAGAGAGTTTATCTACTCCCAAAACGTGTAGTATTGTTTGTACATAAACAAATGTAGGCGAATATTTAATAAAAATAATAATATTTGAGGTTATGTTTTAAATTACACACTTGAGAAGAGAGTTTACCCACGCTCCCAAAACGTGTAGTATTGTTTGCACATAAACAAATGTAGGCGAATATTTAATAAAATAATAATATTTGAGGTTATTGTTTTAGGTTACAGACTTGAGAAGAGAGTTTATCCACTCAAGACGTGTAGTATTGTTTGCAATGTAGTATTGTTTGCACATAAACAAATGTAGGCGAATATTTAATAAAAATAATAATATTTGAGGTTATGTTTTAAATTACAGACTGGAGAAGAGAGTTTATCCACTCTCAAGACGTGTAGTATTGTTTGCACATAAACAAATGTAGGCGAATATTTAATAAAAATAATATTTGAGGTTATGTTTTAAATTACACACTTGAGAAGAGAGTTTACCCACACTCCCAAAACGTGTAGTATTGTTTGCACATAAACAAATGTAGACGAATATTTATTAAAAAAAAATATTTGAGGTTATGTTTTAAATTACACACTTGAGAAGAGAGTTTATCCACTCCCAAAACGTGTAGTATTGTTTGTACATAAACAAATGTAGGCGAATATTTAATAAAAATAATATTTGAGGTTATGTTTTAAATTACACACTGGAGAAGAGAGTTTACCCACACTCCCAAAACGTGTAGTATTGTTTGCACATAAACAAATGTAGACGAATATTTATTAAAAAAAAATATTTGAGGTTATGTTTTAAATTACACACTTGAGAAGAGAGTTTATACACACTCCCAAAACACAGAGTATTGTCTGCATATAAACAAATTATGACCAATATTTAAGTAAACAGTAATATTTAAGATTATGTTTTAAAATGGACACTTGAGGACGAGATTTGATCCACTCTCTCCAAACGTCGTGTTGTGTTTATGTAAGGAAATTATAGCTTATATTTAATAAAAAATAATAATATTTGAGGTTATGTTTTACATTTTACACTCTCGAAACGTGTAGTATTGTTGTATATGAAAAAAATATTGCGAATGTTTAGGCAAGGAATAATGGCCTAATATTTATGATTATATTTTAAACTAGATACTTGAAAATTAGGTTTATGTCACTCTCTCAAAACGTGGAGTATTTTTTCTAAATGATAAATATATGAATGAGTATGATTGTTAAAATAAAGAATATTAAAATTTTAGGTTGTGTTGCGTTAGGACGCTTGTGGACAAGAGTTGATTCACACACTCGAAACGTCGTATTAACTATTTTTTTAACTTATACAAATGATTACAAATGTCGCAATAGGCATTATAATGACATGAATATTCTAATATTAAGTGACATTAAAAAAAAATAAACACGAGTTATTAAGAACGGTTTCAGCACTGGTTTGGGACACTTTCAATAGTCCTTGAAAGTTGTCCTCTTGTACATAATCTGTATAATATAAATTTGAAAAATAACATCGTACTTCTCTTCAGGTTTCCCTCTACCACAATAAAGGGTCTTCTCTTTTTAATTTGTGTAATGTCTACATCAGGAACGGTGAAACAAGAATTATACGCCCTCAATAATTCTTCCACCTGGTAAGGTTTTGATTTCTGAAACGAAAACAGTTACACAATCATCGCACAAACTTTCTGCTATTAAATGAAATTATAAAAAGCTCAAATGAAAATCTCAGGAACACATTAAACTGTACTTCCTAGGCCTGATTTTTCATGATGTTCAATTTTAGTTATAGAAATAAAACACTGCCATTTTGAAACTGCCACACGAATTTCGCCGGGTAACGTATATGTCCAAACTAATCTGTAACCAAAGTAAATTTTTAAGCCAAATTTGAATAAAATATAACACGGTATGAACACACACACACACACACAGAGAATATATACACACACATATATATATATATATATATATATATATATATATATATATATATGAAATAAGTAATGTAATAAGATAACACAGGTTAAGTAAGTAAAACTTATTTAAAGTATGAAAAATTAAAAAAATTAAAAAATATTGGTGAACAGAAATAAAAAGATTCAAATTATTTTTTCCATTTACATCCTTCAAAATATCTATATTTAGCACACAAGTTAAAAAATTCATTTCCGAATTATTGAAACCTTTTATTAAGTAATCGATTTTTTATAGTTAAATTCATGAAACGAAAAAATCAAGGGAGTTTGCCCACGCAAGGCCGACTTCCGTAATTGTGCAGGCGCACGTGCGTGTAGGTTTGTATTTGTATTGGTTGTGTTGTTATATTATTGTACTGTTGTATTGTTGTATGTTTGTATCGTTGTATTGTTGTATTGTTGAATGTTTGTATTGTTGTACTGTTGTATTGTTGTGTTGAAATATTGTTGTACTGTTGTACTTTTGTACTTTTATATTTTTGTACTTTTGTACCTTTGTACTTTTGTACTTTTGTACTTTTGTACTTTTGTACTTTTGTACTTTTGTACTGTTGTACTGTTGTACTGTTGTACTGTTGTACTGTTGTACTCTTGTACTCTTGTACTGAAGTACTTTCGTAATTTTGTACTTTTGTACTTTTGTTCTTTTGTTCTTTTGTACTTTTGTACTGTTGTACTCTTGTACTTTTGCACTGTTGTACTGTTGTACTCTTGTACTGAAGTACTTTCGTAATTTGTACTTTTGTACTTTTTTACTTTTGTACTTTTGTTCTTTTGTACTTTTGTACTTTTGTACTTTTGTACTTTTGTACTTTTGTACTTTTGTACTTTTGTACTTTTGTACTTTTGTACTTTTGTACTTTTGTACTTTTGTACTTTTGTACTTTTGTACTTTTGTACTTTTGTACTTTTGTACTGTTGTACTGTTGTACTCTTGTACTGTTGTACTCTTGTACTGAAGTACTTTCGTAATTTTGTACTTTTGTACTTTTTTACTTTTGTACTTTTGTTCTTTTGTACTTTTGTACTGTTGTACTCTTGTACTTTTGCACTGTTGTATTGTTGTATTGTTGTATCGTTGTATTATTATATCGTTGTATTGCATTGTTGTATTGGTGTTTGTTGTATCTGTGTACTGTTGTTACTTCCAAAAAGACGTTATACGTTGTTTTATTATTTTAATTATAAAATAAAATATTCCTTTACTTACTCTTTCCTCCTCTATATCTTCATATAAAGATTGAATATTGTCGAAATAAAACGAAGTAAAGTTCTTATTTGGAGTAATTTTGCGTTGTTCTGAAAATAAAAAGTCGACAATTGAATGAAGCGTTAACTTTGTTAAACTAGATAACATTTTAACAAAAAATAGCCCAAATATCAATTCGCGGACACAGTACCTTGCTTAAACATGGGTCGGAAAATTAAAAAGATCATTTCAAACAAGTCTGTCACACGCACTTGATTTTTTCTGCAATAATTCCGATAAAAACACAGGAACATCGGCATAATTTCCAAAAACCGAATATCGCTAATCGTCTAATAAGTTAATAGGGTTTGATAAACAAATCAAATCAGTGTACCGAAGTTGGAAAAAAGGAAAATCACAGTTCAAAATGATTTACTTCCGTTCAAAAAAAAAAAAAAAAATCTATTTCCTAACTTGTTAAACTGGCTTGGGTTATTAATCGTCTTTTCTTTTTAAAATCGAAGCAGACTTGTAAAATTTAGCTCATTTTTAAAGTTCGTACAGACAGTTCTGAAACAGGACCTTTGGAGGAAACGTTTTGTTTGTGTACTTATGGACTATAATTAACCGTAAGCTTATTGCACACTCGATCTACTCTAGTTAAACAGGAACGCGCAGCTTAATGGTATACGCTAATTTCGAAGTGAAACGGTTCTGTTTAGGATTAGAGGTGAGGCTGTGAATGCTATCACTGCTACTGAGAACACTGTTCTAAGAACTGAGCAGGGAGCATTTGTAATTGACAGGGAGCAGTTGTGATTGCTCCTCAGTAGAGGTGAGACTGTGAATGCTTTCACTGCTACTGAGAACATTGTTCTTAGCACTGAGCAGGGAGCATTTGTAATTGCTCCTCAGTAGAGGTGAGACTGTGAATGCTATCACTGCTACTGAGAACACTGTTCTAAGCACTGAGCAGGGAGCATTTGTAATTGCTCTTCAATAGAGGTGAGACTGTGAATGCTATCACTGCTACTGGGAACACTGTTCTTAGCACTGAGCAGGGAGCAGTTGTGATTGCTCCTCAGTAGAGGTGAGGCTGTGAATGCTATCACTGCTACTGAGAACACTGTTCTAAGCACTGAGCAGGGAGCATTTGTAATTGCTCTTCAATAGAGGTGAGACTGTGAATGCTATCACTGCTACTGAGAACACTGTTCTAAGCACTGAGCAGGAGCATTTGTAATTGCTCTTCAATAGAGACTGAGCAGGAGCAGTTGTGATTGCTCCTCAGTAGAGACTGTGAATGCTTTCACTGCTACTGAGAACACTGTTCTTAGCACTGAGAGGGAGCATTTGTAATTGTTCTTCAATAGAGGTGAGACTTGAATGCTTTCACTGCTACTGTTGTTAGAGAACATTGTTCTGTAGCACTGAGCAGGCACTTCAATAGAGGTGAGACAATTTGTGAAAATTGCTCTTCAATAGAGGTGAGACTGTGAATGCTATTACTGCTACTGAAAACACTGTTCTTAGCACTGAGTAGTGAACAGTTGTGATTGCTCTTCAATAGAGGTGAGACTGTGAATGCTATCACTGCTACTGAGAACACTGTTCTTAGCACTGAGCAGGGATCAGTTGTTATTTATCTTCAATAGAGGTGAGACTGTGAATGCTATCACTGCTACTGAGAGCACTGTTCTTAGCACTGAGCAGGGATCAGTTGTGATTGCTCCTCAATTATCCTGCTCTCTACTCACTGCTCTGTATTTTCAGCCCTTTGTTTCACAAGGAATTTCCTTGCGAAAAACGGAAATAAAAAAAAATAGTGAAAATGACTGAAATTTAGTTTAACCTATTATTGATGTTTATTAATTTAGTATATTGTTAATTTTATTATAACTAATAATAAAAGCCTATTTGCGTTTTAATTAAATAGACGAAAAGCTTATTTTTACTTTTATTAATCGATGATAAATAAAAGAAATGCTAAGGAAATATTGTTTTTCAACATTTGCGAATCCAGTGGACGAAACTTATTGTCATATGTATAAATATTACATTTCATTTACTGATACATTGTATTGAATAACTGTTCTTCAATTTACTTAGGTAATTGAATTTCGTAACGCCGATTGTATTACAATAGTGTAACTGATTATTTGTTTTACAAGTTAAATCCAAAACACCATTTTATTTTACAGATGATTTTTCCAAATAACATAATCACAATTACAGTTTTTGTCATTGGTATTAGTTACGTTTCAATGATGAAAAGAATTTGGCTCACTATTCTATAAGCGTTAAGTGATTATACGATGACGGATCGAGGGGAGAAGATGGTAATGTCCAACTGATTACCTGCAATACTATGGACCGTGAAGAGGAAAAGAGTAAAATACTCTTTTGTTCAGCTGTACTGTTATAGATCAGATGGTAGCGCTAACGGAGTAAATACGAACTAAAACGTGATTTCTATAGGCCAGCCAGTTAGTAAACGGCCTGCACGAGAGTTTCTCGCGCATGTAGCGTAATTTCCCTCCAGGTCCCTCCGACAGTCCAGTGATACAGACGTCTGCCAATCTGAGTTTACAGACTATTGCTACTCAGCGATAGTGAAAGACAAAAGGAGAGAGTGAGAGAGAGAGACTCTCGACTTCTCACTTACACATTTTTCTCTCTGTCTTAGCAGGCCGTTTTCTAAGCGGATTGCCTGTAGTACCGCATACGGATAACTCTTAAATTATCCCGCTGGGTAAAAGTGTCAGAATTGTTATCTAGAATTGTGGAGAAACAGGTCTTGAATGTTTAAATTTTTTATGTTATATTGTACACTAATTACATTAAATTTCCTTTATTTTCGTAATATATTTTCGGTCGTATCAGGTTTGTCTATCGTACGAGCTATCGTCAACCGACACCATGCTACAGATTTGGATACACCTTAAAACGTTTCAAGCCCAATGGAAACAAAAACAACACTAAATAACAACTCACCTTTAAATAATACGAAGCGCTGTGACAAATCCAAGTGTTCCAAATAGAATCTCATCTTCTGGTGAATTTGTACCACAGTGTTGTCAACACCCTTTGAAGAATCTATAATGGTAACTCCGGGTTGGCTGAATTTCAGGTAAATCTGAATTTTTCTAAAATAGAACTAATTTTGAATTAAATTGTAGAAATATTCTCAAATCAAATAAAAATTTGCTATGTTAAGAATTTATTAAATATTATTAAGTTTCTTAAAATTTCAAATTAAACTATTCGAAGCCGACTGTATGGCGCGACAGAGAATCGGAATCATAATATATAAAACGTTAAGAATAAACAGGTATGAAATTTTGAAGATTTGAAATGTTCACTATTTTTAATCTGTTGAATTAATTTTATTCAATAGCAATTATTATTTTATTAATAGCAAATGTATTCATAGTATGACTTAATTCGATTTTTTTTGTCACGCTAGAGTCAAATCGGATGAAATAACAAAAATGAGGAAGCTAACATATATAGAAATAAATTTTTTAAATAAAAAAAAATCGGCAATTAAGAATCAGGGTGTTTATTTCCTGTATGTGTGTGTGTGTGTGTGTGTGTGTGTGTGTGTGTGTGTGTGTGTGTGTGTGTGTGTGTGTGTGTGTGTGTTTTAGCATTAACTGTGAAATCGTAATGAGGGATGTTGTGGTTTTAGGTCTACAGCTCTCTAATCGACTATATTTTGAAGCCACAATATTTATTAATTTGACGTTTTTTGGGTGGTACTTGTCAGCTGAAATAAAATTGTTGTATAACATGAAATTTGGTTTTGTTAAATATTTCGGGTTTTTCGTTCGAGAAAATCCTAAAAAATATATATTCTTTTAAAATTTAATAATAAATACTTAATCCAAATATTAAATAAGTAAGTCGTTCTGATACATTTGTGAGTCTGACTTATTAGTTCATAATAAACTGTTGATCACTCACTATTGAAGTACTGAAGCCATTATTGATGAAGGTATTCCGATGTGTCACTGTTCGATAAAAACTAACGATCGCCTCGCGCAGACATAATAGAAGCTAATTTCCATTTTAAAAAATATGTTTTTTTTTGAAACTCTGATTTCACTGTTAGAAATTCAAATTGTAATTTGACTAGTTATAAAATTTGCGAATGGGGGGGGTAGCCAAATAATGAGGTCACAGCCAAAGAATCAACACTACTGACAAAGACGCAAACAAATTACGAAACTGCTGACATACTGCCTGTTGTTGTAAACAAGGTATGTAAAACAGCAGTTTAGATAAAAGCTTGGAGAAGAAGTTTGTCGTAGTCAGTTGATTCTGGGCGGGTGCGACGGAGCCAACTGTGAGTGGTGCTCCAAGACGACATTCCAGCTAGGCGGTGCTGGGAAGAAACGGATCGGCAGTCTACGGGGGAGTTTTGCGTACACTTCTTCCCCTTTTCTTCTTGGTTTAAACAAATTGAGGCACGAGTTTCCGGAGAGGATATTGGGACATTTCTGGGGAAACATTTTTATCGGATAATACAACAGTATTCATTCCTTTGTTGTTAACAATTGTAGTGGTAGCAGAAACAATATAAGGTTATAATATAGTTATATTTAGTAAAAGACGTTATTGAACCACTGTCAGTTGATTCTTTATAGAACCTCGGTTAGGAAGTTCCTAATTACGTACTGTCGGTATTTAATTATTCGTGTTGTGGTATTTTAAATTTACAAATTTTATTAAAAACTCTTGAACCCTTCGAATTAAATTTCCTAATTTCAACGGATTTCAAAAACTTTAAATGCAAGTTGATGCAGTTTTTAACGCTGTTCACGATGGGGAAATTAGATTTTCAAAACATATTTAAGTATATAAGATTTTCAAATACTATATAGCCGCCCCTTATTCGGTTTTGTACAGTTATAATATAAAAAAGAACAACATGTCGGTTGAAATATAAATTTCGTCAAACATGTTTATTAATTTAATTTCACTGACACACACAGATACATATTTAGTAAAACTGATTTATGTTCAGAAGATCTTATTACAGACACATGTTAGATCCATCAATGGAAGGTAGATTTTTCGAAATATCTTTGCTTTAAACTTGCTAGCCTATACTTCAAACAGTGAGATTGTAAACGATTGGTTTGTTTTAAGAAGTTTGAAAATTGACTGACGAATTTGTTTTTGTTTTTGTATAAAACTAAACCATAAGAAAATATTAAAAGTACTATAACATTTCTTACTTAGGTATGTAATCTGGCGTAACTGTTGAGAACTCGAACTTGTTGTCCGAATATTTGTGATTTAAATAAATCAACATGTCGGGCACGAAAAGATCGCTGGGGATGTCGTATATTTCACTCCCGCGACGTGGTAGGTCCGAAGGTCTTTTGTACTGCTTTCCGATGACGAACGAAGATTGTTCGCTCCAGTATCTATTGACAATTAAATAGAATATTTTAGTGAAGTTCAAAATTATTACGCAAACTTCCACAAAAACCAAAAAACTTGATAATCGGCCTGGCGTAACAAAATCGGTTTATTGGATTTTACTCACATTTTAGTAATATATTACTAATTATTTGTGAAATGTAATCTTCACTTTTTATAAAAATATACTGACGTCGGTCAGGGTTTGTTTTTAGGTTTCACTTAATTTAAATTTGAAAACTTCTTTTTCAACAGATTGTTTTAAATCTGTCGAATTCAAATAATAACTGTTATTTATTTTTTTAAGTTCTTTTTTTTTTTAAACGTCTAGCTATACTTTATGTTAGATAGATAATGAGGACGAGGGATTAGCGTTAACGGTAAGGGAAAAGTAAGAGGATTAACTGCTGTTAGAACTAAGAATTTTAAAATGCGCAGTTCAGAGACGCAGCAGACCTACCGGTGCTTTAGCCACATCGACCACCAAGTCCCCAAAAAAGTGTGTTAATTGATAATTTGTTTATGTTTAAAAATTAATAAATTCGCTTAATTAAATTAAAAACACATTTTCACGAGTAGATTTGCCAAATCTAAGACGTACAGGGCTATTCAGAAACCACACGATTGTGAGATCAGAAATTAATTTAAAGTAGCTAACAACAGTAAAATTAAATAAATATTTTAGTAATACACTTTCAATTTAAAACACTTTAACAAAGTGTAAACTCTTAGTTATATTCACAGACTATCGTAAGCAAATGAAGCCGTTTCAGAAGAGCTACAGGCAATATAAAGAACAGATAGCGCCGCAGAATACAGTTACCAGAAGAGGAGAAGTTGTGTGCAGTCGTTCCAAGAGTGGAGGATAAACCACGCTACCGATTTTGAACACACAGCCAAAAATCGTCACCTAAAAGGGGGATTCCACGAATGGGAAAAGCAGCAGAAAACCATCAAAAGGGCACAAAAGGATTGGGAGGAAAGTCAACGCAACCGATTTCAGCGAACGAGCAGTAATATCTTACTAAAAACGGAAAAAATTTCCAGGACCAAGGACACTAATTGGTGATCAAAGGGCAAGGTCAGGCGTTACTGTTATACAATGTATTGATTAAAACTATTATAAATAGGCTTTAAATATAAATTTCAAATCACAATTGCAATAACTTTTTTCTGGCAAAGAAATAATTTAATTGATAAACTGTAATTGGTTGGACTGTTTCCTTAAAAGAAAAGGTGTTTTATATAAAAGAGTTGAGTTTAAAAATAAGACAAAGGTATATGAATGATTAGTTGCATATTTAAATATTCCAACAATTGAAGAGTTAGTTATCATCAAGCAGGATTTGTCTGCACGTGAATAATGTATTTTAAATTTTAAATGAGAATTAAAAACATAAAACTTTATGAGATAAAAAGAAATGTAAATTTGTAAATTTGTTAATTGTAATAAAAGTTTTGTCAGACAAAGTTAAGACAGGTTATATATAGTAATTAAAAAAAATTACAGATATAATTAAAAATTTATTATGTAAAGTGAAATTTAAGAAATCAAATCTGTAATCAAAATCGTCTAAGAATAATAAAATTTATACGTTTGTGAAAAAGGCAGTATGATTTTATATTAATAATAATTGACGTAGTTTATTTATAATTATTATTTAAACATAACAGAAACAGAACTGAATTTTGTTTGCGTAAATCTTTCCGAACGACCAAAAACAGATTGTTAAAATTAATAAAGTAAATTAAAATTCAAAGATCTGTATCTGTAATTAAATCAATAACCAATTAAGATTAATCCAAAAACAAAATTTCTGAGGTCGAAAGGCAACCCTAAAATTCAAAAACCTACTTGAAGTTATAACTGAAAGGATTAAGTTAATAATATACATCCTTGTGAATGTAGGCAGGCAAAGACTTTTTGACCATACGTGTATGTGTGTGTGTGTGTGTGTGTGTGTGTGTGTGTGTGTGTGTGTGTGTGTGTGTGTGTGTGTGTGTGTGTGTGTGTGTGTGTGTGTGTGTGTGTGTGTGTGTGTGTGTGTGTGTCGCTCGCGCGTGTTTGTGTGTGTGAGTCAG
>CM040191.1:58950688-58955688 GCA_022606455.1 Callitettix versicolor
AGTTATTAAGTTTATACTTATAAATAATACGTAGATTATTATCGTAAAGATTATAGTTATTACGTTTATAATTATAAAGAATACCTAGATTATTACTTGTAAAGATTATAGTTATTACGTTTATAATTATAAAAAATACGGAGATCATTACTCATAAGGATTATAGTTATTACGTTTATAATTATAAATAAAACGTGGATTATTACTTGTAAAGATTATAGTTTTTACGTTTAAAATTATTAAGAATACGTAGATTATTACTCGTAAAGATTATAGTTATTACGTTTTTAATTATAAAGAATACGTAGATTATCACTTGTTTCTAAAGATTACGTATGCGTATAGATTAAAATTATTACGATTACATTTATAGAGATTTCGTAAATTATTATTTTTATAAATTATATTTATTACGTTTATAATTATAAAGAATACGTAGATTATTACTCGTAAAGATTATAGTTATTACGTTTATATCAGCCGCCTCGGTGGCCTAGTTGATAGCGTACTGGGCTTTCACCCCGAGGACCCGGGTTCGATTCCCGGTCAGGGCTTGGCATTTTCATGTGCTATAAATCATCCCATCGTCTGCATTAGCCCAAGTGTGCATAATAGTCGGACGTTAAAAAAAAAAAATTACGTTTAGGCTATAATTATAAAGAATTCGTAGATTATTACTCTTGAAGTTATAGTTATTGCGTTTATAATTATAAAGAATACGTAGATTATTACTCATAAAGATTATAGTTATTACGTTTATAATTATAAAGAATACGTAGTTTATTGATCGTAAAGATTATAGTTACTACGTTTATAATTATAAAGAATACGTAGATTATTACTCATAAAGATTATAGTTATTATGTATATAATTATAAAGAATACGTAGATTATTAATCATAAAGATTATAGTTATTACGTTTATAATTATAAAGAATACGTAGTTTATTGATCGTAAAGATTATAGTTATTACGTTTATAATTATAAAGAATACGTAGTTTATTGATCGTAAAGATTATAGTTATTACATTATTAATTATAAATAATACGTAGATTATTACTCGTAAAGATTATAATTATTACATTTATAATTATAAAGAATACGTAGATTATTACTCGTAAAAATTGTAATTATTACGATTATATTTATAGGGATTTCGTAGATATCACTTGTATAAATTATAGTTACTACGTTTATAATTATAAAGATTACGTACTTTATTACTCTTAAATATTACGATTATAATTGTATTTCTTAATAATTATACGGTTATAATTATTTCGATTATATTTCTAAAGATTACGTATATTATTATTATGCGTAAAGATTATAATTATTAGGATTATATGTCTAAAGATTACTTAGATATTAATAAATGAATATTTATTTTCATTTTGATTGATTGTAGTAATTTACATATTATTTTCACTTAAGGTTATAATTATTTCGATTATATTTTTAAAGATTACATAAATTATTATTCGCGAATATTAAAATTATTACGATTATATTTATAAAGATTACGAGGGCTATTCAGAAAGTAGATTACGTTTTTGGATAAAAAAAAAACTAAGTACAGGAAAAAAATTTTATTATATACATTTGAAAGAGGAACTGAAATACTATTTTTCGACATAATCGCCAAACAAATTTAGACATTTGTCATATCGGTGAACTAGCTTTGAAATTCCCGTGTCGTAGAATTCCGCCGCCTGTGACGCCAGCCAGTCAGTCACGCCCGTGAGGGACAGGAAAGGTGTTCTTCTGGTTGACTTCCTAGAACGTGGAGCAACCATAAACTCAGAAAGGTATTGCCAAACATTACGAAACTTAAGACGAGCTATCCAGAACAAGCGGAGAGGAAAACTGAGTGCAAAAGGGTTGTTTTTGCACGACAATGCCCGCCCTCACACGGCAAATCGAACAAAAGACGTCTTGACGGCCTTCAAGTGGGAGATTTTCCCTCATCCACCCTATAGTCCGGACCTGGCACCTAGTGATTTCCACTTATTCCCGAAGATGAAGACTTGTCTTGCAACACAGCGCTTCGATGACGACGCAGATCTCCGCGCGGGCGTGACTGACTGGCTGGCGTCACAGGCGGCGGAATTCTACGACACGGGAATTTCAAAGCTAGTTCACCGATATGACAAATGTCTAAATTTGTTTGGCGATTATGTCGAAAAATAGTATTTTAGTTCCTCTTTCAAATGTATATAATAAAATTTTTTTCCTGTACTTAGTTTTTTTTTTATCCAAAAACGTAATCTACTTTCTGAATAGCCCTCGTATATGGATTATTGTTCGCAAAAATTTATAGTTATTACGATTATAATTGGAAACATTAAGTAGATTGTTTTTTTGCAGATATTATAGCTATTTAGATAATAATTGTAAAGATCACACGGATTATTATCCATAAAGATTATTAGTCTTGGGCGTAATTTTCTATTTTTTGGTTTTCGTATTTTAATATAAGTCTAAGTATATCACATTAAAACATCACTTTAAAGTAAAGCATTTAAAAATTTTAGTCGATCTGCACTCTCGAAACCAGACGGATTTAAAACCTGTAAAGTTTTTACAATACAAGTTACCTCAGCGTTATATTAAATTAATAGTAATATTTAGAAGAAAAAACGTTTTACTTAAAACGTAAATAAAAACAAAAGTGAATTGAAGTAGTAATTAAAAAAACTATTTCGAAAATATCATACAAAAGCTTATCAATTGTTCGTTACGAAATAATCTAGTTTTAACCTGAAGAAATATACACAAAATCATATCTTACATATATTTAAACCTTTATAATCTATAACACATAAAACAACTTTCAACGTTACAATAAAACATACGAATATGAAAATTAAATTAGTTTTTCTGTAAATCATCACTGTAACAATTTAGACGGTAAAAAAGACTAAACCCGGTTATGTTAGAAATTAGAAACACTATTTTACAATTAGAAACCATTACGTAATCTTATCAGGCATGATAGAATCAATTTTATCGTTGTAATTTGGTAAAGGT
Organism: Callitettix versicolor; assembly: GCA_022606455.1. Lineage (NCBI taxonomy): Eukaryota > Metazoa > Arthropoda > Insecta > Hemiptera > Cercopidae > Callitettix > Callitettix versicolor. The sequence continues at coordinate 58,953,721 of CM040191.1, forward strand.
TGAGTCATTATCTATGTATTCTCAAATAATGAAATGGAATTCGTGAGCATTAGCAGTGTTAACGATTGTTCGACATTTGAATTTTTACCGAACCTGATTATTGTGAAACAAATTAGTTTAACGTATGGAGTGGTAATTTATTAAATTATTTCTTAGCGAATTTCACGCTGGACGATTGTTTAATGAAACGGCCATCGTGGTAAGTCATTGGAATGGGCGCCGATGGCAATTTTCAAATCACTGAAAAATTTGAACAGATTTTTATTAAAGACCTACCACAAAAATCAATAAAAATAGCACATTAGCTTGTAAAAATTTACCTAGAAAGAAATAAGTTCACAATTTTCAAAATGGGCAGTCGTTTATAAATTATGCGTCTTAAATAGAGTTTAGGAAAATTAATGGTATTCAGGTTTGTAATACAATTTCTTAAATTACTTCTAAACGCATTTAATAACATTACAATACTTATACATAATATCATAAGAGAAAGTGATGTAATAATAGACTGTAAAAATAATAAAAAAAATAAAAAAAACTGTTTTGAACAAAACAGGCGATAAAATAATCAGAACTAATAAATATTATGAAATAAATAAATAATACGAAAGTAATAAAAATTCTTTTTCATAAAAACAAACATAAACGCAACCCGTTACTGTCTCGCATTTGTGATAGAGACGAAATTCAAAAACTATTTCTCTTTATCTTTTGAAATTCCCCTTCGAAATTCTGATTTCACCATCATAATCAACATTAAAATTACATATATTACAATTTTAAAATTAAATTAAATTTAAAAAAGTAAAAACCTGACAGTCGTCAATAATGTTTTTAATTTCAACCGATTTTTGAATATTAAAAAAAATTATTTATGCAGTTTTTAACGCTGATTACGATTATAAAATCATATGCGAAAAAAAATATAAAAATTCGATTTTTTTAATAATTTCGAATGCCCGCCATTTTGAAACGGTTGAACAAAATTGTCTGTTAACGGAATTCGTCCAAGCTACTACTAAAATCATTTTTCATGCCAAGTTTGAATCAAATCGGATTGAAATTACGACCATTAGGGTGCTGACACACACACACACTTTGAAATATTATTTGGAGTTATTTTTAACGCTTACAGATTTAAAAAAAATAAGCTAAATAATTTAAAAGAAAAGAAAACGAAAACGTTTTTGTGAAAAAAACCTCATCAAAACATTTTTAACTCCAGTACGTGTACGAAATTTTAAAGTAAAGATATTTTTGGTTCAAGAATAAATAACATTTTTTAAAAACCTGAGTACTGGGATTAGTTTTTCCTATTTTATCAATTTACCTTTGAACCAATAATTTATTTCAACTAAGCAATAATAATACTTACCTAATAATGCTTATTTTTATAATAATACTACTTATACGAGGTTTTTTTTTTTTTTTTTTTTTTTTTTTTTTTTTTTTTTTATTATTATTAATATTACAACTGAGTCAGAAACCCATCTAGTAATTTACATTTCTATGAACACAAACGGTAAATATAGTACGTTTATCTAGAGTTATAACCCAATGGTTATTCTCTACTAATCAAATCAGAAGGCTTAGTTCTTTGCAGTCTTCTAGCTGACGTAGGTGTAACCATCAGTCCCCGAACCTCGGAGCATTCATGATGTGAGATGCGGTGTCCATGCTTCAATGCTTGCTTTTGATTTCTTCACTGACAAACTCTACATTCAAATCCCTATGAATGTTGTCATTTCGTATATACCATGGTGCGTCAACAATGCTTCGAAGTACCTTATTTTGAAAAACTTGAATTGTATTAATATTCGTCTTATTTGTACAGCCCCACAACTGTATTCCATAGTTCCACACTGGCTTTAAAACCTGTTTATATATTAATAACTTATTATGAATTGACAGTTTGGATTGTCGTCCAATTAGCCAATACAATTTTCTAAATTTAAAATTCAATTCTTG
>CM040191.1:58960688-58978188 GCA_022606455.1 Callitettix versicolor
GTTTCCCGTATCCAATAACTCTGCACTGTAGTAATAAAATAATGGCATCACGCAGTTCATTTGATAAAAGAATATTAAAAAGTATATTTTATGTTATCATTTCTTTCGAAAAATTAGGTTTAACCATTATAATCGGCATTAAAAGTCAGAATATTGGCAATTTTTAATCTTTCAAATTAAGTACGGTTTGAAATTCAGAAACAAAACCCTGAACGCCGTCAGGTTTGATATGATGCTTTCAATCGTGTTTTTTTTGGTGTTTAACGTCCGTCTATTGTGCACACTTGGGCTAATGCAGACGATGGGATGATTTATAGCGTATGAAAATGCCAAGCCCTCGCCGGGAATCGAACCCGAGTCCTCGGGGTGAAAGCCTAATACGCTATCCACTAGGCCACCGAGGCGGCTCACAATCGTATTTGAAAAAGTTAATGAGGATTTTAACAATAATTGCGATGGTGCTCAATTAAAAAAAAATGTTTGCGTAAAAATGTTGTGATTTGTAATCACCGCTATTTTTAAACCTTCGAACAGATTTTAATGAAAAACGAATTCGTTGAAGCAATTTTGTAAAACGATTACTATTTATACCAACTTTCAATCAAATTGCGGACGTGATATTGTCAAAATACCGGGTCTGGATGTATGTATGATGACCACACAATTCACTCCTTACGAAGCAAAAAAAGTAATAGTTTGCTTTATCTAAACATCTAAACAAAATCAGGATCAGGTTCAATGAAGAAAAAAAACTATTAAAACCAGACGACGGTCAACCTCTAGTCAATTTTGATTCAAAAATTAGTATTGCAGCAGCAATCAAAGTAACACCTAAATCTTCTACTTTTTATTGACATCAAACCTCAAACGTTCTAAAAGTCGTTGAAAAATATTTATATACTTTAGAGGTCGTTAACTAAGGTTTTGAACTTCTACCAGCCGCCGTTCATCCAATCAGAGCCGAGTTTTTCGCACGCTACCGATTGTAACAAGTTTGCCAAATTTTATCGACCACGAGCAGTTTAAATTTTAACATACTGCTTTTTCAAAATCATTATTCGTCGAAAACTCGGCAGCACTGAGCACATTGAACAAATTTGGCAACATTGTAGCTGACTTCGGTTCTGATCGGCAAAGCTCGTTGCAATACTTATCTATTCTAAATTCATTGAATATTTCCCAATTCGGTTTAATACTTGGAGGCGAGAACAAGGTAAAATTTATGTTACAAGACTTAGCCAGGTAAACTGGATGTTAATGGCAACGTTTACATATAAAATTTTAATGCTAACTAAAATGCATGTCATTATGAATATGATATAAGATTAGGTGTAGCCTAGCAACTTTATTATGGACATTTCTGCGGGATCTGTGTTTTTGCTAAGTAACATTATACGCTACATGATTTTTAAAAAAATATACATATGTATATATATATATATATATATATATATATATATATATATATATATGCTTCCAACCCTTCTAACCCTTCCTGATCACAACTGAAGTTCGCCAAGGAGACGGACTCTCGCCTCTCCTTTTCGATCTGGTGTTGGACAAAGTTATCAGGGAATGGGAGAAAGAATTAAAAATTGAAGGGCACTGAAACCAGTTCGACTTGGAAGACCTAAGGACAACACAGAAATCGCGTTCCTAGCTTTTGCAGATGACCTGGCCATACTCACAGATAATGAAACAACAGCGATTAAACAGATAGAAGTCCTAAAGGAATGTGCAGAGAGGTCTACAGATCTCGTTTAAAAAGCCGAATTCTTCTGTTCAAAATTAAATATTCAAGAACTAAACACAAAATATGGTAAGATAAACAGAGTCAAGCACTTCAAATATCTGGGAGAAATTCTTGAACCCACAGGTGGCGAGAAGGATGCTCAAAGGGTTTGGCTACTGAGAATGAAGAGGGCTCTTGGTGTAACGCGCGATATCTACAATAAGAGATGTATGTCGACGCACACAAAAATCAAACACTACAACATAGTCATAAAACCGGAAGTATTATGTGCAAGCGAGACGCTAGCACTCCACACAAAAGCTACCATGGAGGATATTTTGAAGGAAGAACGCAAAATCTTGAGGAAGATTCTTGGCGCGAGATTAACAGAAGGCGGATACAGGTTGCACTCCCGGAAGACCACAGAGAAGATATCGAACCTGGCAGCAGATATCAGAAGAAGGAGGCTTCGGTTCTATGGACACATCAGTAGACTCCCAACAACGAGACTTGCCAACAGAATCCTTAAGTATACACAAGGAGTAAAATCAACAACGTCGTGGATCCAAAAGTCTACAGGATGCAGAAATAGACTCAACAGACATTGAAGACATGAACGCATACAGGAGAAAGATGCTCGGTTGGAAGGTCCCAGAGAATGAAATCTCAAGGAGAGCAGGGGTAAAGTGGACGGAGGAGCGCAAGAGGATCCATGGGGACAGGATGAGGGAGGTGTGGAGGATTAGAAGAAACAAAACATGAGTCGGAGTGCTTTGCGTGATCCAACAGGGTTTATACGCAAATAATAATAATAATATATATATATATATATATATATATATATATATATATATATATAGAGAGAGAGAGAGAGAGAGAGAGAGAGAGAGAGAGAGAGAGAGAGGGAGAGAGAGAGAGAGAGAGAGAGAGAGAGAGAGTGAGAGAGACAGAGAGAGAGAGAGAGAGAGAGAGAGAGTGAGGAGAGAAAGAGGGAGAAAGAGCTATGTTATTACAATAATCATATTAATAATTTTCCGTTAAAATGTTACAATAATTCGTGTTGAAGAATATGCGACTTTATTAAAATATACCAAAATTTTTAGCTACGTTATTGTAACATTTGATCAAGGAAGAAATCGAAAACTATTTGACCAGGGCTTTACGAGAAGACAAACACAGATGTAAAAAAAAAATGTACAGTCAGTTTAAAATATAAAACAATAATGACTCACGCAGCTGTATTGCTAACGTGATAGAGAATCACAAGAATTTAAAAACTTGTTCATTATCAAAGTCAGCTCTAAAATCTGTGTATATTAAATTTTCAGTTTTTTTAAAATTTATCATCTACCTTTTCAAACCCTTTAATTGTTTTTTCCTAGTTTGTTGCTTAGAAACAGCTGTATGAACTCCTACAAATTCAGATGCGTTGGGTAATACAAATGGATATATCATGTACAGATTCAGATTTTAGCTAGGAAAAATATATAAAGCTAAGAAAAACCGACTTACGTATTCAACAAAATAACTGTTGTAGTCTTCGGAAGAAATGGAAGTCAGGGCTTCCACCAGGTCGGCCGCAAGCTGGAGAGGAAAGGTGAAAGAAATTCGTTTCTTGTTTAGAGTTGACCGGATTCCTCCTACTTTCTCCCGTGAAAAGTCGTGGTACGTATGTTGTATAATTTTTCTGTGTGTTGGTAGGCTGCGTGTTGTTCTACATAGGTAGTCCTGTTAGATGTTATGTCGAACAACGGTTTTCGACCTGTATTTGTACTCAAAATTATGGCGGCAACCATTGTTAAAACTAGAGAAAGAAAGCACCAATCAGACTGAAGCTATTGTATACAGGAGATGCGCGGTGTTACGCCGGCAGTAATGTCAGGGCAGTAATGTGTTAATCGTTGTAAAGACCCGAGATAAGCGTACTCTGCGAATCAATCAGAAGTGAGTATTGGTTGACGAAAATGAATTAGGTTTCGCAAGCTTAGCCTAGTTCCAAGCCGGGAGAGAAGTTGGTGGATATTTATCGTGGTTGTTTAGGTGTTAGTAAGCGGAAATAGGTTGAGTAATTCAGTTTCTATGTTGTTAAGCCCAGCGGTTGGCAAACCTATCATCCAAAAGAGCCAACTGTAAGTAATAGAAAACTGAAGTTTATTCAAAGAGCCATTTTTTAAAACTTAAGCTTTGCTTTAGTAGAGACATTTTTGTAGAAATAATTAGAATTAAAAGTACACTCTCGAGCTTGCCTTTGCTAAATATGTATTAGTTTAGCTAACGGTACATTAAGTAAAACTTCGTACCATACTTAAATAAAGATAATATTTATTTAAAAATATAACACGTTAAATAATATAAAATGTTTCCTTAAAAAAATTACAAATACTCCACTAATGTGAACAATGGCTTTGCTTTTCCTTGGAAAATAATGGTATCAGGTTTGTATGTTGTTGTCTTTAAATCGGTATAAAGACGCTCGAATTTTGAGCTCCCCCAGCAACTGCATTTCAAAGTTACCAATATGAATATTAAAGGGCGAACAATTTATTTCTGTTACTGTGGCGTTCAGAGGTTTTCTAACAGACTAACGTCGCTTTGCTGTTTTTAAAGTCTTTGAACTTGATGAGAAAAGCTTCCTTCATATTTAACGGTGTTGTTCTGAAATATCAATTGTCAATATTGGACTTATTTTCTCGACAATATTTCAATAGGCATGAAGTGTATTAGAGTTTCTCTTTCAAAATCTTCGGCAAAAGGCAACAATTTGTTTTCGAATTAAATTATTTCTTCTAACATCGAAAAACAATTCTGTAAGCTTGCGTTTCAAAAAGTTTACTCGTCTCTTACAAGGCAAGTTGATAAATAATATTCCGTGCCTGCGCTAAAGATTTCGTGGAAGAGCCGCAGCCAAGGAGTCAAAGAGCCGCTTTTTCTCGACCACTGCTTTAGGCGATGACATAACACTCCTAGCGGGAAAAAGGCTTATGTCTAGTTAACTAACAATTACTGCTTTATTTCGTACTTTAATTACAGCTTACGATCTTCGTACCATTTAAATGAAAACGATAATTACGAGGTGTGTTCAGAAAGTAACGAGAATTTTAATTTTTTGAACACAATATTTATTTATTCTTCTACATTGATGTTGTCGCCTTCTAAATGGTCCCCATTGGAGATTATGCACTTGTGCCAGCGCTTCTTCCAATCCTCGAAACACTTCTCATTCTCGATCTTTGAGATAGCCTTTAGTTCTTTAAGCGATGCGCTTTTAATGTAATCTACGGCTGTAAAACGACGAAACTTTAAGGTCCTCTTTATTTAAAATAAGAAAAACTCACACGAATATGGAGGCTGGAGCATCGTTACAGTACTGTTTTGGGCCAAAAATTCACGAACAAGCAATGAAGCCGGTGCATTATCGTGGTGTAAAGGCCATGAATTTCCACAGATCCGGGCGTTTTTTTCGGATTGCTTTTACGGCGTTGAACTTGTAAGTAGTACTCCTTATTGATCGTTTCACCTGATGGCAGGAATTCATGATGCACTATGTCATTAATATCTAAGAACCTAACTTTCACGTTCGACCACACTTGTCGAGCCCTTTTCGGTCTTGGCGATTCCGAATGCCTCCACTGGGATGACTGAGCCTTAGTTTCAACGTCATATCCGTAAACCCATGCTTCGACACCTGTTATAATACGTTTCAGTAATTCTGCATCGTGGTTGACTTCATTTAGTGCCTCCTAAGCAACTTCCATTCGCCGCTGTTTTTGTTCAAAATTGAATAATTTTGGAACGACTTTTGCTGCCACGCGTTTCATACACAAAACATTGGAAACAATGTCATAATATGATTCAATCGATATGCCAACATCATCAACGACATCTCTAATTGTGATTCGGCGATTGTTCATAACCATTTCTTTCACATTTTTCAGGTTTTCATCGGTTGTTGATGTGCCGGGGCGTCCAGGGCGATCGTCATCTTCAACACCTTCACGGCTTTCTTGGAAACATTTATACCACTCATAAACTCTTGCTTTATTCATAGCAGATTCACGATAGGCCTTTGGTAACATTTCACACATTTTGTTAACACTTTATTCCATTTTTATGCAAAATTTGATACAAATTCTTTGATCCATTTCTTTTAACAAACGAAAATCGCCGAGCTCATAAAAACACGTCTAACCTTAGTGGCTGTCACAGACAAAGTCAACAATGAAAAGAGCCGAAAGTGTTATCATACTTCAAGGGCATGTGTACCAACATAATAAAAACATGTTTGACAATCGGACTCTCCAAGCCAGCGAAATTTAAATATTCTCGTTACATTCTGAACAGACCTCGTAAATATTGATATTAATTTTTTTTTATAATAAATAAGATCAACTATCGTTGAATTGTTTTTTTCTTTAAATTTATAATATTACCTTTTTGATAAAAATGCTAATGTATCCACATTTTAACGCTAATTACTATAGTGAAATCAGATTTCCCAGAAGTGAAAACACTAATACAAAAAGTTTCTTTCTTATTTAGCCCTAATTACCTCATCAAAGAACTTGTCTAACTTAATTATAAAGTCAAAACCTTAATCAAATCGGGCTAAAATTGCCAAACACACACAATGCATACACAAACACACGTTTTGTAAACATAAACTTTTGTCAATTTCTCAAAAAGGAAATCTGTAGGTTAGGTTCTCATTTCTAAAACCCTGGTCTGGGTTTTACAATGACGTCAGCTCATATTGCTAATTTTTAATAGACGTTCGCTGATAACCAACTGAAAATTCGGATGAAAAAAGAGAACAATAGTTGATGGTTTGTTCCAGTAAATATGACACGATCATAGGCCCTACATCCAGTGTTAAAATTATCACCAAACTAATTGCTAAAACTTTTTTAAATAAAAATATGAACATATTAAGGGTTGTAATAAATTCGTTAAGGAATTTTACTGAAACTACATTTTTATAACGTCATAAAGAGTAAAATTTTGAGTCTTTTATGTGTGTGGGGGGGGGTAAAGTTAGGAATAATTAATTACATGGCGGAAGAGAGGACAAAATAGGAGAAAGTTTGAATGAAAGGAAAACAGAAGAGAAGGAAGAGAAGAAAAAAAACAAAGAAACGAATAACAAAAAGAGAAAAATGAGGAGAAGAAAAGAGTCAGACGGAAGAAAAAAGGAATTGAAGTAGATGAAAGAGACAACGGAAGAGATAGATGGAGAAAGTAATAATTCATTCCTTTAATTATAATTAATTACTTTTACTGTATGAAATATTTACAAATTGTTAACGCAACTATAGATTTTCGACGTTAATAAAATTATTTATTTCAAAGGTACAAAACACATTTTTATTTCAAAGATATAAAATGCTCCTTCATTTAACAGTAATTCATAGTTCACAAAGAGAAAATACATTAAAATAAATATTTGCAGAAGTAAAACTAACGAATATTTATTATCGTTACGAGTCGCGTTGACTGGTTCGGTGCTTTGAGTAAAAACACATAATGAGAGAACTTTGACGTGAAATGTCTACATTTAATTTATAGAACTCCCCTTTTTGTGCACATTTCGATTTACTTTGATTTTGTAGATGTTTTATGGAGAAAAAACAAAGCGAAAATATTACAGAATATCTGACACGTTCGATTCGTTTTTCGTGAAAAGAACTTAATTGCGTGTTCGAAACCGAAAAATCAAATTGAGAAATTACACAGAAGTTTGGTACAGAGAATTCTTATTCTGATATTCTGTATTTCTGAACGCAACATACAAGTGCAAACTGTATAGTGAATACAGTTTGTATTTAGCAAAACCGGCGTCTTGCTGAACTTTACTTGCGTTTACCGCATGCCCTAATAATTAATTCCCTTTTGCCAGCAACATATCCTCGCATCTCGGTCCTAATTGTAAACCTGTTCAGTTATTAATTATTATACCAAGACAAGTTTAGTCTTGTTAATTAACTTGTTCTAGAGTGCGTTGACGTTGCTGCTAGTAGTGTGTGTGTGTGTGTGTGTGTGTGTGTGTGTTTTGATCTATCTCAGGTTAGCAATTAATTTTGCTCGAATTTGATACCAACTTTACACGAAAATCGATTTGGGTAAAAGCCGGAAAAAATGCATTCATAACCAGTAAAACAGTTTCAAAATGGCGGCAATTTGAAATTTAAAAAAATAATGTTCATGTTAATGTTTTTGAAAATATAAAAAAAGCCGCCTCGGTGGCCTAGTTGATAGCGTACTTTCACCCCGAGGTCCGGGTTCGATTCCCGGCCATGGCTTGGCATTTTCATACACTATAAATCATCCCACTGTCTGCATTAGCCCAAGTGTGCACAATAGTCGGACGTGCCACCTCGGTGGCCTAGTTGATAGCGTACTAGGCTTTCACCCCGAGGACCCGGGTTCGATTCCCGGTCAGGGCTTGGCATTTTCATACACTATAAAATCATCCCATCTTCTGCATTAGCCCAAGTGTGCACAATAGTCGGACGTGCCACCTCGGTGGCCTAGTTGATAGCGTACTGGGCTTTCACCCCGAGAACCCGGGTTCGATTCCCGGTCAGGGCTTGGCATTTTCATACACTATAAATAGCGTTTAAATCTGCATAAGCTATCATTTTAATTTCGCCTAAATACTATGAAATAAAAAAAAAAATTGACGACGTTTGTGGTTCATTTTCCAATTTTCCAGTGCAACCGTAAAATGTAATTTGATTAAGACTTGGTTTGAAAATCGATTTTAGCATTAACTTTGCACAAGTCAGTTATACAGCGAAATCAGAACAAACAATAAAAGTGTTTCAGAACAGCTGAACAAGTTTTGAACATCTGGTTTCGACGTTTATATTTGACAGTCGTTAACGATATACATTTTTAAATTCCATTTGAAATGTACATTTTACGATGGTAAAATCATATTTTGAAAAAAAGTGTAAACAATTATTTTGTTAAAAATTTTCTGCCATTGAGCAAACACCATCAATTACAAATATGGCGAATACACTAATATGTTTTGCAATAAAAAGTGTTATCACGTTCACGACTTGCGTCACTGGTGACGCACGCAGCAACAGGTGGTAAATATATGGTGCGTCACCAGTGACGCACGTTCGTCTTCAAAGCTAGCTTTATGTACCACGAATGACGCACTCTATTTCCTACTTCATATGCACTTATATATAATGTTTGATGCCTAGAATTGTGTTGTATGACCATTTGAAAGTATACTAGAATAACCTTAGTCGGATTACGTTTTGGTCTACTGTATATTTTTATTTACTCTGACACACCTTGTAGGTAATTTAAAAGTAGAACAAATTTATTTTTAATATAAAGTTAAAAACAGCATTTTAATTTTTAAACCTAATTGTAAATATAATTAAATGAATCAAATTTTGGCCTACTGATTTTTTTTTCTTTCTTGGTGACCTTTATTGGTAAACTCATTCGAAGTAATAACATATATTTATTGATAATTACAACACCAAAACATCAATGAAAAAATCATAAAACTAATTGAGTCTTTTACTTGAAACGTTATGTGTGTACGGATCAATAATAGTGTGCCACCAGTGACGCACTACGACTATTATAGCAGTGGTTTACAAATAGGGGGTTAGCCGCCTCGGTGGCCTAGTTAATAGCGCTAGGCTTTCATCCCGAGGACCCGGGTTCGATTCCCGGCCAGGGCTTGGCATTTTCATACAGTATAAATCACCCCATCGTCTGCATTAGCCCAAGTGTGTACAAAAGTCGGACGTTAAACAAAAAAAAAAAAAAAAAAAAAAAAAAAAAAAACAAATAGGCATCGTGCGCCACCAGTGACGCACGGACATAACCTCTAAAATATACAAAATGCATTTTTTCTTTGTTGAATATCATCTAAAAAGTTACATAGACATATATTCTAACAATTTTACAAATAGGGGGTTGCCTCTGTGGCCTAGTTAATAGCGTACTATGCTTTCATCCCGAGGACCCGGGTTCGATTCCCGGCCAGGGCTTGGCATTTTCATACGGTATAAAAAATCAACCCATCGTCTGCATTAGCCCAAGTGTGTACAATAATCGGATGTTAAACAAAAAAAAAAAACAAATAGGCATCGTGCGCCACCAGTGCCACCAATTATGACGCATGGACATAACCTCTAAAATATATAAAGTACATTTTTTCTTTGTTGAATAGAAAAAATAGGCCTATAGTTGAGATTCCATTAATTACTGTAACACAAAATGTTATGATAAGTAAAATCGGCCGCAGTCGTGAATGTGTTATATAACATGTCATGTTAGGTCTATGTACTGTATTTGGTTACGTAAGATGTCAGTATAGCGTGACCAAGCTATTGTTCCATATTCATGGAACTGCTTCCAGCTGTAATATCATACCAGGGCTGACAGCCCAAGTGTGTTTATAGTGTAAACTGGCTGTAGCTATTTTAAGCTCAATTAGATGTCTGCAGTTGTTGAAAATCATGACTGCGTAAGAAGATCTGTAAATTTGCAATCTTCACTTGAACATTTTTACTTTATTAACTTATTTTGAGAAAGTAAGAGCGGTATTGTTGGTAGAAGTGAATTAAGAAAATTAAAAAAAAAACAAAATAAACACGAACTTTAAACGTACGTAAGAAATTCTGTTTTCCCAAACATACACAAGTTACTGGAAAATCGACTTGAAATCACGAAAACCTGTCATCTGATTTCTTTCAAATTTTGGTTATCTATGACGAATCACAATTCAAGTCAGTGTATAGCAAATTTGAATTAAAAGGATTTATGGTACAAGAGTAAATATAAAAAACAAATCAAACGTGTCTTGAACCGATTCTATAAAATTGTCGTCTATGTTAAAATTTTCCACAAACAGTAAGTTGTAGCGCAAAATAGTTTTGTAATGTCAGAAAACGGTTAAAAAATCGTTCTAAAGATTATGCCTCTTTTATGCCTGTATTAATAGTATGTGTTGAGAAAAAGGGGCTGACTGGAGAAATAATATATATGATCAACATGTCTACTGTTAGGAATGTGGAAATTATCCTAAAGAATCAACTGGTTCAACATTGTCATTTAATACGTGTAATACTACAAGCTTCTTGTATTGTTTCATATAGAACCACACTTAATGACCCTAGAGTGAACACTGTTCTATTACCCGATCAAAATGTTTCCCCGAATAAAGTTCCTCCAAGATCCTCTCCGGAAACTCATGCCTTAGTTTGTTTAATCCAAATTGGGACGGAAAAATTGTGCGAAAATGGTACTTACCCCGCTGATCGCTGATCCATTTCTCCCCAACACCACCTAGCTGGATTGTTCTCTTCGAGCATCCATCACTTCCCGACGTACAGTTGGCCTACAATCGGCTCTCTGCCCCCCTAGAATCTACTTATCCTCGGTTCCCCAGAATCGTCTGATCCTCCGGTACCCTAGAATATACTGGTTTTCTGGATCCTTCAGAATCGAATAACTCTGAGATCCCCCAGAATCTACTGGTCCTCCGGTCTCCCAGAATCGACTGATCCTCCGGTCCCCCCGAACCGAATAATCCTCGGTCCTCTTAGTTGAATAACCCTTCGGTCCCCCTAGAATGTACTGGTTCTCTGGTGCCCTTAGAATCTACTACTCCTCCGGTCCTCCAGAATCGACTGATCCTCCGATCCCCCAGAATCTACTGATCCTCCGGTCCTCCAGAATCGACTGATTCTCCGATCTCTTAGAATGTACTAGTTTTCTGATCCCTTCAGAATCGAATAACCCTGAGATTCGCTAGAATCTACTGATCCTCCGGTCCTCCAGAATCGACTGATCCTCCGATCTCCTAGAATCATCTGATCATTCGGTCTCCCAGAATCGTCTGGTCCTTCGATCTCCTAGAATCGACTGGTCCTCCGGTCCCCTCAGAATCAATTAATCCTCCGGTCTTCCAGAATCGACTGATCCTTCGATCCCGTAGAATCTACTGATCTTCCGGTCCCCCAGAATCGACTGATCCTCCACTCTCCTAGAAACTACTGGTCCTCCTGTTCCCCAAGAATTGACTCATATTCCGGACCCATAGAATCTACTGTCCCTACAGTCCCCTCAGAATCGAATAACCCTCCGGTCCCCTAGAATCTACTTATCCTCTGTTCCCCCCCAGAATCTAATGGCCGCGATGTACTTCTTCCCCACGCTTTTATCTAAACTCCTGTTCTAAATACCTTGTTTATAACATTTTTTTTTTTTTTTGAGTTTATAGCGTATGATTTATAGCGTATGAAAATGCCAAGCCCTCGCCGGGAATCGAACCCGGGTCCTCGGGGTGAAAGCCTAGTACGCTATCCACTAGACCACCGAGGCGGCTCTTGTTTATAACAACAGGCAATATGTGAGCAGTTTTATAATTTTTTTTGCGTCTTTGTGAATAGTGTTTATTCTTTAGTTTTATCCTTTTTAATTTTTTTGAAAATAATTAAATTTACAATTTATTTTCTAACACTACATATGTAAATGTGCAAAAATTGATAAAAATTCTTTGCGCCAATAAAGTGAATTTATTTTTAGGATCCGTTGGAAATACCAAAGAATGCTATAAATTCGCGCATTTTCTGCCTCACTGTCCGTCTGTCTGCTGTCGGTGATTGAACTAGAAATGTAAAAGCATAAATCTGGCAGCGAAATAATTGTTTCAGAACGAGTTGAGATAAGGACACAGCCGCCCGGAGAGTTAGAAAATTTCGAAACAAGTTAAATGTCCCGTGAAATAAGATCGTTATGCACGGCAGTTGTAATGGATTTACTTTGATTTACAACGATACTGAAGAAAAAACCATACCTTTTACGAATACGCATTGGATACGGTATAAATAAAATTTTCAGCAAATTGATATTTGTTTTTGGGATAATTGCGTGACGCAGTTGACTCGCTGACGTGATTGAAGCGTTTTTCTTTGTTTTTATTTTTCTTTATGTAAAATGTTTCTGTAAAATCTGATTTCACCACCAAAATCAGCATTAAAATCTGCGTATATTAGCGTTCCAAACTTTAAAATTGCATTGAAAATATGGAACCTCGACCGCCGTAAAAAATAATTCTCTAAATTCAACCGATTTTTGAAATTAAAAAGTTATCTTACGCTGTTCTTAAAGCGGATTACGGTAGTTAAATTAAATTTTAAAGAGAAAAATATAAAGAAATGAATCCGAACCAAAATTTTGAATGTGAGCGTGCTAAAACATTCACACACACACACACACACACACACACACACACACACACACACACACACACACACACACACACACACACACACACACACACACACTAAAAAAACAAATCCAGCTGGATTATTAATACACAGCAACAGATTTCAACCTTTAACTGGGAGTAACCAATAGACCCGTCAATTTTTTTTTTTTTTTTTTTTAACGTCCGACTATTGTGCACACTTGGGTTAATGCAGACGACGGGATGATATATAGCGTATGAAAATGCCAAGCCCTGACCGGAAATCGAACCCGGGTCCACGGGGTGAAAGCCCAGTACGCTACAAACTGTAATGTCGTGTAATTGTGTAATGTATATAGTTTCTGTTGTAATAAATGTGAATCAAATATACATACAAAGATTGAGATTGACAGAAAATATACGTACAGATTGAGAGATTGAGAAAAACTGAAGGCTACGTCATACAGAACGTGAATTTTAAAAACATTTCGGTACAGTAGTAAAATCGAAAATTAGAAAATAACTACAACCGGATTTATTTAAGAAATATCCGTCAAAATAAAAAAAATACTCATTCTTATTTTCTGTACAATCAGATACATATATGAACTGTAAAACCAGGATCAACGAAAGTTCTCTCTATTAATAAAACCAAAAAATCGATTTTTTCAATTCCCAATATCATTTATACTTTTACTATATTACGAGGTGTGTTCAGAGTGTAACGAGAATTTTAAAATTTCGCGAGCTTGGAGAGTCCGATTGTCAAACAATGTTTTTATTATGTTGGTATACATGCCCTTGAAGCCTGATTAAACTTTCAGCTGTTTTCATTGTTGATTTTGTCTGTGACAGCCACTAAGGTTAGACGTGTTTTTATGAGCTCGGCGATTTTCGTTTGTTAAAAGAAATGGATCAAAGAATTTGTATCAAATTTTGCGTAAAAATGGAATAAAGTGTGTGAAATGTTAACAAAGGCCTATGGTGAGTCTGCTTTGAGTAAAGCAAGAGGTTACGAGTGGTACAAGCGTTTCCAAGAAGACCTTGAAGACTTTGAAGAAGACGAACGCCGTAGACGCACCAGCACATCAACAACCGATGAAAAAGTGAAAGAAATGGTTATGAGCAATCGCCGAATCACAATTAGAGAGGTCGCTGATGATGTTGGCATATCGATTGAATCATATTATGACATTGTTTCCAATGTTTTGTGTATGAAACGCTTGGCAGCAAAATTCGTTCCAAAATTATTGAATTTTGAACAAAAACAGCGGCGAATGGAAGTTGCTCAGGAGTCATTAGATGAAGTCAACGACAAAGCGGAATTACTGAAACGTATTATAACAGGTGACGAAACATGGGTTTACGGATATGATGTCGTAACTAAGGCTCAATCATCCCAGTAGAGACATTGTGGCTCGACAAGTGCGGTCGAACGTGAAGGTTATGTTCACTGTGTTTGTTCTTCGATAATAATGGTATAGTGCAACATGAATTCCTGCCACCAGGTGAAACGGTCAATAAGGAGTACGACCTACAAGTTCAACGCCGTTTGCGTGAAGCAATCCGAAAAAAACGATCGGATCTGTGGAAAAACAATTCATGACTTTTGCACCACGATGATGAACCAGCTCACACTTCATTGCTTGTTCGTGAATTTTTGGCCAAAAACAGTACTGTAACGATGCCCCAGCCTCCATATTCGCCAGACATGGCTCCGTGTAACTTTTTCCAATTTCCAAAAATAAAGAGAACCTTAAAAAGCCGTTGTTTTACAGCCGTCGATGACATTAAAAGAGCATTGCTGAAAAAACTAAAGGCTATCTCAAAGATCGAGTTTGAGAAGTGTTTCGAGGATTGGAAGAAGCGTTGGCACAAATGCATCATCTCTTATGGGGTTATTTTGAAGGCGATAACATCAATGTAGAAAAATAAATAAATATTTTGTTCAAAAAATAAAATTCTCGTTACTTTCTGAACACACCTCGTATATCATATAGTGAAAAATTAAATATGAGTTTACTAGTTTCTTAACAAAAAAATAAACTTTATTCTACATGTCTTGTTGATTTTGGTTTTTATTTATTCAGAAGTAAATTTCTTTATTTGAGATAAATTTCCTTTTTACTAAGGCGCAGAGTCGATACCCCCCCCCCTGTCACTTGTATACCCAACGTGACTATCGCCTCGACGATGCGTTGAGTGTTATTATTTTGCAAAGATAAATCCCCGCTTTCTTTTTCCTTCACTAAATTTAAAAGCATTGTACTTCACAATATCCATTAGGTATGAAAAAGTTTACCTTGTCATCTTGGAACGTAAATATTTCTTTTCATCGCGAACATGTATTCACTAATTTGTGACGAATTTTGTACAAAACGCTTTCACATTGTATTGAAGGCTTACGTCATATTTTGGTGAGTTTTGAAAGTTTGTGTTATATATATATATATATATATATATATATATATTCGGTGGCCTAGTTGATATCGTACTAGTTGATATCGTATCGATCATCCGAGGACCAGGTTCGATTCCCGGCCAGGGCTTGGCATTTTCATACGCTATAAATAATCCCATCGTCTGCATTAGCCCAAGTGTGCACAATAGTCGGACGTTAAACACCTGTATATATTTTTTTTTTTTTTTTTTTTTTGAGTTTAACGTCTGACTGTTGTGCACACTTGGGCTAATGAAGACGATGGGATGATGTATAGCGTATGAAAATGCCAAGCCCTCGCCGGGAATCGAACCCGGGTCCTCGGGGTGAAAGCCTAGTACGCTATCCACTAGACCACCGAGGCGGCTCCCTGTATATATAACAATCTAGTTAGGATACTAATAAGCTATTCGTTTCTAACCTAAATTAATACATTAATTTATAAATTTCACTCATAGATAATAAATCTAGAAAAATTAGTTTCTTTAGTAATGTTACTTAATACCTACACCGGTTCAAATGGTTTTACTCTTTTCGACTTTCCGACTGCCATCGTTGTTGAGTATCTGGAAGGCTTCGACATGGTTATGTTGATGTAGTCTTTTGGTTGTGACTTTGAGGCAATATTCTGACGTCATATTCGACATTTGGAACCTCAAGATAAAAAAGGCTTATATGAAGAAGTACGTTAGCATAAATAATTTACTAGCGAGATTCATTGCATTATGAGATAATGGAAACTAAAACTCATAATTAGCACCTTGAAATGGTGCTTTTTACTTTTTTCGAAGTAATTAAAAAATTCACAATTTTAATTTGATTTATTTAATATTAGCGAAAAATTGATTTTTGTAATAGGTTGGACAAGTTTGTTTCTCAGAGAAATTCGTTCGACAGTTTCAAAATGGCGGCCATTTCAATTCTTCAAAAATTAATAGGCTAACTCTTTTTTTCTTAAACAATTTTTAAAATCAGATTTCATCATCGTAATCAGCGTTAAATTATACATAGGAAAGAAATATAAACTATGTTCAATAGAATGATCTGCCTTCCCTAGATTTGTCGGTTCTACTTTCGGTGACGCGTTTCGGAGAACCTCCATCTTCAAAAACTATATCTATACACTGTAGTTTTTGAAGATGGAGGTTCTCCGAAACGCGTCTACGAAAGTAGAGTTGACGAAGCTAGGGAAGGCAGATCATTATACTGAACATAGTGACAATAATCCTAGCAGAAAAGAAGAAGAATATAAAAAGAAGAATTATAAACTTTCAAAATGTATTCAAATTAGATTTTAAGGTGGTCAGTGTTATTATATATATATATATAATTTAGACAGCTGTTTTTAATACTGATTACAGTTTTAAAATCGGATTTTATAAAGGAGGCATATAAGTATTACTTTAGGAATTTTCCTTCCATCACGTCAGCAAGATGGGGTGCTTTCCTGCGATTATTATTATATAACCATTTTTCGTTGACGTGATGGAAGCAAATTTTCAAATACTTTCAAAATTAAATATTATTAATGTAAACAAATATTTCTTGATGTGAAAAAGAACTGTGGACAAAAGAGTAAGTTTTTGAGAAGTTCGTCACTTTTTTACCTTCTATGTTTTTGAAAATCAAATTTTAAATATGTACAAATTACCAATAACGTTTTCATACTGCGAAATAAATATGGGAAGGAACGGAGGCTCACCTGATAAGGATCAGCAACCACGAAACAAAGAAAGAGTAGTCCTTAAGATCGCAAATAATGTGTTGATATTGGACCCGCCATACAGCACTGTACGTGAATTGCCTATACGTCACGGCGCAGTCCAGCTTGTTACTGTATACTGAAGACTTAATTGTTGTGAATGTCAAATCTGTATTATCAAGTGTCCTGGTCTGTATATAAAGAACAGTACGCTTCCTAGTATACTGTTAATTAATTAATATACAGAGCGCTCCACGACAGCGCTCGTAACGTTTTCCGCCAATTTATCCGTTAATCGTAACAATCACGAAAAATATTGCTCCATTAAAATTTAAGAAACGGTCTCTTTCTCCATGAAACGGTTAAAATTATGATAGGTTTTGCACTTCAGCCAGTATT
>CM040191.1:58983188-59040688 GCA_022606455.1 Callitettix versicolor
AAAAAAGGTAGCAGTGGCATGACTGCCGACAGAAATTACTACTTTTTATCACGGGTTATGACTATATATTTTACACCACAAATAAAATTTATAGTCGATTTTCAAAATCATGAGTACGTTAATTTCAGTTTAATATATTTCTATATAAATAATATATGATTTTATGTTTTTTGCCAAGACATAGATTTTTGCTACTTGACACTAGAATAGGCTAAAACTGACCATGGGAGAAGCACGTAGTCCCAAATGTATTCCTGCTACTCTTAATATCCGACCCTGTGACTTATTAATTGTCACTGCAAAAGCCAACTTCAATGGAAAATGCAATATTATAATTTGAAAAGGGAGGTTGTTTGGAATTATAAGATTGTTTCAATTAAAATCGTTGCAAATGTAAGTTTATAAACAATAATTTTATAATAAATAATAACAGGGATTCAGATTTTTAAAACGGAATACATCTATGTCCATCTCAGGTACATAAACCGTGTTTATTTTAGATTTCATCTCAATCGGTCCAGTAGTTAATGTGTTATTGAATAACAAACAAAAACACACACATCAACTTTCAAATTTAAAATATTATATTAAGAAGTATAAAATATTATTAAAACGTCACTGTTGTAGCCTACAGTTACTACATATCACAAAAATCAATACTAAATAATTCAGTTGCACTGGGTAAGTAGTATGGTGGCATTTAAATATTTATTATTCACACCTACCAATATATAATAAACGTGTAAAACGTCACTGTTACAAAGTTAACACATGTCATAAAACTAAATACTAAATTGGACTAGGTAAGTTGTATAATGGCGTTTAAAATAATTTAAATATTTATTATTCACACCTACCAATACATAATAAACGTATAAAACGTCATTGTTACACAGTTTAACACTTGACATAAAACTAAAAAATTAAGTTGGACTGGGTAAGTAATATAATAGCGCGAACATACAAGTTTTCACTTCAAAAATACATTTTAAAACAAAAATATATATAAGAGCTTGATGCGTGAAGCAAACTGAATTTTTATCCCGAAAGGTATAAATAGGACGAGCCATAATATTGGTGACCAGAATAGAAATAATTTTTGAAGATGGAGGTTCTCCGAAAAGCGTCAACGAAAGAAGAATTGACGAAGCTAGGGAAGGCAGATTATTATACTGAAGATAGTGGTCGTTTAATGAAATTGCACTCAAATTTTCACGAAATGCATAGGAAGTACAATTTTAATATTTAAGAAGACAATCATCCATATTTGAATTAAAAGAAATCTATTATAAATAGTTAAACTGAAAAACCAAAAATAAACCACTAAATATGCAAAATTCAGGCATGCACATTTGTTTAGTAATTTTTTGGTACAAAAGTAACTGACTTTTCTCGGATAAGAGAGTTTGCGGGGTCTTTTTTCCCATAATTTATAATTTTTATAAAACGTACATCGTTTGCCCGTGTTGAACTAATTTTGAATGTAATAACGTAACGAACCCAATATTTTGCGAGCGCTAACTTTAAAACATAATTAAAAAGTTTATTATCTAAGACCTAAGGGCGTCAGGCTTCCTTCTGAGATTTATCTTTCGTATTCCCAAAAACACGTTGTAACGCTATTTTAGAAAATTAGATGTAAGTCTTAACACGTTTTAATGGAACTTTATTTATTTCTAAAAAAAATTAAATCAATATTCAATAATCGTTAAAGCAATTGTCTTGATACAATTTTAAGGATTCTCATTTATTTACTAAAAAAATTAATCAATATTCAATAACCGGTAAAGAAGCTGTCTTGATGCATTTTAACGCGTTCTCATTTATTTTTAAAAATTAATCAATAATCAACAATCGTTAAAGCAACTGTCTTGATACCATTTTCAGGATTTTCATTTATTCATTTAAAAAAATAAATCAAAAATCAATAATCAATAACCGCTAAAGAAGCTGTTGATATATGTTGATGCATTCTCATTTATTTCTTAAAAAATTAATCAATAATCAACAATCGTTAAAGAAACTGTCTTGATACAATTTTAAGGATTATAATTTATTTATTAAAAAAAATAAATCAATATTCAATAACCGCTAAAGAAGCTGTCTTGATACATTTTAATGCATTCTCATTTATTTTTTAAAAAATAAATCAATAATAAATAATCGTTAAAGCAACTGTCTTGATACAATTTTAAGGATTATATTTGATTTATTAAAAAAATTAAATCATTATTCAATAACCGCTAAAGAAGCTGTCTTGATACATTTAAATGCATTCTCATTTATTACTTTAAAAAATAATAAATAATCAATAATCGTTAAAGCAACTGTCTTGATACAATTTTAAGGATTCTCATTTATTTATCAAATAATTAAATCAATATTCAATAACCGTTAAAGAAGCTGTTGATACATTTTATTGCATTCTCATTTATTTCTTAAAAAAGTAATCAATAATCAATAATCGTTAAAGCAACTGTTTTGATACAATTTTAAGGATTCTTATTTATTTATTTAAAAATATAAATCAATATTCAATAACCGTTAAAGAAGCTGTTGATACATTTTAATGCATTCTCATTTATTACTTAAAAAAATAATAAATAATCAATAATCGTTAAAGTAACTGTCTTGATACAATTTTAAGGATTCTAATTTATTTAATAAAAAAAAAAAATCAATGTTCAATAACCGCTAAAGAAGCTGTCTTGATACATTTTAATGCATTCTCATTTATTTTTTAAAAAATAAATCAATAATAAATAATCGTTAAAGCAGTCTTGATACAATTTAAAGATTCTCATTTATTTATAAAAAAATTAAAATCAATATTTAATAATCGCTAAAGCAGCTTTCTAGATATATCTTAATGGACTCTTATTTATTTCTATAAAAATAATCAATATTCAATAATTGTTAAAGCAGCTGTTTTGCTGACGAGTGGTGGAGAATTTTCAATAGTGTCAATTCCACTATTTTTTGGTGTAAGTTATACATTTTCGAAAATTTGATTTTACTATTGCAATCAATGTTAAAATCTGCATACAATAGCGTTTTAAATTGTCAAAACACATACATTTTGAAACAGTTAACACTTGAGAAACTGCTAAAACACACACACACACACGCACGCCGTAAAAACGACCCATCAAAAAATATAGTAATTACATATATGTTGACCATATGTTTAAAAACATCAATTTTTCTGCTATTAATTTTTCTTTACAGTTAATGATAGGTTATTCGGAGATTAGAAAACCTTGACTAAATATTTTATAAAAACAGAAACCAAAATTTAATTAGCCAT
Source organism: Callitettix versicolor (assembly GCA_022606455.1). Lineage (NCBI taxonomy): Eukaryota > Metazoa > Arthropoda > Insecta > Hemiptera > Cercopidae > Callitettix > Callitettix versicolor. Next base: position 58,986,496 of record CM040191.1, read on the forward strand.
TAAGTTAATCTGCCATTTACTATTGGAGCATTAAATAAATTTTCCACAAACCACTTTTTATGGGATACAAAGTATTTTATTTTAAATACCGCTCTTTGTCCATCTATACGAATTTGAAATCCTTTATCATGAAGAAGTGATGTTATGTATAAAAAACATATTTTTAATTTTGTTTGAAATTGTATGTCAAATTTAATGTCACTTATCTCTTGTTTAACAGACAGTCCTATAGGCGTTAGAATTTCCACATGCAATATGTCAAGTGTTTCGCTTAGCTGTAATAATAAAACAGTACAATCACAATAAACAAACTTTCTCACATATAAAACCACTCGATTGGCATTCTTAAGCAGTCAAGCGAAACGAACAGTATTAACGGTTTTTCAAATTGTTACTGATGAAGTATTTATGTTATCGTTACTGTTTACTTGAACGTTTGCCATTGTTTGTGTATAACAGAAACAATACACGACTATTCGAGAGTATGGATCAACTACATCTCGTACATTAATAGGGACGAGATTTGACTCCGTGGAAGCTGTAAAAGTGAAAGCGGCAAGAGTCCTGAAGAAGTTGACAGAAGATGACTTCCAGTATTGTTTCCAACAATGGAAAATTCGCATGGAGCGTTGTAGGGATAGAGAAGGGGTATATATTGAAGGTTATAATAAGTAATTACGTATAAAATAAAAAAAAAAATTACAACGAATCTCGTTATTTAATAGTCACACTGCGTTGTTATCTATCTTGAAAAATTCGAAAAATACATACGTTATCAACAACCTTCGAATCTGATATAAGAGGTTTTGCTACATTATTCTGCTTATATTTACAATAATTGTCAATTGTATTTAAACTCTTTTTTACAGATTTATAAAAAAACATATTATATTAAAAATTTGTATTTACTTTTGAGACAAAAATAAATTTATTCTCTAATGGAAACTGTCACGATAAAAATAATTTTCCCAACTGTGAGCTAAAATAGGCCAATAACTATCAAAACAGCTTTTTATCACCACTATGCAGCCCGTATAGTACAAACCGTAAAAGTGACGTCACTTTCCAAAATGGCGGGCACTTAAACACTGGTAGTAAGTTGTATTTGAGTTTATTGGCAGTAACGTTTAAAATCGGCACTCAAACTGAAAGCTCTATTTACCTATTTATACACCCAATACCATTAAACTTCATAAAACTATTAAATATTTATCTCGTGATAGATCGTTTTTATTTAAGGGTGCGTTTTAAACTGAATCGGTTAGATTGTTGTCTGCTTGCTAAAGCTCGGATCTGTGCGCAGGTTCGAATCTAGTTAGAATAGATTAGGTTCTAGATGTTAAGGGATTTTGTATGCCGTGGTACTTCGATCAAATTACTCAGACTCGATGTGTTTTAGCAGTCCAAATAGCTCATGCCACTAAAGTCTTCAGGGTTTTTGGAAATAGATACCCTATTTCTTCTGGCAAGCGCTTCATAATCGTACATCATTTGGACTGCAGTTTAGTCCTTTTTTCTGTCGCGCAAATATATAAAGCTATGATGATGTGATGGTTCATCTAAACAGCTGGTTTTAATCCACAGCTGTTTTTTTTTATGTAGGTCAATTATATCAAGTAAGGTTATGCCAAATGATGAACAAAAATATTAAAAAAATATATAACCGTACTTTAATATTTATTATGAAATATTTGTGTTTCATTAAAAGAATGAATATATATATATATATATATATATATATATATATATATATATATATATATATATATATATTGCGAGTTTTGAAAGAAGAACGCAAAATCTTGAAGAAGATCCTTGGCCCGAGATTAACAGAAAACGGATACAGTTTGCACTCCCGGAAGACCACAGAGAAGATATCGAACCTGGCAGCAGATATCAGAAAAAGGAGGCTTCAATTTTATGGACACATCAGTAGACTTCCAACAACGAGACTTGCCAACAGAATCCTTACTTATATATACAAAGAATCAAATCAACAATGTCGGTGATCACACAAGTCAGAATAGACCTACATGACGCAGAAATAGACTCAACAGACATTAAAGATGGGAACGCATACAGGAGAAAGATGGAGGAAAATCCCAGAGAATGAAATCCCACAGAAAGCAGTGGTAAAATGGACGGAGGAGCGGAGGAGGATCCACGGGGACAGGATGAGGGAGGTGTGAAGGATTACAAGGAACAAGACATGAGTCGGATTGCTTTGCGTGATCCAACAGGGTGTATACGCAAATAATAATAATAATATATTGCAAGTAAGCGGATTTTAATTATATACATATTTGATAATTAATTATATTGTACAGGTTTAGACATTGTTGTAAATTAAAATTAAACACCGGAATAATTGAAAAATTGAGGAGGAAAATGTTTAAATAGGGAATCGGAGATTAGCGTTCATGGTTACTTCAATAATAATTTAAAGATGCCAACTTTATCATTCCTAGTTGCGAATGATAACAAAATAGTTTTTTTGTTAAAGGAAACAAAATAGTTTTTCTTTTTTCGAACCCATTCATCTGGTATATTTATTTTATTTTTAGTTTACTACGGATTTTTACGTTTATATTTTACATGAATGACTTAGTTCATAGTGAAGTACGTGTCTTACTAAAAAAAAGTTATAAAAATTGAGTAAAAAATATACGGCTTTTGTTAACCTAACTTGTAACACTTCGTCACAGTCTGGGTTTACGGGCGCGACGGAATGCTCGCCATTTCGTCGGTTATTTGACAAAATTCACCTCTGGCCCGTAAATAAAACTTTCGGTTGATGCAGATATTTTACGCTCATAACACTGTAAATTGTCTTGCTGGAGTGATGGAAGCGAATTTCTATAAAGTAATAACATCAAGTAAACGATTTAATGTAATTTGAGAATAGTTTGAATAGTTTTGTGTTTCGTAAAATAAATTTGACCGCTTAAATGTCTCAAATCAATTGACGGAAAAGGTAAAGTAAGACTGCGTTGAGTCGCAGCAGAAGGATCTCACAGTTATTAGACAGCTGCTTAGAAAACGTCCTGCTGAGAACACCAGTGGGACAGAGAGAAAAAATGTGCGAGTGAGAGGTCGACTCCCCACTCTCTCGCATAGCGTCTTCCTTTTCCTTCCTTATCGCCGAGTAGTAACAGTTTGTGGACTCGAATTGGCAGGCTCTGTGTCATTGCATTATTTGAGGGGATTAATGTACCGGAATGTAGACATACGAGTTGCACGTACCGTTTGACCAAACCAAATTTTAACGCGTGTATTGTAATCGTGTAATTGTGTTTAGTGTTGGTGTGCTATCAATGTTTAACTTTCTGACGACCTCGACAGAGTGCTTTGACATTTTGTATTACGGCCTGAAGATGAAACAGCAATGGTTCGAAACCGTGGTGTGTAACAAAAGACCACTAGATGGAAAAATAGTCCATAATCCTAATTATTTAAGTATTCGGTTCGGTGGCTATGTTGCAATAATAAATTTGTGTAGTTAAATTACTTAATTAATATGGCCTACACTAATTAAACCCTTTCCTGTATGCATCTAAATTTTTTGTAAAAGTAATTAAATCATAATAGTGAAAAAAAGTGCACAGTCAGGCATGTCAAAAGAAGCAGTCACTTCTGTCGGCCGGTCCCGGAAGTAGATATTATTAGTTAACAGTAAGATCAAATATTAAATAAAAATTATAAATATTACTTAAATTTTTGAAATTTGTAAAAACATTCAAGTATATACTTCATTGAATAATTGTTTTTTTTAACGCGAGCCGGCACTACCCCAAATGCTACAAGTATTTTTTTCTTCTTATAAATATTATGCTAATGAAAAACTAACGTAAATTTTGAACACAATGGAGAAAAGCTAGAGCAATCGCCACGTCATATCCGCTCAGAGTAGATCGAGCGGCACATGGTGTACAAGATGGAACTTGTCCCCAAGCAGTGATGCAGTAATGCCGCAACCGGATGGGGAAAGCTCGGTAACGGATGGGGAAAACTCTCTTTCCCGTCTCTCTAAACTACATAGCCTACACGAATCACATTGAAAATCGAAATATATCCTTTCGATACATTTTTTTCTAGAAGATACAAGATCAAGATCACTATGGATTTTGAGACTGACAGACAGGTAGCTTCTGTGAGACATTATAGGATCAGTATTGTTAGAGAAACAGTGTATTTGAAATGAGGGATGACGCGATAAATTTTCCTACTGTTCGGTGACTGCCCTAAATTGTGTTGTTATGGTTGTATTCGTGCAACACAATTACTTCTGTCAATTTAATTCAGGCTGATTAGCCGACTAATGTGCATTAATGGCGAGTCGATCTGCATTAGCATGCAGTGGACTGCCACTTTATACTCCCGTCATGCAGATTATAAAAGAGCTGACAGGTGAAAGATTCCTTGAGTTTGATTTCAGAAGGACATCCTTGAAGATAAAACTTTGGCGAAACGTCCGCACAATGAAATATTCTAGAAACAATTGTGTCGTACACCGGTTTTCATTGTGGTTCACATTTTTCCACCCAAGAAGGAATAAGCATAATCACACACACACACACACACACACACACACACACACACACACACACACACACACACACACACACACACACACACACACACACACACACACACTCACACACACACACACACACACACACACACACACACACACACACACACACACACACACACACACACAGCTGTAATGTTCTGATATACTACAGAATTACAGATATATATCTGTAGTAAGAGTCTTACATATTACATAAGAGCCATACATATTTGCCATACATATTTGCCATACATATTTGCCATACACAGCCTCCATATTTGCCATACATGGCTCTGTGTGACTTTTTCCTATTTCCAGAAATAAAGAGAACCTTAAAGGGCCGTCGTTTTACAGCCGTAGATGACATTAAAAGCGCATCGCTGAAAGAACTAAAGACTATCTCAAAGATCGAGTTTGAGAAGTGTTTCGAGGATTGTAAGAAGCGCTGGCACACCTAATCTCCAATGAAGACTGTTTTGAAGGCGACAACATCAGTGTAGAAGAATAAATAAATATATTGTTCAAAAAATTAAAATTTTCGTTACTTTCTGAACACACCTTGTATATACGCTTTGAAAAGATAAACTTTTTTATTTTTGTCAGAAAAAAATACCTGTTATCAGTTAGATGTTCAAGGCGATATTCTTAAGTCTCGTTTATACAGTACTTTCAGACATGGCACTTAAATTACTTATTACTTTAAACGTAACAAAATTCCTGTTACTTCATATTTAACAGTACCATTTAAATTTAACTACCGTTAATTTTCAGTAATTATATTACATCATAACCTATGTAAATATCGTTTCTGCTCTTACAAAAGGCGCATTAATATTACAGGAAATAAATGATAATAAAGTATAAAAATCGTAAAGTGCTTTACCCATCGCTGCGATTCCTTCATTATAACGATCTGTGCATTAAAATTTATTTATACTGTTTAACTAAAGTGAAACGTTTTGCTTAAGTGCCAATAACATTAAACGTAAATCCAAATATTGTTTATGTATGATCTTAAAATTTTGCTTACAAATTAGTGTAGGGAATGTTTACTACACTTTATACTGTACAAGCTGTTATTTGTAGCTCAGTTTATTTCGTTATTTAATAAACGTAATTGTTTTGGGTTCATTCGGATTAAAATTCTCTAATGTATTTTTTTACTAATATCTTGGATCAGATTTATTTTTGATGTGGAGTTTTATGGCTTCTGGCACGGCGATCAAAGACATATCGTGAAATTAATCCTCTTGGATTCTAGTTCAGTAGCCATGTAGACTGTTGCCATTTTTTTTTTTTTTTTTAACGTGCGACTATTGTGCACACTTGGGCTAATGCAGACGATGGGATGATTTATAGCGTATGAAAATGCCAAGCCCTCGCCGGGAATCGAACCCGGGTTTTCGGGGTGATTATGAACTAGGTCACCGACTGTTGCCATAAACACGGTCATAGATTATATCGCCTGCAGTTTCCTTTTCCTTCTTGCCTAACCTACACACACATAACCTTCGTGGTATGTCCTTATCCTGTTCATGTCTACTCTTAGAAGATCCTATTGCCATTGTTTTCTTATGTTTCCCTTTACCCAGGATCCTTAAGTTCCTGTTCTGGCTCCAAAATGTTGGACTTCCTTTCAGCCCTGACATCGCAGCTTATAAGGGTTGTATTCCTCACACCCAAAGTCTGATCCCTGGAAGGTCTTCTGCTTCTAAATTGTTTTCCTTCTGGTATCGATAGATTTTGTACATCTACTGGTTTCAGATGGTTAGCCCCATCTCTCTATTCTTCCAATGCAAGCTGGATAGGTCCCCATAATGTCTTTACAGTCTGATGCGATTTATTATTTGTGTATTCCATTCAGGCTACAAAATCCCGCTCCATCATATTTTCACTCCTAAAGGCCAGTTTTCCACGTTTAAAAGGTCGTCTTCATCCATCCAAATCCAAAAAAATAAATCTTATTTAAACCCACTTCATGTCGGTGTTTTGAAATCCTTTACCTCCTTACGAAAATTGAGCTGTCAATAAGATGTATATCAAAAGATCACTTTAGCCATTCTTTTTATATTCTTCTTCTTTTCTGCTAGGATTATGGTCACTATCTTCAGTATAACGATCTGCCTTCCCAAGCTTCTACTTTCGTTGACGCGTTTCGGAGAACCTCCATCTTCGAAAACTATATCTATACTGGTCACCAATATTATGGCCCGTCCTATTTATAATTTTCTATCTCCACCTCGTACCCCCTCCTCTATTCAACACGTGTACATTAAACCTGACGTGCTCGCTTCTGATTGGCTCTTCAAAATCATACGTTTTCGCTCGCTTCTGATTGGCTCCCTTCAAACTTTCTCTTCAACAATCGTTCCGACTGTTAATTTTTGAAAATTTTTAGATTTTTAAACGTAATGTCTGCTTGCGACGATATCTGTTCATTTATTATGTTTTCTCCCTTTAATTTAGACCTAAAATTTCCAAGTTCACTAAAATGTTCATACGTCCCAAAAATGGAGGTTGTCCGAAACGCTTCAACGAAAGTAGAATTGACAAAGCTAGGGAAGATAGATAATTGTACTTAACACAGTAATAGTAAGCACATTTATACAACAATTGTATTCACTTTTCATTAGGTATCAAGCCCTTAGGAGTTGAATTTTGAAAAATTCTGACATTCGTTTTTCATTACTTTTGTGTAAAGTACTTATACTGTGTAAAGAAAATCTTACTTAATTTTTTTCCATCCCAAAATTTTATACCTTCCTTATTTCTTTATAAAGTGAACATTGCGGAAGAAACTTCATATTTAGAGCTGAAGCGGTTTCTGATCAGAGATGATGAATCAATCAGTCAGTACATTATATTTTGTATTCACGTTTATTTCGTTTTACTTCTAATTCTGTTTAAGTTCTCGTGTTTGAAATTTTCTATTGCATTGTAAGTTATTAGAATAGACATTAAAAATCCAGAATTGGAACTGAAATGAGAGCGTAATCTGATTTGTGAAACATGTATTTAGAGCACTCAAACTTACGCAAAACCAATTTACATAATACGTTGAACAAATTAGTTTCTCAGTTAAATCAATCTTAATACATAAAAGAAATCCTGATTGACTGACTGATTCATAATCAACGCAGAGCCAAAACTATTTTAGCTAGCGACTTGAAATTTTCAGGGTACATTTACGTTACCATTTAGGCGTGCACTAAGAAATGATTTTGCAAAAATTTGATTTTAACGCCATTAAACTACCTACCCAGTCCAAATTTAATAAACAACGTACAGCCAGTAGTATAATAGCAAGAGACTTGAAATTTTCAAGATACCTTTTTACAACAATTATAAGGTGCAATTAGAAAGGATTGTGCAAAAAAATTATTTTAACGCCATTAGACTACTTACTCAATCCAAATTTAATAATCAACGTACAACCGAGACTTGAAGTTTTCAGGGTACGTTCTTACAACAATGTCAAGGTACACTAAGAAAGGATTTTGCAAAAATTTCGTTTTAATGCCATTTAAACTACTTACCCAGTCCAAATTTAATAAACAACGTACAGCCGAGACTATTATAGCTAGAGACTTATAAATTTAAAGTTATATAAATAACTTCAAATTTTCACCTTCTTTCAACAATGTCGATGTGCACTAAGAACGGATTATGCAAACATTTGATTTTAACGCCATTAAACTATTTACCCAGTCCAACTTTAATAATCAACGTACAGCCGAAACTACAATAGCTGAAGATTTGAAATTTTCAGAGTTACCACATGTAGGGGTGCACTGAAAAACGATTTTCCAGTATTCAACTCCTAATGAGGTAAAAATGAGGTACAACAATTTTTATTGGAAAAAATATGTTTTTCGTCTGACCTTCTTAAAACGTAACATAGTCACTCTTAAATATAAGTAATGAAATTTATGTATAACCATTTCCCAAAACTCATTCCCTAAACAGATTGAAGGGGGGTAGGAAATGTAAAAAAGGGGTATACAATTTTGCATTGAACAAATATTTGTTTTGGATCCGTATATTCTAGAAATATGCTATGAAACACAAATAATGAAAATAATGAAACACATATTTCAACATTTTTTCTAATTCATTTCCTAAAGGAATAAAAATGTGAAAAACAGGTATAATTATAGAAAAAAGAGTGTTTTCATTGAAAAAAATATTTTTTATCGGATATTCTTAAAAGTAAACAAAATATTGTAAAACACAAATTATGGTACACGTAATTTGGATCCCATTTACGATAAAAATAGGAGCCAATCCCCACCCCGAATTCATCCTCTAAAAGAACACACAAATATAAAAATGTAAAAATGTTTGTATTGGAAGAAAAATATTTTTTATCAGATTTTCTTAAATTCGAATGGAACACGTTTGACGACAATAAAACAACATATTCAGGTTATAATATTTTTTCGTATTCACTGTAAAATAATCACGAGTTTAGATGATCCCGCTTTTAATAATATATTTTTGTATGTTTCTAAATTATCTCATTACAGTTTAAGTTTTGTGGGCGAAGCTGCGACAGGTAATGCTAGTTTATTATAAAAAAATCGTTAGTTTCATTTTTTAATCTGATTGACAATTGAAATCAGCATTAGGTAACAATTTTTAATGAAATTTCAAGTGAGAATTAATACAAAAAACGTTATTGTCTAATTGGCAAACAACTTAATGTTTTTGAGTTTTAGGTATGTTAATTTATTTGCTAATACATTTTGTTTCAAATTTAACAACTATACATCTATTCGGTTATGAGTCTAAAATACAATTTTCAGCAAAATCTAAATTTATATTTTGAAAAATAGGTAATTCTGTGGCATTCTATAGTTGTCGAAAAATATAGACAGATAAACTAAGTTTTGCTTTATTCTGTATTTTGTGCTACATTTAATAATCATAGAAATATTCTTGTTTGACGTTTATATTAAAACAATTGAAAGACAAAATTTTTAAATTTATCTTTCAAATAAATCAACTTTAAATCGTTCTTTCCTTTCGTCTGTACTGTTCTTTGTAATTAAATCATTCACGACATCCTTTTCGTTTTCGTTTAGTAAAGCGAACATTCCACTGAACTTTGTCGCTACAAAATACTTCAAATTAATTTCTGACTTCATTAGTTCCAAACGCAAACAAAAACTCAAAAACCGTTTCAACGTATAACCGCCCACCCAGCCCCATTACAGACTGTTTGTTTTCCGAAGGTAAATGCAATCTTGTTCGCTGAGCTCATAATGGAAATTTCCTTGTGAGTTTAGATTCTTATCGGTATAAACGAGTTTTGCTGTAATGGACATTTAATTGAAATGAGATTTTAAGATTACAAAAAGGATCTGGGTGGTTACCAAAGAGCTGTGTTGTAGCTATTATGAGGTAACTAATTGATGAAATTTTGAGCAAGCCACTGTGTCATTAACGTGATTGAAGCGAATTTCCAAAAGTTTTATATATTAATGTTTTTAAACTTTAAAGCCACCATAATAAACAATATTAAAATTTGCATTGTAGTAAAACCTCGATATAACGAATCTCATTGGTTGAAAGGAAATACTAGTTAAATCGGAATATTTTTAACGGGTTTTGGTATATTGAGGTTATGTTCGGTCAGTATTCGTTTCTGAGGGGTTTACTGAAAACTACAATAGAACCTCTATATAACGAACATATTTTCAACCTCTATTTTACGAATGATTTTCAACTGTAGAGCTTACTTCTACACTGACGGTATTATGAGATGCACTATGTCGTAGAAACTACTGACTGTCGTTTGGGGGGGGGGCAGAAAGCAAGCGGTATTGCGCTGTTGTTTTCATGTCGAGGCATGCTTCTGTCACAGACTGTACTGTACAGTTTTTATAAATTGCTGGTTTTTCGTTATGTAGGGGTTTCGTGCTTCATTCTAGTAAAATTGTATTTTTTTATTAATACAAGTTCTTTATAAAGTTGTATACTTTATTCTATTATTATAGTTGTATTCTTAACATTGTCATTGCAATGTATTTCAAATTAATTTCTGACTTCATTAGTTCCAAACGCAAACAAAAACTCAAAAACCGTTTCAACGTAACCGCCCACCCAGCCCCATTACAGACTGTTTGTTTTCCGAAGGTAAATGCAATCTTGTTCGCTGAGCTCATAATGGAAATTTCCTTGTGAGTTTAGATTCTTATCGGTATAAACGAGTTTTGCTGTAATGGACATTTAATTGAAATGAGATTTAAGATTATAAAACGGATCTGGGTGGTTACCAAAGCGCTGACTTTGCTGTGTTGTAACCGTTAGTGGTTAATTGTGAGGTAGTTTTTTAAATGATGGAATTTTGAACACGCAACTGTTTCGCTAACGTGATGGAAACAACAATGAATAACGTTACGTAAAACAAACATACAGTACAAAATGGCGGCAAGAATCTCATCCTGAGATATTATTCGTACATTTATAAATATGTATATTACAAGTAATTAGTTTAGAAAACCTATACAGTTTTATAGGTTAATATTTAATTAAAATCACTTTATTGTAAACATGGTGTTCTGCACGCGCGCGCTCGTGCGCGCGTATGTGTCTGATGTCACTTCGCAGATCGGTAAATTAAATGGTTTTACCGGATGTGATATAATTTTTATTCTCAAAGTAGCGTTTACGGTTTGATCGAAATCCTTAAATCCGGTTTTGAGGAATTCCGATTTACAACAGTTTTTCAACAAAAATGTATTATTAAAATTAATACAAAACTATTCCCGAAAAAAATATAACCGGAATTTAAGCAGAACGTATTTAAAGGCAAATTCCTTCAATATGTACGGACGTACAGGAAGTCAGACAAATAAATAAAAAATATCTGTTTGGATACAAATAAATTGGGAACAATTACGTCTTTTAGATTAGATGTGTTCTTTAGATGTTATGAAGTTTGATGGCCCCAAGCATCACGATCAAAGCACCTACTGTGTAACTACGCCTCTAGAATTATAGATCAGTAGACTGGAGACTTCAATGAGTTTCAGCATTCTACAGATTAGCTTATTCTGCTAAATATCCGTAAGGTCCTGAAAGCAAAACGCCCTCTGGCTCCTACTGGCAAACTTCACAATCGCCGATTATGTGGCCTGAAGTTTCCTCTTCCTTCCTGTATATTGTTTATCCGTGGTACATTCCTATCCTGTTCTTCCGCACCCTCAGACTAGAATGCTATTTTCCTGAGTTACGTTTTACCCAGGATCGTCATATTTCTGGCTTAACTCTGTCATCGCAACCATGAAAGATTAGTATTTTTCACACCAAGCTTTAATCCTTCGAAAGTCTTCAGCTTCCAGATTTCATTAAAAGCCACTTTGCTAACTCTCCTCACTTCTCAGTTTACGGATTTGCGCTCCTGACAGACGTTTGTACATCACAAAGTCTGTCCGATTTTGATAAGCTGTTTCTGTTTGTGTTTTAGGTTAGACGCACTTAAAAAAAAACTTTGTGTATTTCCTTCCCACACACTTAAAATGATTTCCTATCAGTGGTCTATCTATTCACCTCGTAAAGGCTGCCGCGGTTTTGAAACTCTATTGTTCCACCTTCAGGCCGTGATACAAATCGTTAAATCCCTCTGTCGAGGTCGTCACAAAGTCAAACAAAATATTAAAAACATACGTCACAAACACTGAACACTACTACACGATTAAAAAACGTACGATGAAATTTGGTTTGGCCAAATGATACGTGCGACTCGCGTTTGTACGGATGTATTTGTACAACGGATCAAACAAAGTCCGGATGTAACTGCGTACGAATCGCGTTTGTAGCTTGGCCAAGCCGAAATTCATGATGAATATTTTAAACGTGTAATTGTGCTCAGTGTTTGTGACGTATGTTTTTAATGTTTCGTTTGACTTTGTGACGACCTCGCTAAAGGGATTTAACATTTTGTATCACGGCCTGAAGATGGAACAATAGAGTTTCGAAACCGCGGCAGCCTTTACGACGTGAGTAGATAAACCACTGACGGGAAAAATAGGTCATAATCCTAATATGTAGTTCGGTGGCTATGTTGGAATAATGAAAATGATTTCGTTTTCGGCTTAAAACTTTCTCCGTCGTCTTCCAGTTTCTAGCTTCCATTTTTCTCTGTCATTCCTTAAGTCTTGATCAAATCCGCTCTCTCTCTCACTTTTTTTTATTAATTCCTTCTCTCAACTTCCTCTTTTTCTGCGACCATGTGGTTTCCATTTTAAAATCATTTCGGGAAGTCAATTTTAGTCCATCTTTTGGACATGGCCAAACCGTCGAAGTTGCTTTGACTTGATGTCGTCTACAATGGTGTGCTTCACATTCAAAATTTCACGGATTCTTACCTTTATCTTCTCCCGTTTCGACCGAACTGCGAGTTTTTGGCAAAAGTCAATTTCTCTATCTTCAAGAAATTTTTTTTTTTTTTTTTTTTTTTTTAACGTTCGACTATTGTGCACACTTGTGCTAATGCAGACGATGGGATGATTTATAGCGTATGAAAATGCCAAGCCCTGGCCGGGAATCGGACCCGGGTCCTCGGGGTGAAAGCCTAGTACGCTATCAACTAGGCCACCGAGGCGGCTAATGGTCATACTTTGCTTCCACATGACTTTTCATAATTGTATTATTATATATTCAATGTTTATTTATTTTTGATGTCTGTTGATCCCACATAATGCTGTTCAGTATCATTATTGCTCTTCTTTCCAAGGTTCTTTATACAAAATATTCTCATAAATGTGCACATTATATCGGTATTTTAATTAATTCAATTAAAAAAAAATCTATACAATCTTCGTACACAATTTATACCACCAGAGAATCGTTATACAACCACACGTACAACCTATATTGTATATGCAGAGTTAATTAGATTTAATCCTTGAAGGTCTTTTGAATATATTTACATTGTTGACAAGCGTGATATGCAAAGAGGTTGGACACGGAACTATTTTGTATGCACTGCAGTGTCCAGAGCTGCTACAGTAAGCTGCTACAGTAAGCTGCACAAGCGTAAGTGACCTTATGCAACCGGGAGTATTTTTTCGAAAATTTTATATGGTCCTTAAGTAGATGCGAAATTCTGTTCGTACGGCATAATATTTTTACGTTATTATGTATAAATGTGAAATTGGAATCCAGAGCACTGATCAATACTAGTTTTCAAGTGTTCCATTTAAAACGTAAACGTACCAACTAAAAAACATAAAGCCTTTGTTAAAATACTAATAATTGTTGTACGCAACTCTCTCGCGAAAGTAAAATATTTTACTTTATCTTAATATTTTTAATTTTTTTTTGTTTTGTTTAACGTCCGACTAATGTGCACACTTGGGCTAATACAGACGATGTAATGATTTATAGCGTATGAAAATGCCAAGCCCTCGCCGGGAATCGAACTCGGGTCCTCGGGGTGAAAGCTATCCACTAGGCCACAGAGGCGGCTGTAATATTTTTGAAATTGCAGTTTCAATGTCATAATTAACATTTTAATCTGCATATATTTGCATTTTAAACGTTCAAATTACGTTGAAAAAAACGAAAATGAACCCTGACCTTCGTGAAAGTAAATTTCTTATTTTCAACTGTTTTTTTTTTTTTTTTTTAAAACGCTCATTTATACAGTCAGTAACGATAATTGCGATTGTGAGAACAGATTTTAAAAAATATTAAAGACAAAAAGAACCAATTTTTTAACTATTTGGAATGGCCGCCATTTTGAAAAAAACTTGTCCAAGGTCAACATAGATTTTTTACCAAGAAAAAATCAAATAGGACTACAAGTGTGAACGTGGGCTTGTTTACACACACGCGCGTTCTTCTTGATTTGCAGTAAAATTAAGACTCGTTTGTCTTAAGTAAAAATAAAAGAAACTCCGTTGTCGTTTGTCTGTTTGTACATGTATTATACTTCTGTACTTATATTATTATAAGCCGCCTCCGTGGCCTAGTTGATAGTGTACTGGGCTTTCAACCCGAGGACCCGGGTTCGATTCCCGGCCAGGGCTTGGTATTTTCATACGCTATAAATCATTCCATCGTCTGCATTAGCCCAAGTGTGCACAATAGTCGAACGTTAAACACCAAAAAAAAAAAAAAAAAAAAAAAAAAATATATATATATATTATATAGATACTGTACTTCAATTATTTGAATACAATAATTAAAAAGATATCTGATTGACATTTTTTTCGTTATTTTAAAGCGAAAAAGTAAATTGAGGCTGTTTTCGCTTCCTAAATGTAAGTGTGAGTGTAAAATGTTAAAGTTGGTTTTTTATAAGTATCAGCTGATTATAAGGTATTATTTAACAATATTCCTACTAAAAGATCCTAATTTGTTTCAGTATTTCAATTGAATTATATTGTTTTTGTACCTAAATTAAATTATTCTAAAAATATGTACGATTAAATGATTTCACTTCAATAATTTGTGTAAGATATTATTTATTCAACATGAATCGATGTTGGGCTAATGTTTTTTCAAACTACCAATTAGTGTAACGTCATAAGCCCATCACTTTGACATATGATACACGAGAGGATTTGTTACTATCATTGGTGGCGATGTGTGGCCATTGTAGTAACTATAATAGCCTACATTGTAACTTATAATTTACGACCTTGGTAACATAATAGGGAGATGGGCAATTATTGTTTAGCTGCATACGAAATAAGGTCAAAGGGTTACACATTGATGAAGTCCAAGGTGTTTATTAGGTAAATATATTGTGTTTTTGTAATCTAAATAATAACCTGTTCAGTAACAGAGAGTTGTTTAAGAGTTCGTCCATATTTTGAAAGAAACAAATAATTTATTTTATTTAACCAAAAATAAAAATTATTTTTTCTCTTCCTTTTTGTTTTAAATAAGATAATTTGTTCGAAAACACGACAAATTAATCTAGCTAGTTTTTATAAACATAACCTAAAACCTATTTTATCCTATCAGCTGTTAAATGAAATCAGCTGATCGTTACGAATTAATATAAAACAACTGATCTCTTACTATAACATAACTGGTTTTTAACAACATAATCTTAAATTTATTATAGTCTATCAGCTGTGCAATGAAATCAGCTGACCGTTACGAATTAATATAAAACAACTGATCTTTTACTATAACATAACTGGTTTTTAACAACATAATCTTAAATTTATTATAGTCTATCAGCTGTTCAATAAAATCAGTTGATCGTTACGAATTAATATAAAGCAACTGAAATACTATAACTGCCAATGTAAATTAGTGCACTCATATCACGCAAATTCCAACAGGAAAACCAGTCCTAAAACTCGATACATATTAAAAAATATCAGTTCTTTAATAAATATATTAATATTAATAAATTTAATAAATTTGAATAGCCTCCTATCGATCTAATTTAATATGATACTTTTAATAGACTAATTACTTTATTTGTTAAATAAGGATTCAACCTCATTCTGTGAACAATAGAAAAGGACAAATCTTCAGATCACGAGGAAAGGAAGCGCCTAATCAGCTAAGTGTAGAGACAGACGGTTTTAATATGGCAGAGCTATCGGGAACTTAATTCTAAAGAGATATAGGAATGGCACGAACTTTTTCCTCATATATACAGAGATACCGTAGTTTTAGGAAAAATTATTAGTAAATTTTCATTGGAAAATGAATTCTCGGTGATTTTTCATTTAGCCATTCGGCCATTTTCGTTGCAAAAGTGGCCATGATTTAAAGTAGATCCGATA
This sequence comes from Callitettix versicolor, assembly GCA_022606455.1. NCBI lineage: Eukaryota > Metazoa > Arthropoda > Insecta > Hemiptera > Cercopidae > Callitettix > Callitettix versicolor. The sequence goes on from CM040191.1 coordinate 59,002,828, forward strand.
TCTTCAAGTGAGCATCGATTTCTAAATCAAACTGGAAGTGTTTTAGCACGCTCACGTTAGTAATTTTGTTTAATTTGCAAACGTTGCACGAGAATCGATTATAACAATAGCTTGGACGTGTTCGTTAACCAGTAAGTTTAGTAGACAGTTTCAACATGGCTGTCATTTCACATCTTTAAAAATTCATAAAATTTTTGTCCTAAATATATTTGAACGACGGCAATGAGCGTTAAAATCGGCACAAATTAGCATTTTCAATTCTAAATATCCGTCGATAACAAGAAAATTATTTTCATCGCGGTCAGGATTCATTTTCGTATGATGAAATCAAAATTTCTAATTTCAATTTTCGACGATTGCAAGCCACCACAATTTTATTTTTGACCATTCAGTAGGCATCCGTACTGAGTATAAGCCTAGGTATCCAAGCTTATATTAAAGCTGCATAGTTTATTTTTTGCATTAAATTTTTTCACCGTGAGTTGATCCTAACTCAAGTTGTTGATCTTACTGTTGCATTGAAGCCAAATACAAATGATTCCGAACATGCGAACAAACAGTCTTGCATATATTATTACGCTAAGAATTCCGATCGTTTTTGCAACAAAAATAAGGATCTTCTTTATTAAAATTACATATATATGGTACATACACGTTCGTCAGAACACCAGGGAACACACACGCTTCACAACGTTTCCATTTTGAGGCATACAATAAAATAAAACCGACTTAAAACCGATTAAAAATGTCTGTAAACAAAATTTCAAGAGCGGTATAAAGTGCCCACGCGAGATTAGTGCACAACGCAAGCATTAGTGACAAATAATTGTGTGTGTACCAAAACAGCTGATTGCTAAAAAATACATTGTTGAATATATTATTTAAATTATTACTGTATCCAGTAATAATAGTACTGTATGATGTTCTCGAATCATCATCGGCAAAACAACCTAGGCCAGTTCTAACATGTAAGGTATGTTATGTAAGATTCATTTATTGTAGGTTTCATTTGTCAATATTTTAACAAGGTACAATGTTAGAATTCATTATTTTGTTGGTTATATTTTGAAATAGAAAACAAAGTAGATATATTGTATTATTTAACCTAAATACGAGGTGTGTTCAGAAAATAACGAGAATTTATAAATTTCGCGGGCTTGGAGAGTCCGATTGTCAAACATTTATTTTATTATGTTGGTATACATGCTCTTGAAGTATGTTAAAACTTTCAGCTGTTTTCATTGTTGACGTTGTCAGTGACAGCCACTAAGGTTATACGTGTTTTTACGAGTTCGGCGATTTTCGTTTGTTAAAAGAAATAGATCAAAGAATTTGTATCAAATTTTGCGTAAAAAATGGAATAAAATGTAACAAAGTGTGTGAAATGTTAACAAAGGCCTATGGTGAGTCTGCTATGAGTAAAGCAAGAGTTTACGAGTGGTATAAGCGTTTTCAAGAAGGCCGTGAAGACTTTGAAGATGACGAACGCCCTGGACGTCCCAGCACATCAACAACCGAAGAAAACGTGGAAAAAGTGAAAAAAATGGTTATTAACAATTGCCAAATCTCAATTAGAGAGGTTGCTGATGATGTTGGCATATCGATTGGATCATGTCATGACATTGTTTCCAGTGTTTTGTGTATGAAACGCGTGGCAGTAAAATTCGTTCCAAAATTGTTGAATTTTGACGAAACACAGCGGCGAATGGAAGTTTCTCATGAGTCACTAAATAAATTCAACGACGATGCAGAATTACTGAAACGTATTATAACAAGTGGCGAAACATGGGTTTACGGATATGACGTCGAAACTAAGGCTCAATCATCCCAGTGGAGGCATTCTGGATCGCCAAGACCGAAAAGGACTCGATAAGTGTGGTCGCACGTAAAGGCTATGCTCACTGTGTTCTTCGATATTAATGGCATAGTGCATTATGGATTCCTGCCACCAGAGAAACAGTCAATAAGGAGAACTACCTACAAGTTCAACGCCGTTTGCATGAAGCAATCCGATAAAAACGCACGGATCTGTGGAAAAACAATTCATGGCTTTTGCATCACAATAATGCACCAGCTCACACTTCATTGCTTGTTCGAGAATTTTTAGCCAAAAACAGTACTGTAACGATGCCCCATTCTCCATATTCGCCAGATATTGCTCCGTATGACGTTTTCCTATTTCCAAAAATAAAGAGAACCTTAAAGGGCCGTCGTTTTACAGTCGTAGATGACATTAAAAGCGCATCGCTTAAAGAACTAAAGGTTATCTCAAAGATCGAGTTTGAAAAGTGTGTCGAGGATTGGAAGAAGCGCTGGCACAAGTGCATATTCTCCAATGGGGACTATTTTGAAGGCGACAACATAAATGTAGAAGAATTAATTATTATTTTGTTCAAAAAATTAAAATTATCGTTACTTTCTGAACACACCTTGTATAATGAATGGCACTGCTGTAAAATAATTAAAAATGTAATTGCTGTACATTATTCGTTTCACTGCGAAAGGTCCCGTGGGCGCACGCTTTATAATAACAGTAATAATAATAACGTAAATATATTTCAACATTAACCAATATTTTTAAAAATGGCGTTCTCACATTTTAATCATCAGAAAAAATTACGAGTTTTTTTATGTACGAGTTTTTTAAATACGAGTTTCCATTTTCTTGTACGATCTTGAATATGAGCTAAAAATATCAATATAGGCTATACATTTTTTTGAGTGTATAATCAATATAAATAGTTTATTTAAATGCAATAACTTGGGCCTACATTGTTCGTACTGGATATATCCAGTCGCAAGAAACATTTTATTTAACAATTGGGATTTCAAATATACATTCTATGTCCAATCTGTAAACAGTTAATAAAATATAATGGCGTATCTGTGGTTTTTAATCAATGATGAATCGGTCAATAAAATTTTATTGAAAACAGCGCCATATTTAACAGCGACGAAAATGATATAAATATGTGACTCGCTCATATTTTGTATTTATTTGCCGGACCTCAAACCAATCAATTCGAATCACGTTCCGTTTATGTTATTCCAAATAAAACATAGAATTCATTTTTTATCATTTTTAGCGTATTTTCATTGGATAATGAGTAATTCAAACGGCAATCATGGTAATACCCAGACCCTGGACATTGAAATAAGTTAGCATTCTATGTATACATACTAATACATGGTTTAGAAATCTCACGTTCGCTATTTTAGTCCGATTTTGTTCAAAATAACGACTTGCTAAGGTTATTATTGCATTGCGATATTCTAAATGTATTGTATTGTACTTTCTTTATATATTTCTGAGGTGTTCAGTTACAGCGCCTTCTCCAGTCTTTTCATAAAGTACGGGCAACTCCCTCATTTCTAATTGGTTATTTCCAATTCATTATTGAGATACTTGCAGGTACTTGTTGTGCTAATTCCACTTCAATTCCTCCCCCCCTATCACGGAGGTTGTGCACCATTTTTGTGCGGTGACTTCCCACTCATTTTATTTAAATTCTTACATATGGAAACATGAGTAGCTAGGATAATTACGCCCGACCATACAGAGCTCTAATGCATGGGTCTAATGCTCTAAGGTGCACTGAAAGCTCCAAAGGTATCCCCAGGGCTCTGTTTGATACACCATTAGGCCAGTGTCATACATTCCATCAGCACGGGTCGCTTTATACTTTATCGTTAACCAGGTTTTGTAGAGTAGTGAATGATTTTGTCTTGAGTAGATGAGTGAGAGTAGTGTATATATATATATATATATACGTACATACATACATACATATGCACCCACCCACCCACACACACACACACACACACAGAATGGGTTGACGTAAGACTCTGCTTCAGGGAACATCTCATGGCAGTTAGTGAAAAGGCGGAGAACGTGGCAGGAGCACTTTGCAGGTTCATGTCGAAATTGGGAGGTCTTTTTTTTTTTTTTTTTTTTTTTTTTTGTTTAACGTAAAAACACCTGTCTGTCTGGGAGGTCCAAGACAGGCACGCCGCCGACTGGGGTAGTAAACGACTCCGTGCGTTGCTGCGTGACGTGAGTGGTTACCGCACAGTTTCCTACGCTGCATGCGTAGTGGCGGGCGAACCTCCAATGGAGCTGATGGCTGATGAAAGAGCGAGGCTCTATTGCCGCAAGCGAAGGGCTGAGCTGCGGTATAGTCATACAATGGCAATTACAGAGGAGCGAAATCGGACCCTGGAGACATGGCAGCGACAGTGGGACGAATCAACAAATGGACGATGGATATACCAACTCATAGGTAACATCCAGGATTGGTGCAACAGGGATCATGGGGAGGTGGATTTCTATCTCACAGATTCTCACTGAGCACGGTTGCTTTCAGGCTTACTTGTTCCGTTTCAGGCTGGAAACAGACTCGGCTTGTCCCCTCTGTCTTCCAGCAGTGGAGGAAGATGCGGAACATGTGTTTTTCCGGTGTCGGAGATTCGACGAGGAAAGGATGTAGCTGCAAACATATCTGCGAGGCAAAATTACACCGGAAAGTCTGGTTGCGACAATGATGGCTTCAGAGGCCAAATGGAGAGTCATTGCGGGATTTGCTGCAGTGATCATGAAGAGGTTGAGGCTGAGGGTCGAGAAAGGAGAGCCAAGGCTGTGGAAGAGTAAGCGGTCAGCCAGTCCACCTTCCTACGAAGTACCCTACCCCAGGTAGTCTATAAAAGATTTTTTCCACCTTTTTTTGGCATCGCAAAAAAAACACACACAAACACATAAACACATACACACACACACACACTCACTCACTCTCTCTCTCTCTCTCACACACACACACTCACATACACACATACACACACTCACTCACTCATACACACACACGCACACACACACACACACACACACACACACACACACACACACACACACACACACACACACACACACACACACACACACACACACACACACACACACACACGCACACACACACACACACACACACACACACACACACACACACACACACACACACACACACACACACACATACACACACACACACACACACACACACACACACACACACACACACACACACACACACACACACACACACACACACACACACACACACACACACGTACACACTCAATCGTCCCCTCATGGAATAATCCAGTAGGATTAGCAGTCATTTCCCGTCCCGGGTCTGGAAGTTACCATGATTATTTCACCAATAGCTCATTTTCAGATGGATTTTCACTAATGATACCTGCCGAACCTTGTTAAATTTTTCCAAATTTATTTTCGAATCGTAATTTTCAAATGCGGAAAATTTCAGTTTGCATTTTCTTGTTTGAACGTCAGTTAAATTGATTTTAAAAATTTAACCGAACTTCCTGTTTTTCCATCCTGTGTGTTATCGAAAATTACATCCTTTAGGTATTGTTTTAGCATTATTAAGTAATTAACATAAACAAGTAACTAAAATGATTTTTATCCTACGATTTTAAAGTACGGTTCTCTTAGTTCAAATATTTAGGTAACAGATAGCGCCACGCTATCAGTGACTTGTACACCGTAGTGATATCGATATTTGTTGGAAAGGAATACCATGGTGTGTATAGACATACTGTGCAACTTGTATGAGTCCGCACATTCGGCGATATGGTGGGGGTACGAAAGCCTTTTCTTAATAAAATCTTTAGCCAATTAAATATGATATGGTTTTCTGTAGGATGTGAATTTGTTCCGCTTAAGGAGTTGACCTAAATGTTGTTTTATTTAAAAAACCAGCGCAAATGATATCAGCGCCTCGGCTATCATTACCATCTTCCATCTACATGTAGCGGAAAGTGCGAAGTCATGCCGGTTGCACAGTACGCTTAGACGCTCGATACAGGCATGCGTCGAAACGCCAAGCGTCGGACCCAGCGCACAGTTCAGTGTCTAGTGTTACTGGCGCGGCGGTGGTCGTCCGACCTAACCTAACATACCTCCGTTATACCTGAGCGCACGTAATACAAGTACAATTTTAGTTGGAACTGTCGCAAATGAGTCCGCACTGTTTGAAATGATTTTGTGAAGTGGGTGTTTTAATTATGTTGGAACTTAGTTTTATTGAAGTGTTTATAATTTGTAGTTCGAATGCGACGGAACTTTTGTAAAAAGTAAGTGAAAAAAAACTTTTTTTTGATAAAAAATATTGATTTTTACACATTTTCTACAAATTTAAATGCGGCATCAAAGAATGTAAATAGTATACTGTCAATTTAAATTTATTATCGGATAATATCAAACAAAATTTTTAATATTTAAAATACTTTTGTTTTATTAATTTTAAAAAGTTTTCTTTACTATATATTCATTTATATAGGATACTATACAGTTATGATTTTTTGTACCATCTGTACAAGTTTTAATCGTAAAAGTTTTATTTTATATTGTCTTTAAGAACTTAGTTTTTAAGACATAAATTTTATTTTTAAAAGCAGTCACAATTAAAAGTTTTGCTGTAAGAGAACCTTGTTCATTAAGCATTTATTGTAACATTTATAATATTCTATATTAACCTAAAGAATTAACTTTCTAGCTTTTATTAAATTAATAAAAGGGATAAACAATTTTAATTTATCACGATACAATTACATTGTTATATTGTGATCATAGGAGAATAGAAATTTTCAGTGAAGACAAAAACAGTTTTTCTAACTTGGGTGTACGTCGGTCAGTCTGTTCTGATTGTTGGAGACAAAACGGACAACCGATTTCGATAAAATTTGACATATTTGTGTAATACTAACACATACGAAATTATTTATATTTTTCATTGGTACTAACGATTTTTAATAAAAGTTTGCACAAATTTGTAAGAACAACAGAAAAACTTGAAAATCAACCAAATTTATCAAAATACGTGCATTGGTTTTTGCTGCAATTCTAGGTGATATATGTAGTTACACACAAGCAAGTGTAGCGAATATGATGTGAAAGTAAATCTAAAATAGGCTATTAAATTAAGGATTTTAATGTTTTTTCCTTACTTTCAAAACGAAAAATACTCACATTAAGTGTTTTTTAAAAAATAGGCTAATTTACTTTTTTCTCTTCCATATTTTCCGAAACTATTTTTTTAAATCAAACAACAATTAAATTAAACAAACATGATACTTTGTCTAGCTGAAAACAAGAAAAAATATCGCTTAAAATTTTCTTATCAAATTCACTGATACATTTTTTAAATTCGTAATCGTGCATCTTTCGGTGGAAAAATTATAATTTGGATAAATAATTAAACAAATAAATCTCCTTTAACAATACTTATTCAGTAGGAGAGAATTATTGATGTTTAAGAATAAATTCGCTTTGGATTTCCCGTTATGTTTTTAGGAAGATATGTCCTCTTATGTCCTGTGTTAAAAGTGTTTTCGAAACTCAGAAGAATTATACCAAAGATAACGTTCATCAAGATCGATTTTTTGCGCTAGAATATGATATATTGCAACTTTATGCCAAAATATTTAGAGCCGTTTGCGAACAACAAACATACATACGTACAGAAATAATCCATTGAATACTTTTTTATCATTACTTTTTTTTAGTAGGTCCATACAAAAAGCGTTTTTCTAATTATAACGAATTTTTCGAAATCAATTGCACATACAAATCCATTACTTTGAGCCTGAAAATAGTAAATTCCAGCGTAATGTTGAAATTATTAGAGCCGTTTTTGAAGTAAGAACATACAAAAATAACTTCTAATAAGAAACATGACCCGTACGACTCAATTTTACATTTCCATTGGACTTTTCGTTATCAATATTTTTGAAGGTAGATCAGGACAAAACACGTTTTTCCGATGATAACGCGTTTATCAAGATCGATTTTTTTGAGTATAAAATGATATTCAAAACATTATATCAAAATATTTAGGGCTGTTTGCGAGAAAAAGGACATAGAAAATAGTTTGTTAAATTTGTTGTTATAAAACATTGCTCTATACGATTCAATTATACATTTTCCATTGGACTGTCGTTATCAATATTTTTGAAGGTAGATCAGGACAAAACACGTTTTACCGATGATAACGCGTTTATCAAGATCGATTTTTTTGAGTATAAAATGATATTCAAAACATTATATCAAACTATTTAGGGCTGTCTGCGAGAAAAAGGACATAGAAAATAGTTTGTTAAATTTCTTATTATAAAACGTTGCTCTATACGATTCAATTATACATTTTCAATTGGACTGTCGTTATCAATATTTTTGAAGAAAGATCAGGACAAAACACGTTTTTCCAATGATAAAACGTTTATCAAGATCGATTTTTTGTTATTATAAATGGTATTCTAACATTATATCAAAGTCTTTATATCTCTTTGTGAAAAAAGAAACACACAGAAAAATAGTTCGTTAAAATTGTTCTTATGAAACACGGATCTATACGACTAAAATATTCGTTCGCTTTGGATTAACAACTAATATCGTATTTTTAAAGTAGGTCCTGATGAATCGCTTTGTCTCATTAAAACAAATTTCCCGAAAACATACAGGACTACCTGTTTAGAACGTTTACTTTAAGCAATAAAATGGTATATTCTAAAATCGTGTCGTAATTGTTAATGTTTTCGAGGCAAAAAGGACATACAAAAATGACTCGTTTAAATAATGCTAGTAAAAAATATGACTTTGTAAGACTCAAAAATTCATTTCCGGTGGACTTGTCGTTATCTGTATTTTTGTAGTTAGATCCTCGTTTTTCCCGATGATAACGCGTTTATCAAGATCGATTTTTTCAGTTATAAAATGATATTACAATTTTCTATAAAACTTTTTAGGACTGTTTGCGACAAAAAAGAATGTATCTACAAAAATTACCAATATGTTTTTTACGATACATTATTTATTCGCTTTTGATTTATCATTACTATTAGATATTTAGGTATATCCTAAAATTAGAAAACGCATTTTTATAATTTGTTTTTTTAGGCAGAAAATGGTATATTCTAATATCATGTCAATATCATCAGTGCCTTTCACTAATTAAAAAGCCATGTATACAAATATAGCTCGTTTAAACTTCTTTATGAAATACTCGTATAATCTTTTGCAAATCAATTGTTAATTCGCATTGGATTTATCGTTATCGTTAGGTATTTAGATAGGTGATAATGTGGATCGTGATTTTTTCAAATTTAAAACGATTATTTCCCAAAAGTAAGACAGGTCAGCATCGATTTTTTAAAACAGATAATTCTATATTTCAAAAATATGTATATTAAAACAACAAAACACACACACACACACACACACACACACACACACACACACACACACACACACACACACACACACACACACACACACACACACGGTAATGTAGATCGTGTTTTTTCAAATTTAAAACGATTATTCCCAAAAGTGAGACAAGTCAGCGTCGATTTTTTAAAACAGATACTGCTTTATTTCAAATATGTATATTAAACACAACAACACACATACTTACACACACACACACACACACACACACACACACACACACACACACACACACACACACAAACACGATAATGTGGATCTTTTTTTTCAAATTTAAAACGATTATTTCCCAAAAGTGAGACAAATCAGCATCGATTTTCTAAAACGTATAATTCTTTATTTCAAAAAAATTGTGTATATTGAACACAACAACACACACACACACACACACACACACACACACACACACACACACACACGATAATGTGGATCGTGTGTTTTTCAAATTTAAAACGATTTTTTCCCAAAAGTGAGACAAGTTAACATCAATTTTTTTAAACAGATAATTCTATATTTCAAAAATATGTATATTAAACACAACAAAACACACACACACACACACACACACACACACACACACACACACACACACACACACACACACACGAAACACCGCTTAATATTGACGGGTTTATAATATCCCTCGTACATAATGCATGCATTATATTTAATTATTATTTAAGACTTTACGAAATTTCTTTTAAAAATGGTCGAGTGCCGCGCCTGCTTTCCGATTCTGTAAGGGCAAGATTTGAATTCTTAAGTTCATTCTTAACGAGAGGTTTTTACATAAAGGAATTTCCTGGGTTTAATTAAATTAAAACGGTAGAAGGTCCAAGAGAGTTTCTGGGAGGAACAAATATAGGCTAAGCGTGAGAGAGCGGCGGGAATAATAATAAATTTTTTTAATTCACAATATTAAAATTTACTTACACACACACACACACACACACACACACATGCATACATATATTATTGTACAAGCGTGTGTGTATATATATATATATCACCCCGCATGGGGTGCAGACTAGCTGCACCTATTGAGAGGATTTAGACGTACCTCGCGGTACCCGAGTCTAACACACACTTATACTTACAACACTACAATTACGACTCTAACAATTTATGTTTAGGTAGGCGATAATAGCCTCAATGTGCTTTTCAATGTGCCTTAAAATAACAAATCTCTCTCTCTCTCTCTCTCTCTCTCTCTATATATATATATATATATATATATATATATATATATATATATATATATATATATATATATATATATATTATTATTGTTATTATTATTTGCGCATAGACCCTGTTGGATCACGCAAAGCACTACGACTCATGTCTTGTTCCTTCTAATCCTCCACACCTCCCTCATCCTGTCCCCATGGATCCTCTTCTGCTCCTCCGTCCATTTTATCCCTGCTCTCTTTGGGATTTCATTTTCTGGGACCTTCCAACCGAGAATCTTTCTCCTGTATGCGTGCCTATCTTCAACATCTGTTGAGTCTATTCCTGCGTCATGTAGGTCTATTCTGACTTGTGCGATCCACGACGTTGTTGATTTGACACCTTGTATATACTTAAGGATTCTGTTGGCAAGTCTTGTTGTTGGGAGTCTACTGATGTGTCCATAGAACCGAAGCCTCCTTCTTCTGATATCTGCTGCCAGGTTCGATATCTTCTCTGTGGTCTTCCGGGAGTGCAACCTGTATCCATCTTCTGTTAATCTCGGACCAAGGATCTTCCTCAAGATTTTGCGTTCTTCCTTCAAAATACCCTCCATGGTAGCTTTTGTGTGGAGTGCTAGCATCTCGCTTGCGTATAATACCTCCGGTTTTATGACTGTGTTGTAGTGTCTGATTTTTGTGTGCGTCGACATACATCTCTTATTGTAGATATCACGCGTTATCCATATAAGTTATGGTATGATTTCGGGGACGTCACTTTTTAAAAAACAACTTTTTAATAATTATAATAAATTTTAAGTGCAATAATTGTCTATATAACTTATATATATATATATATATATATATGTATATATATATATGTGTGTGTGTGTGGGATCAAAATTAGTGGAAAAAGACAAAACTATATAAACACAATCACGCTGTAGAATTTGATTTGATTCAATTTAAAATTGCCACATCAAATTCGATTTTGTTATCAGCTTTGACACATCCGTAATCCGTTTGTCCAAAACAATGGTAAACAGTTTTAAAATATTAATAAATTCTGATTTTATTGCTTACACCTATAATGGTAAAATTAGATTTTCAAAAATGTGCAAGTTCAAAAATAATTTTTTTTTTTTGAAATTTGCTTCCATCACGTACGGGTGAGGGGGGTAGAATCTGCGAGCCGCGATTATATCATTCTTGGAATTATAAATTTGGCACGTCCAGTGTAATCGTCTTCTTTTTTTTTTTTTCGAATTTTACTCATGCTTCTGTAAAATTCATTCTTGTATTAGAAAATTATTCCGTTCGGAAGGGGCCGCCTCGGTGGTCTAGTGGATAGCGTACTGGGCTTTCATCTCGAGGACCCGGGTTCGATTCCCGGTGAGGGCTTGGCATTTTCATACGCTATAAATCATCCCACCGTCTGCATTAGCCCAAGTGTGCACAATAGCCAGACGTTAAACACCAAAAAAAAAAAAATCTATTAGAAAATTGTTGACAGAAATAAGTGTCTTGTTAAGTAACTTGTTTACTGTAAGTATGCATCTAATGTATACATATCTAATGTTTAATACTTATAGATTTTTTTTCTATAGTTACGGAATAATTTTAATTGTATTTTATTTCTATGTGATTAAGATCTGCAATAAAGTGATCATCGTTATTAACTACTTGCTCTTTTTTAAAACCTCGCAGCAAAGGGAGAAAGTGAGGCAGGGTAAGAAGGGGTTTGTTATTAACTGTCTAACATTCCACTCCCCTTCAACGATATATCACATACCTCATTCCTCCTAACAACTTTATTTAACGAAGAACAACTCTTACAAATAATTTACCGTCCTTTTTTATTGTTTTCTACAATTGAATTTTGTTAAATAATCTTTCTTATAAAAACAAACCGACCGAAATTGAAATTTATAAAATTTGTTTTACGTTTTTTGCCGAAAAATTGAATAGACTTTGACGATTTCAAATGGAATTTTCGCTTTTAGAACTGAAGGCATGGGTTATGCGATAAATCTGCTTTGAAAGGAATAAACTGATGTTTCATAAAAACTGGTTCATCAGATTGTAAATGAGTTTTGTCGTTAATGCAGATTGATAAATAATCCCGGCCCACAGCATAGAAATAATAATAATTGCCTTGTGACCTACTCACTTCTACCTACATGGCGGAGAAAAGCTTAAATTTATGGTGATTTTCTTTTTAAAAAAAAACATATCTGTAGATGCAAATAAATAAAAAAAACAGGTTCAAAATTTTGAATTATAATTTAAGCTAGATCTGTAAATTGTTCTACAGTTTTCTAACCTAAAATGTAATAATAAGGAGGGGATGTAAAATTAACTTTTGAAGACAACTCGTAGTTTTATATAAACTCTTTATACTCGGAATCAATATTACCTCTACTATAAAATTATGCAACACACTAGTTATTAGTAATAATAAAACAAAATATTTTTACTGTGAAAATTTTACCCTTTAATTAACTACCCCTAACTTTTTTTCAGTCGTCAACATATTTATTGGGGAGCTACAAATGATCAGTATTACTTCTGGTTTAAAGTTATGTAACATACTAGTTATTAGAAATAAAAACAAAACTTTTGTACTGTTAATATTTTACCATTTAAATAACTACCCCTAATTATTTTTTAGTCATCAACTCATATTTATCCTGCATTTGGGACACTGCAAAGAACCAGTATTACTTCTAGTTTAAAGCTATGTAACGTACTAGTTATTAGAAATAATAACAAAACTTTTGTACTGTTAAGATTTTACCCTTTAAATAACTACCCCTAATTAATTTTTTAGTCGTCAACACTCAGATTTGTCTGGATTTATAGCGTTACGAAAAATCAGTGTTACATCTACTTTAAAATTATGCAAAATATTAAATATTGGAAATAATAATATAAAATATTTATTAAGATTTTACCCTTGAAATAACTACCCCTAATTATTTTTAGTCATCAACTCATATTTATCCTGGATTTGGGGCAGTGGAAAGAAACGTACTAGTTATTAGAAATAATAACAAAACTTTTGTACTGATAAGATTTTACCCTTTAAATAACTACCCCTAATTATTTTTTTAGTCGTCAACACTCAAATTTGTCTGGATTTATAGCGTTACGAAAAATCAGTGTTACATCTAGTTTAAAATTATGCAAAATATTAATTATTGGAAATAATAATATAAAATATTTATTAAGATTTTACCCTTGATATAACTACCCCTAATTATTTTTTAGTCATCAACTCATATTTATCCTGAATTTGGGACACTACAAAGAACCAGTTTTACTTCTAGTTTAAAGTTATTTAACATACTAGGTATTAGAAATAATAACAAAATATTTGTAATGTTAAGATTTTACCCTTTAAATAACTACCCTAATTATTTTTTTGTGATCAACTCATATTTATCCTGCATTTGAGGCACTGCAAAGAACTAGTATTACTTCTAATTTTAAGGTATGCAAAATATTAGGCATTAGAAATAATAATATACATTATTTTATTGTTAAAATCTTCCCCTATAAATAACTACCCCTAATTATTTTCTTAGTCGTCAACACTCAAATTTGTCTGGATTTATTGCCTTACCTAAAATCAGAGTTACATCTAGTTTAGAATTATGCAAAATATTAGTTATTGGAAATAATAATATAAAATATTTTTTAAGATTTTACCCTTGAAATAACTACCCCTAATTATTTTTTAGTCGTCAACTCGTATTTATCCTGCATTTGGGACACTGCAAAGAACCAGTATTACTTCTAGTTTAAAGTTATGCAAAATATTAGGCATTAGTAATAATAATATACATTATTTTTATTGTTAAAATTTTTTCCTGTAAATAACTACCCCTAATTATTTTTTTAGTCGTCAACACTCATATTTGTCTGGATTTATGGCTTTAAGAAGAATCAGTGTTACATCCAGTTTAAAATTATACAAAATATTAGTTATTGGAAATAATAATAAGAAATATTTTTTTAAGATATTACTCTTTAAATACTACCCCTAATTATTTTCTAGTGGATTCGGGGCGTATTTTCGCTGACGTTTTTCGTGTTTGAGTTAAAGGGCGTTACCGACGGACGGAAGGATAAACGCGTTAATTTATAGAAGTTCTTAAGCCTTGCATACGCGCTAAATAAATTGGGATAGCCTACGCAATAAACAAATCCATAATCATTCAAAACAATCGTGCAATATAAACGGCAATAAAAATATAACCAAATTTTACTTTGATCTTTAACTTGAGTGTTTACGTTCAAGAGCGTGTCGATAAAAACTCAAGGGTAATTTACCGACTTCTTTGCATGGTTTGACACAAGAGAAGGCGCCAGGTTGAGAAGCGCTACAGTTAATGAAATGCAGATTAAAATTTATTCCATGCAGATTTACGCCGTAACGCAGTGCTGACTTGGGTTATTCTTGAATACGGGTCACACCTATGCCAACGTTAGTTTATTCGAAATAAAAATTACGGACAAATTAAATTTACTTTTCTTAATCGATATTAGCACTGTAGTAATGTTATTTTAAATTTTTCAAATATTATAAATTCAAAATTACATCGAAAATTTCTGTTAGCTAACAAAGAAACATTCAGAGTCTGCAAATTTACAATCTAAAGAAGTCTTGACAGCTTATTTCGTAAAACCGATTTCACCGTCCTAATTAATAACAAAATCCGCATAAATTAGCCTATTAAATTTTATAACACAATTAAAATTACGAAGAACATTATAACAGTGATTTGTGTTCATTGACGGTAAAACAATATTTACGAAAAAGTTTAATGTAAACAAATATTTTTTGGAAATTTGGTTTTATTTCGTAAGCGAAAGTGTGCCGTTATTATTGAAGTGATTACTTCTTATGGCGGGGTATGGATGTATGTTTTGCACGGTAAAATTTCAGTTTGCCGTCACGCATCACGCTCTTATTACATAGCATATACTTATATACTACTTCTTATGGCGGGGTATGAATGTATGTTTTGCACGGTAAAATTTCAGTTTGCCGTCACGCATCACGCTCTTATTATATAGCATATACTTATATACTACTTCTTATAGCGAGGTATGGATGTATGTTTTGCACAGGAAAAAATTCAGTTTGCCGTCACGCATCACGCTCTTATATATATATACATATACTTATATACTACTTCTAATGACGGGGTATGGATGTATGTTTTGCACGGAAAAATTCAGTTTGCCGTCACGCATTACGCTCTTATATATATATATATACTATACTTATATACTTACTTAATGCGGGGTATGGATGTATGTTTTGCACGGAAAAATTCAGTTTGCCGTCATGCATCACGCTCTTATATATATATATATACTTATATACTACTTATTATGGCGGGGTATGGATGTATGTTTTGCATATAAAAATCACTTTGCCGTCACGCATCACGCTCTTATGTATATATATATATATATATATATATATATATATATATATTTATTTATTTATATAACATATACTTATATACTACTTCTTATGGCGGGGTATGGATGTATGTTTTGCACAGGAAAAAATCAGTTTGCCGTCACGCATCACGCTCTTATATATATATATATATATATATATATATTATATAGTATACTGGCGTCACGCATTTGCCAACGCTCTTATATATATTTTTGTTTTAAAATGTATTTTTGAAGTGAAAAATTGTATGTTTGCGCCATTATATTACTTACCCAGTCCAACTTAATTATTTAGTTTTTTGTCAAGCGTTAACTGTGTAACAGTGACGTTTTATACGTTTATTATATATTGTTAGAGTGTGAATAATAAATATTTAAATTGTTTTAAACGCCATTATACTACTTACCCAGTCCAACTTTATTTAGTATTTAGTTTTATAACAAGTGTTAACTGTGTAACAGTGACGTTTTATACGTTTATTATATATTGGTGAGTGTGAATAATAAATATGTAAATTATTTTAAACGCCATTATACTACTTACCCAGTCCAACTTTATTTAGTATTTAGTTTTATGACAAGTTTTAACTGTGCAACAGTGACGTTATATACGTTTATTATATATTGGTAGAGTGTGAATAATAAATATTTAAATTGTTTTAAACGCCATTATACTACTTACCCAGTCCAACTTTATTTAGTATTTAGTTTTATGACAAGTGTTAACTGTGTAACAGTGACGTTTTATACGTTTATTATATATTGGTAGAGTGTGAATAATAAATATGTAAATTATTTTAAACGCCATTATACTACTTACCCAGTCCAACTTTATTTAGTATTTAGTTTTATGACAAGTGTTAACTGTATAACAGTGACGTTTTATACGTTTATTATGTATTGGTAGAGTGTGAATAATAAATATGTAAATTATTTTAAACGCCATTATACTACTTACCCAGTCCAACTTTATTTAGTATTTAGTTTTATAACAAGTGTTAACTGTGTAACAGTGACTTTTTATACGTTTATTATATATTGGTGAGTGTGAATAATAAATATGTAAATTATTTTAAACGCCATTATACTACTTACCCAGTCCAACTTTATTTAGTATTTAGTTTTATGACAAGTGTTAACTGTATAACAGTGACGTTTTATACGTTTATTATGTATTGGTAGAGTGTGAATAATAAATATGTAAATTATTTTAAACGCCATTATACTACTTACCCAGTCCAACTTTATTTAGTATTTAGTTTTATAACAAGTGTTAACTGAGTAACAGTGACGTTTTATACGTTTATTATATATTGGTAGGTGTGAATAATAAATATGTAAATTATTTTAAACGCCATTATACTACTTACCCAGTCCAACTTTATTTAGTATTTAGTTTTATGACAATTGTTAACTGTGTAACAGTGACGTTTTATACGTTTATTATATATTGGTAGAGTGTGAATAATAAATATTTAAATTGTTTTAAACGCCATTATACTACTTACCCAGTCCAACTTTATTTAGTATTTAGTTTTATAACAAGTGTTAACTGTGTAACAGTGACGTTTTATACGTTATTATATATTGATAGGTGTGAATAATCAATATTTAAATTGTTTTAAACGCCATCATACTACTTACCCAGTCCAACTTTATTTAGTATTTAGTTTTATAACAAGTGTTAACTGTGTAACAGTGACGTTTTATACGTTTATTATATATTGGTGAGTGTGAATAATAAATATGTAAATTAATTTAAACGCCATTATACTACTTACCCAGTTCAACTTTATTTAGTATTTAGTTTTATAACAAGTGTTAACTGTGTAACAATTTTTAATTGAAACAATCTATAATTCCAAACAACCTGCCTTTCCAAATTAAATTATTGCAGTTTCCATTGAAGTTGGCATTTACAATGACAATTAATAAGTCACAGGATCAGATATTAAGTGTAGCAGGAATACGTTTGGGACTCCGTGCTTCTCCCATTGTCAGTTATAGCACATTATAGTGTCGAGTAGCAAAAATCTATGTCTTGGAAAAAAAACCATAAAATCATATAATATTGTATTTAGAAATATATTAAACTGAAATGAACGTACTCATGATTTTGAAAATCGACTGTATTTTATTTAGTGGTGTAAAATATATAGTCATAACCCGTGATAAGAAGTCACTTCTGTCGGCAGTCATGCCACTGCCTCCTTTTTTTAATTTTTCTTTCTAAAAGTTTTGCAACTTTTATGTCAGTGGTTAGCCTTTGCGACGTCCGTTTTGTTCTACGATTCATCGTGTTCAATTCCTGTGTAACTGTAACTGTAACGAATGCAGTTGCAAAAAATTTCGAAAAGTTTGTTCACCTTTTGTCCAGTTTAGTGATTAAAACAGTTTTATTTGAAATAAAAAAACCATTGCTTCACGTTAACCATGCCCGTATTAACACATTTAATTACCGATCAAGAAAACTACGTTTTAGAAAAAAAACGTTTCTCATTGTTTTATTCAAAAAAATTGTATTTTTAAGAAATATTGTTGGGTATATAATTTATTTCGTCACGCTAATATTCACTAGTATTATATTTGACTCCGTAAGTATAAATTTATTTATTGGAAAACAAAATAATTACAGAAAAAAAACAGATTATAGAATGTATTCCGAGAATATGTTTTGTAAATATATTTATAAATACATTTTTTAATTTAGGAATGTGTAATAAAATATTGAAAACGTTAGAAATATTTGTATCATAAAATAAGTTAAAGTCAAACAATAGTTAATATTTTTTATACTAAAAACTTAATGCATGTTTATATGAAATATTTAAATTTCATTTCAATTAAAATTGAATGCGTTCACCGTTTTAAATTTAAATGCCAAACGATCATTATTGTTCTTTTGTAGAATGTTAGCAATTTATCAATATTAATATTTAATTTTAATTTTACTGATTTTGTTTATGAAAATCACTTCAAAATACCTTACATTCTGTGCAAAACTAATAGTTACATTTATAAAATCTGGTTTTATTCAAAAATATTATTAGGCTATGAATAATGTAAAAACCTTATTTTAATTTAACCGATGTAATAACTTTTAACCTTCATTTTTACAAACTTAATTATAGTTGCTCAATCCGTCCAATAGATCAAAGAACTTTCTGTGTAACTTAGAATCTGAAATTATATTTCAATTGACTGGTACACTCAATCGATTTTAGCGGTCCACTAAGTAGGCTAGGTCGTTCTGTTGGAGAACTTCTGGGTCCTGGAGGCCAAACACTCTCTCCTGCTGGCATTTGTGAATCCTTAACCGTGCCGCATGGTAAACTGTTCCTGTATAAAAGCTCTCCAGTATTGTAGTACGGGTCCCGTCAACTCTTTAAGGATTTTGTTCGTTACCCCAATGTATTATCTCTTAGAGGACTTCTCTCCTACGTCAGTTGGAAACCCCTTTGCTACCAACTTCTTTTTTCTGTTTGTGCTCCTGACAGACGATTGTAACAATATCCTTAATGACGATTACTGATCATAGCCTTAATGATTTAAGATGTTCAACTGTACAATGTTTTCTGTAGCAGGGGGCAGCCTGTTTAATCCACTGCTTGTGGGTTCAACGGAGTTAGATACAGTCGCAGTTTGCCCCACCTCTTTGTTACGTTACTCCTCATGTTCGCTTTTGGAAGTTGCTTAGAATTTTTTGGTCGTTGTGGATTTTGGCGATTTGTTTCTATCAAGCTCCCACATATAATTAGGGGAATAAAATATCAACGCATACAGATCCCCGTTTGTATAGGCATTAAATTAAAACTGAAGATTGGCTGGTATCCAGTGTTTGCATACTTACTTAAGTTCCCCCCCCCCCGGCCGTCTCGGTGACCTAGTTGATAGCGTACCCCGAGGACTCGGGTTCGATTCCCGGTCAGGGCTTGGCATTTTCATACGCTATAAATCATCCCATCGTCTGCATTAGCCGAAGTGTGCACAATAGTCGGACTTTAAACACCATAAAAAAAAAAAAAATAGATAAGTTCTCCCTAAGCCTAAGTTCATGCAGCCTTCAGCTTCAATGAAGAACAGATTAGATAAAGAAAGATTCGATCCAGCTCCTCGGAATCGCCAAACAACTCACAATGTGTGAACAACTGAGTGAGAGGTACAACTTGAAGGGTTTTATCCAATGAACTATCTGTTTCAAGGACTTTACCCTCATATTTTGTTTTCTTTACAGAAAAAGTGGGTAATAATACAAAACAGTCACAATCCACATATTATTTTCCCCCTAAAACTACGGTATTATTTTGTTTTCTGAATGATGAACTACGAGTGAATGAATTTCTAGAGTTATTGCTCTACTACCTTGTAGATCTGTTGTGCCCTCTTTGTATAATCCTGAGATGCTCAGTTTCTGCCCCTGTTACAGCCCTAGTCATTTCATAAAGACTAGGTTTTAAAGAGGATTCAAGATGAAATTCTAAATCATATTTCCCCGGCTAGTTATGTTTTTACTTTGTTGAATACATCCTGCCTTTTTGAGCTTCAAACATTTTATATTCTTAGAAGCGTTTTGAAGTATTTCCATTATAAACACCTTTATAATGGTAGAGCAAAAAGTAGTACAGCGAAAACTTTTGACAATGGAAGAATTTCTTTTAAGAAATGTTAAATGTTTGAAGCTAGGGCAGGCGTTTGTCTTTTATTATGCACTGCAAAAAGGATAAAGATGGATAAAACTCTTAAAAGTCTATTTGGTGACAGTTCGTTAAGGATGAGCTTTCAGATCCTTGTTTTCATAACCTCCTTTCTTTTAAACCTTATCGCAAAGGCCAACGTTTTGTTTCGGTGATCTCGCTCATTCTACTTTACATTCTTATATTAGTTCCCACGAGTAACTAGGGAAATGAAGTTGCTCCGTACAGAGTCCTTGGGCACAGTGAGAATTTGCCAGGTTTCTTAGGGCTCCGTTTGATAAACCTTTACACCTGTGTCACTCCGTCAGCACTGATCGCTTTACACTTCGGAGTCAGCCAAGCTATGAGCGTAGTGAATTTGTCTGTCCTGCACAGATAAGTGAGAGTAGTATGAGCTAGGGCAGGGGTTCTCGAGGGACCCTTTGGAGTTCCATTGAACTTTGAAGTAGAGATGGGCGTTTCTGCTATTTTTACAAACGTCAACAAACTGTTTGTTGAGGAAAAAAGCCGCTTTTTAAAACAGTTGGAAAATAACAGGTTTAGAAAACTGAAACTCAAAGTTGTATTAGCAGCTAAGACATAAAGCACATACGTCCAGTTTTCTAAGACTACTTTTTCATTCCCATTACCACCATGTCATTAACTGTTTTTGGGTGTAAAGCATTTAGAAAGGATAAAAATAATCCTTTCAAGTGCACTAATAATTAAATTACATTATCAAAACGTAATAATTATGTAAGCCATTTTATATTTACAAAATGCAATGAATTTCTAATAGAAGCATTCTTTTTTTTATTGAAAATTCAATAGTCCTTTGCATATTTACCAAAATGCAAACGTTTTAGAATATTTTTAGTTGATTAAAAATATCGATGATTGATAGTAAATATAAAAAATATGTTTAAATAAAATTAGGCTCTGTATCTACAAAATGTGAGAGGTTGTTACTACAACTCGCAACAAAATAGAGGTAAACGTTGACATTGACCAAACAGTTCTTACTTCACTACAAGCAACAAGCAACTTTAGAATAAAGGGAAAAAGCATAAAAGCAGGTTGAAGAAAAGCAGGTGGCAGGCAAACAGCAGGAAAGCAGTTTTAGCGCTTGCGGCAACGTTCAAATAGAACAGTCCGTTCCTTGTTTAACAAATCATAAATCAGTCCTAATCAAACTGCTTGTTACCGTTTGAAAAAGCAGTTTGTTTTTCGTTTTGTAGAAAAGCAGTTTTTTTAACAGTTTGGTGTTTTTTGCCCCATAACTACTTTGAAGGGTGTCGATTGCATTCGGGGGATCTATTAGGGATCCATTATATAATTTCCATTTTTAAAGACATCCGCACAAAATACGTCAGATTAACAAGTATCAGCGAACCACTATTGTTAGCATTTCCTAGTTCTTACTTGGTTGAGGTAGGATTTAGCGATGTAAATAATTTATTACAAAAGACGAGAACTATTCAAGATATCAGAACGTGGTGATTTACGATTAATATTAACAAATATTTCCCCGGATATAAGTAAGATAATCTAAGGACATTAACCGTACCATATGAATAAAATTTTAAGTGATTTATATTTTATTTGAATTTCTGTTTATATAAACATAATTATATCTTTTATGTATATCTAATAATACGAAATACAAATTATTTAAACTAATTATTGCTGAATTGCTCCTAATTAAAGCTTCATTTGCGGTGATATTTGTGCAACACATTTTAAATATACGGGAGCCTACGGAATAAACAAAAATTATTTAGGGGTAGAAGCCACCCCCTACACCCCCCCGTGAGCTAGAGGAACGATTGGCTAGCTAAGCTCATCAGGTGCTCATTTCAGTTGTTTCCGCCGATTTTCAGAATACGATAAGACAAACTGCTAAAAATGAATGCGTAGTGATAGTTTGACTATCAATATTGGAATGTAAAACAAAATGTTTCGCTCTCGACATTCGTTACCATTAATGCCGGATAGCCGTCCGCATTCATGGCTTCGTCCAGGGTTCAACTTTATGTAAGGTTTTTGGCTCAGATATAAATTGGGTTCATTGACGAAAATCAATATTTCATGATTTTTCTCACCCATATTTAAGTCATCATCGCCAAAAGAGACTTTGAGTTTTAAAATTGAATAGCTGCGCAAATTTATGGGATCAAGGATTCGGGTGCTCAATATTCTCGAGCGTAAGGAATTTTAAGGTGCTCAATATTCTCGAGCGTAAGGAAGTTTTTGATGCTTTATATTCTCGAGTGTAAGGAGTTTTTAGGTGCTCAATATTCTCGAGCGTAAGGAATTTTAAGGTGCTCAATATTCTCGAGCGTAAGAAAGTTTTTGATGCTTTATATTCTCGAGTGTAAGGAGTTTTTAGGTGCTCAATATTCTCGAACGTAAAGAATTTTAGGTGCTCAATATTCTCGAACGTAAGGAGTTTTAAGTGCTCAATATTCTCTAGCGTAAGAAATTTTAGGTTTCCAGATGTTCGCTATTCTCGAGCTCTCGGAATCCTATCTACTCTAAGAATTCGAAATGCCCAATTTTGTAAGATATATAAATGCTTCTACGGTAATTCCTACCTCGTTATACGTCACCTGTTACCTGACAGTATGCGTTTTCGTTCGACGATTTGTCGTAGACTGCCCAAATTATCGTGGGCAGTCGGCGAAAGATTGACCATAAGTCATCGCGGTCGGTCAATGAAAGACTGACAGACCAAAGTTTTCGAGTGGTCAGCGAAGACTAGCCCCTTTGCACACTTGGCGAGTGGCAGGAGAGAATCAATCTCCCCAGATAGCAATCTTGTTTCTGTTTATAAACATTTACAATGTGTGATTATGTAGTGGCTTTATTGCGTCTTGTCTAGGTGAGGAATGAAGATGTTAGCCCCTTTGCAGCTACATCGGCCTCCTTTTATACTGTTAAGCGCCGCGCATGTGCAGAAACCCGTTCTTAGTCGGGTCCTAGAGCTCGGAGCGAGCAGTTCTTCCCAGCGTAGCTAATGGGAGCCCTAGCAAACTGACCTTTGCACTTGTTTCTGTCTTGCCGTAGGCTATAATCGCCAACTGACCTTTGTACGGTTTACTGCCTGATCTTAGGCTACGTAGGACCAGCCGTGCGTTTTAGTATCCGGGTTAATTCTTAACCCGTTACAACACACACTTTTTAAAAATAAATTCAGTATTTTAAGCCATAGAAGAATAGGAATTAAAGGTGAACATTTAAAGGATAGCACATATATAATTAACAATGAATTCGCGTATTAAATATTTATCTGTAACAATATTATCATATTTTAATTTCAGTTCAAGTAACTACTTTGAATTTCCTTCTTTACTTTCAGTTGTAACAAAGTTTTCTTTCAATTCTAGAACTACCCATTCTGTCGAGTTAAAACTTTATAATTGCATTCAGTTCACTACAAATGCAATTATAATAATGTTTTCCACGCCACTGGATCATTTTGTAAAATTACCAGGATGTAGATAAAAAATAAATATTTTCAAACACTCCTTAAAAACTTTAAATTAAATTATTTTCGTTTCGAATTCGAAAGTTCATCGAAACGAGAGAATCGCACACATCTGTTTCGACGATGTAAAAAAAATCAAAATGTATACTAACAGTACTATATACGCATGTGTGCCGCTGACGTGATAGAAGCGAATTCCTAACAATATTATTTTTAATATACTTTAATTACATTATTTGTTACGTGACGTGTACCTTTAATCGAGATTTGATATTCATTTTATATTCTTCTTCTTTTCTGCTAGGATTATTGTCACTATGTTCAGTATAATGATCTGCCTTCCCTAGCTTTATCATTTCTACTTTCGTTGACGCGTTTCGGAGAACCTCCATCTTCAAAAACTATATCTATACTGGCCACCAAAAACTATATCTCTATAAAACCACATCTATAAATGGTCCGTCCTATTTATAATTTTCTAGCTCCACTTCGTACTCCTCATCTATTCAACACGTGTACATTAAACCTGACGTGCTCGCTTCTGATTGGCTCTTCAAAATCATACGTTTCATATGAAACTATGTTTAATGTACACGTGTTGAATAGAGGAAGAGGCCGAGGTGGAGCTAGAAAATTATAAATAGGACGAGCCATAATATTGGTGACCAGTATAGATATAGTTTTTGAAGATGGAATTCTCCGAAACGCGTCAACGAAAGTAGAATTGACGAAGCTACGGAAGGCATATTTTTATACTGAACATCGTATAATTTTCCTGTATAGCATCGATCCACTAGCTTTAAAGTTCGCATGTTAACTTTATGGAGAAGATTTAATTTTACCTCATAATTACTTAATCCATTAACCGATATAGTTCATTAACTTCACCACAGAATGCAGCACGTGCAACTGTTTTATTCCCGTTGTTTGTATTTTAAGTTTACGCAATTTTCCGAAGATTATTTTTGTGCAAACAAATCGGAAGTTCCAATGCAGATAAGAAAACTTATAGTGTAATCAGTCGCTTTATGACATGCTTTATGGCCGACGGGGGTGTTTTTTACGCGGGAAATATTAATTTTTCGGGCGAAAACAAAAGTCGTTAAACAAGTAGGGCTCGCGTCAGGAAGAACGTAATTGTGAGTCAACCCTCATTTCTTAAATTTCATTTTAATGGAAAGGGAAGTAATTACTAAAACACGCGAAAGCGTAATTTAAATGCAAATCCTGGAATTAGTTTTAATTTGAAACGTTAAGTCAGGGAATTTAGGTGCTGTGATTGCTTCATATTGCTAATAACCTGTTGTGAGCTTTGTTTATTCCACAAATTACAATTTGTATGTAGTAATTACTTATATTTGCACACCTCGTGCTAAATTTGTAATACTTTTCTTTATTGGGAAATTACATTATGTAATAGAGAAAGAGATTATAAAAACCAGGCAATGCGATCTATGTGCCTATTGTGCAAATAAACCTTACAATTACTAGTTTAGAAAATTTGTGTTCTTAGTTAGTCCACTGACTATTTCATCCTGCTGGAAGGTCTCTAGGTTCCTAGAAACCAGAAACCTGCTAGCAAGAGCCTCAAAATCATAAATTACGGGTTCTATAGTTTCCTTTTCCTTACTGCATAACTTGCACACGGTTTCTCCTCAGACCACAGCGCCCAATAATGATTTTCCTGAGTTGTGCTCTGTCCAAGACGTCTTCCACCTCTCTACGTCCTCCATAAGGAACCTTATCCAAATGGCGCTTGCTATTGGAATGCCGATAAAGTTACCCCTCTTGCCTGGTGTTGCTTGTCATTCCACATTGATAGTAGACTCGACCAACGATAGGGAGTTCCCTAATGCTGCTTCGGGACTGATAAACTCAGATGCAGATCCTTGTCCAGCCAGTCGGTCAGCCTTTTCATTACCCTCATCCACCTTTCCCGGTACCCAATTCGGTTTCCCAACGACAGAACACTGAGGTACTCTCGGTACTCCCAAATCAACTTGGACATAATTTGTAGGACTCAGAAGTGCTTTTATTGGAAAATAACACGTAACAATTTAATCTGGAACAGGTTTGTTTAAGAATGTTCCTTGTAGAGCTTCTATGCCCCCCCACTAAGCGTTTACATTCATTACAGAGGTAGTTGTGTCCGAGGTAGATCGGTTAATCTGCAATTTAAATCCTTGCGCATTTTATGGTCGTAGGTTCGAGATTACAGTTACTGCCGTAATCTTACCTTTACCGTTAACCCCGAACTTTTAGTTACTAATAACTAGCATTATGGATATTAAACAACAAAAAAATAACACTTATGAGCACTGGCCAGGACGAAACATACTTGAGCGCAGCGGTCAAAAGATTCAGAAGGGATTTCACAAGCTTATTTCCATTTGCGGGCGATGGATACGGTCACTCTCATAATAGTGTTTCCATTGATCCAAGCCCTTCTGAAACCAATTTCATTTTCTTTCCGTTGTTTGACTTTCCATCACTTAACCTAGATTAGAATCTCGCGCTAATCGATATATATAGCTATCGTTATATATATATAGCTATCGATATATAGCTATCGATATATATAGCTATCGATATATATATATATATATATATATCGATTATATATATAGCTATCGATATATATATAGCTATCGATTATATATATATATAGCTATCGATTTAGTTATCTGAATTAAACTTTATAACAAGGTATTTATTTTAATACACTTATTTTATAAGACCATGTACTCACATCTACATATTCAAAAGCAGTATGTAAATACGTAGTACATTTTTATTGCACTATACATATGGAGAAAAAGGTATGCTTCTTATTTACAAAATTATAATGTATTGTTTTTTTTTAAATAAAAAAAAACATAAATTATACACAAAAATTATATGTTTCATAATCACACGAAATGAAAATCTGAAATATAATTGATTTGAAAACATGAAAACAAAATATTAGAAAATATTCTCAAGAATATTTTTCCGAATAATTAGTTAAGACGAATGTATAACAGGTTTATAATTAATAAATATTAACACCAGGTTATGAAATGGTGCAACTCTGATGATATTATCAATGCAGTATATCTCTGACAAACGTTCGAGGTGATTTGAACATTGCACGATGGATGTATCATTTAGAAAATTAGCCGCCTCCGGCTTTCACCCCGAGGACCCGGGTTCGATTCCCGGCGAGGGCTTGGCATTTTAATACGCTATAAAATTATCCCATCGTCTGCATTAGCCCAAGTGTGCACAATGGTCGGACGTTAAACATAAAAAAAAAAAAAAAAACATTTAGAAAATTTGGATCTACGATTAAAAATTTAAATGTATTCGGGACGGGGGTGTTTAACTCAAATGTATTCAGGTGCACCCCACTTTCAATTGTTAATCAAAGATCAAATTTTTTACGATGGTGAAATTATAATTTCAATTGGGGGTAAAATAAAGAAATATACTTTTAAAAAATTGCTTCCATCACTTCAACGAAACAGCTGCGTCCCGCTATTATTTGTTTTAAAGTTTTATTTTCTAATTTTGTTTTATGTTTGTAATTAGTCAATTTTGTGGGCTTGCAGCGGTATGCGTAAACACACAAACAAAGACGGACAAATAATGGGTTTTTTTCTAAAGACCATAAAACAGGTCCATGCAGACAATGTAAACGGCAATAAAGTTTATATTCAATTTGTCTCAAATAAAACCCAATATAAAATGTATTAGTGTCATTCCCCCCCCCAAATGTGCATTCAAAAGCAGTTCCAGAAACTCTACTTAACTAAATTCGCCAGCAAAGGTTTTTACTTTAAGTTTTAAAATAAATGAAGGTCAAAACTACAAAATTCTAGAGACATTTCAGGTGTGGCTATTAAATAACGAGACTGACGTTGTAAAAAAATGTATTTTCATTTTATACATAATTACTTATTATCGCCTTCAATATACACACTTTCTCTATCTCTACAACGCTCCATGCGAATTTTCCATTGTTGGAAACAGTGCATCTTCTGTCAACGCCTTCAGGACTCTTGCCGCTTTCACTTTTACAGTTTCCACGGACTCAAATATCATCCCTTTTAATGCAGATTTTACCTTTGAGAACATATAGAAGTCACATGGTGCAAGATCTGGTGAGTAAGGTGGATGTTCTATCACTGGGATGCTGTACTTGGCCAGGAACCTCGACAGATAATGCGGAATGAGCTGGCGCATTGTCTTGGTGGAAAACCCATGATTTGTCTTTCCACATTTCGGGTCGTTTTTTTTTACTCTTTCACGTAGTTTACCAAGTACCTCAAGGTAGTAATATTGATTAATTGTTTGACCTTCATAATCCCAGTGAAGGTACACAATCCCATGAATATCGAAAAAACCAATCATCATTGCTTTAAATTTTGACTTGCTGATTCTTGCTTTTTTGGCTCTCGGTGAAGTTGGGGGTCTTCCAAAGCATGGATTGGCGCTTTGTTTCCGGATCATGCGTAAAAAACCAAGATTCATCACATGTTATTATCCTTTCCAATAAATTTGGGTCATTTTCAATGGCATCCAAAGTGTCAGCACAAACATTTTTGCTAGCTGCTTGTTGTTCAAACGTGAGAATTTCTGGCACCATTTTGGCCACACTTTTCGCATGTTTAAATTGTCACGTAAAATCTGCCGTACACATTCTTTATCAATGCCTACAGTTTCACCAATTGCACGAATACTTAATCGACGGTCAGACCGAATCAAATTAGCAACTTTTTCGACATTGTCATCCGTTTTTGACGTTGAAGGGCGACCTGGCCGCGAATCATCTGCAACATCTTGTCGGTCATCTTGAAAACGGTTAAACCATTCAAAAACACGTGCCCTCAATATACTTTCACTGTCATACACTTTGTTCAGTAAATTATAAGTTTCAGTAGCCATTTTTCCAAGTTTGAAGTGAAATTTAACAACAATTCGTTGCTCTATTATTACACTAACCATTTTTTCCGGTGAAACAAAATAACACTAACGGAAATGAAGGTTATGACTAAACGGTGTTGGTTACACATACGAGACTAACTTCACTCTGAAGAGTTCACACTAAACAGCTGTCGGTCAATGGCGGTTGGCGCATGCGCACTTGTTCCGCCGCAGCGTCAGTCTCGTTATTTATTAGCCACACCTCGTATGTTTAAAAGATTTCAGTTACAGTCCATAATAAATTTCCAGTAACGTTTGTTATCAAACTTTCATTTATAAAAAAAATGTATTTTACTCATCCTTCTTCGAATGTCATAATGTTTATTTCATTTATGGCTTTATCAATTCGCAATTTTTTTTTAATTTTATATAATCGATAGTAGTTTTTTACATCAATTATCGACAATTGCTTTATCGATAGTTGGCTGCAAGTAATTGACATTTTAATTAATTGATAGTTCAGTTATCACGGGCTAATTATTATCTTCCCAGTATGACCTTATTGCTGTAATTAATAAGTTGTTCTTCAAGTAAACGAGAAACGTTCGTAGTTGCAATAAAACTTTATTAGCCTAATTAAAAAGTATCGGGTATGAAGTAAACGATCTTGTTAGTGATATTATTAACGGTGTGACAATAAGTTACTTCCTATCGATACACCAGCTAACTTCATAATGACTTCGCGTAACGGAATACCACTCTAGAAAATAATTTATTGTTCTTTTGTCTTTTTCCCAGTAAATTAGCGATCGTTGTTAGGGAATTGTATTACATTGTGTACGTGTTCCGCTAGAAAAGATCAGTTTTAATCACGGGAAGATTTAGTAGAGACTATGGGGTGAGCAATAAAGTTAAGGATGGAAGGTGTTTTGGTGCTTATTAAATAACCTTCAGGAAAAATTTAGCTCCAACCTAACACAAAAAATTAATTTTTTTTGTTGAACCAAAAATAAAAATCACGTATCATGTATTCTCTTCCTTTATATTTTAATTACTTCGTTTTTCGAAAACACGGCAAATTAACATAGCTAGTTTTTAACAACATAACCTAAAACTTATTATAACCTATGAGCTGTTTAATGTAATTGTCAGAATCGCCGATAATATCAAAGTGATAGTTTTACGTTCTACTATGACGATTAATTTTCCTAAGTAAATTCGATAATAATTAATATTTTTATTACATTTTTAATTGCAATAATCTGAACAAATTCAACTGTTGAGATAAACCAGCTGGTAGCTGATCGTTGTTTATTACAGTTCGGCTTAAATGCTTTTTTTATTGCTACACCGTCAGTTGTGGTTAATTAAATCGATTTTAATTTAATTCTAAAAAAACGAGCCTGAAAAAGCGAAACCACATTATTGTTTATCTGTGACCGATTGGTTGGTGATATTTATTTCAACTGATAAATTACCTCGACAAACAATGCATCATTTACCTTCAAATAAATGTATACATATTTCAATCAAGCACGTACTTCTCGTATGAAATCATTCAAGCACTGTCAACTGATTTTAACTGTTGTATTACAATATAAACGTACTAGAATGATAACCCTTATGAGAGCTTTGTGAGCGCTCGCTAATTGTGGCAGAGTCTTTAAATGTTAAACAAATAACTACTGTATATTTTCTCAAACATCTATCCCATCCGTCCCTTGCAGCGTGCAGCGTTCCTAGCGGCAAATACTCGAATTACTTGGACTTTAGCCGCTAATATCGAGCATTATTAATGGTGGCTGTACTTTTATTCCGTTTATAATCAATGGCGGTATTTACCAGTTCAAACAAATCTGATTAAAAATACTTTTGGTACAGAAAAGTGAATAAAATATAGAAAATATAGTGATAAAAAGGAAAATCAATTTTGATATAAATATAGGTCCACTGACTAGAAAAATATGGTCCTTACTTGGATATTTGCAATTTTTTAATACTGTGTACATTGATGTAGAAAAGGAATTGTAGATGATAAAATTTTAAGCACTGTTGAAGGCTAAATGAATTAAGAGATTTCAACAAAATTTCATATGCAGTGAAGTTTTTCAACGTCATTTTATATTACAACATTCATTGTTTTCGAG
Source organism: Callitettix versicolor (assembly GCA_022606455.1). Taxonomy (NCBI): domain Eukaryota; kingdom Metazoa; phylum Arthropoda; class Insecta; order Hemiptera; family Cercopidae; genus Callitettix; species Callitettix versicolor. The sequence goes on from CM040191.1 coordinate 59,033,985, forward strand.
TTCGTTTACACTCTATATCTCATCAAAGTACTAACTTAATATTAATTTTCTTAAAATCGTTTCTAAGTTGATTTATTTCTGTACATACATAATAAAGTACTTAAGCAAAATATAAGGGTAGCTATTTAGAGACTGTACAAACGAAAATATATGCCTCAATTATCGATAATTATTTATCAGAAAATAAACTGAGTTTGTGTCTCAATTGTAAAAAAATTATTATATTTCGCAAATAAATCGCGGCAAACAAAACCCGGACTGCAGATTTTTTTCGATTTATTATGATTTTAACTTCATTGACGTGAATCTTAATATCATCTTTATATAAGTTTAAAATACTTATAAACACGTATATAATTTATGTAAATACTTTTGTCTGGTATGTCCGTAGAGGTTAAAGCTTCGAAGTCTGAACTTGCGCACTTTAAGGTTGTAGGTTCGAAAGTGGAATTACGGCTGCAACATTTTTCTTTACTTTGATGCCTAGAACTTTTTTTTTTTTTAACGTCCGACTATTGTGCACACTTGGGCTAACGCAGACGATGGGATGATTTATATCGTATGGAAATGATAAGCCCTGGCCGGGAATCGAACCAGGGTCCTCGGGGTGAAAGTACAGTACGCTATCAACTAGGCCACCGAGGCGGCTCTAGAACTTATTAGTCTAGCTGACATAAATAGTGGACAAAAATTCTTAAACAAGAATTTTTATTTTATTTAATTTGTTTCGTTTTATTAGAAAAAAGAACGTGCATCACTGACGCACTCGTTTAAATAACTCTAAATTTAAATGTTAATATTCATTTACAATTATTTTCTGAAAATTTAATTGCATGATTATACTTTTTCATAAAACATTATAATTTTTAATTATCGTTCCCGTGTCAACTACCGTGAATTTTTTTTTCAGACATTAAATCTGAAATTAGAATAAATTATTTTTACCTTCAACAATATTTCATAAACATTTTAATTTATAAACAAAAATTCCAATGAATTACAAACGTTATACATTACAGAAATATTTATTCTGCCTTGCTAGCGCAGTTGTAACAGAACTCTTGTACATCCGTTTTTTAACGGAAATATATTTTATTAATGCAAAAAAAATTGTTACGTTTTTCTGAAGAAATTAATTTTTATTACGTAATTGCGTGCTGGCAAAGCTGACGCAGTAAAACAGCCTGTGATTTGCGCTAGAGTAGTTTACGGCAGCATAAAAGTAGTAATTTAAACTGAAGTACTTCTTGGAAGTGGTTCTCTTCAACTATCAATAAAAATACTTTAACACTTAATACTTTAAACTTGCGAAAAAATATAAAAGAATCAAAGTTTATAAGTAGTTTTGGAAACTGTAATAATTTGACCAATCACAACACGCAGTAATTCGTGAAGGGCCGTGTTCTAGGAACTTAACGCAAAAGGTCGTGGATTCGAGAATGGAATTATTGCCGTACACTTTACCGTAAACGTCTGTTCATTCCTTTAACAGATATAAAGAACAGGAAAAAAATGGAAATTCATGAAAAATAAGGATCAAATATTCATAAAATAATAGCGGGAAGGAGTTGTCACTTTGACGTGATGTGAGTTTTAAAAAAGTAGCAAAGTTTTTTTATAGAATTTTTTTAATACTCCGAACCCTTTACGATTATAATAAAAATAAAATTTAGTTCTTTTAGCTGTGAAATTTATAAGAAAAATATATATTTAACATTTTTTTTTAAATTATATTTTTAAAGAAAAAGTATAAAACGTTTTTAATAGCTTTTATTTTTAAAAAAAAGAGAAAGAGTTTTTATTTTTTAAGGTTACTTATAAATTTTAATGATCTATCCAGACGTCTTCAAGACATCCTGATCGGTGTCCATTTCGTGGCATGAAACTTACCGCTCCGATAGCTCTTTTAATAACGGTAAAAAAACCATGGAAAAATAATGAGGAAGATAAAACCTGAAATATCCGATTTATTTCATTAAATTTTATTTACGTATAATTCAATTATTAAATAAACGTACTTATTTTCTGGTAGAAATAATCTGAAATGAAAGTACGAAATATTAAGTAAAAAAAAAAATATATATATAATAATAAATACGAGGTGTGTTCAGAAAGTAACGAGAATTTTAATTTTTTGAACAAAATATTTATTTATTCTTCTACATTGATGTTGTCGCCTTCAAAATAATCACTATTGGAGATTATGCACTTGTGACAATCCTCAAAACACTTCTAAAACTTAATCTTTGATATAAGATTTAGTTCCTTCAGCGATGCGCTTTTCATGTCATCTACGGCTGTAAAACGACGGCCCTTTAAGGTTCTCTTTATTTTTGGAAATAGGAAAAATTCACAAGGAGTCATGACTGGCAAATATGGAGGCTGGGGCATCGTTATAGTACTGTTTTTGGCCAAAAATTTACGAACAAGCAATAAAGTGTGAGCTGGTGCAAAAGCCATGAATTGTTTTTCCATAGATCCTGGCGTTTTTTTCGGATTGTTTCACGTAAACGGCGTTGAACTTGTAGATAGTACTCCTTATTGACCGTTTCACCTGATGACAGGAATTCATGATGCACTATGCCGTTAATATCGAAGAACACAGTGAACCATAACCTTCACGTTCGACCGCATTTTCGAACCCTTTTCGGTATTGGAGAGCCAGAATGCCTCCACTGGGATGATTGAGCCTTAGTTTTGACGTCATATCCGTAAACCCATGTTTCGTCACCTGTTATAATACATTTCAGTAATTCTGCTTCGTCGTTGACTTCATTTAGTGACTCCTGAGCAACTTCCATTCGCCGCTGTTTTTCTTCAAAATTCAACAATTTTGGAACGAATTTTTCTGCCACACGTTTCATACACAAAACATTGGAAACAATGTCATGACATGATCCAATCGATATACCAACATCATCAGCGACCACTCTAATTGTGATTGGACGATTGTTCATAATCATTTCTTACACTTTTTCACGTTTTCATCGGTTGTTGATGTGCTGGGGCGTCTAGGGCGTTCGTCATCTTCAAAGTCTTCGCGGCTTTCTTGGAAACGCTTATACCACTCATAAACTCTTGCTTTACTCATAGCAGACTCACCATAGACCTTTGTTAACATTTCACATACTTTGTTAAACTTTATTCCATTTTTTACGCAAAATGTGATACAAATTCTTTGATCCATTTCTTTTAAACAAACGAAAATCGCCGAGCTCATAAAAACACGTTTAATCTTAGTGGCTGTCAACAATGAAAACAGCTGAAAGTTTTATCATACTTCAAGGGCATGTATACCAACATAATAAAAAAAATTTTGACAATCGGACTCTCCAAGCCAGTGAAATTTAAAAATTCTCGTTACTTTCTAAACACACTTATAATATTTTTATGTTCTACATCAATTCAAAATACTTGTTTATCGGTTCACCTTGTACAATTATTCACATTCTGTATAGATATATTCAACAGTACTGTAAAATAACTCTTCAGTGTTCTCATAGAAGCACTGGAGGTTGGAAAACTTCGCTAGCAAACTTCTCGGACGGACTAAACAATGCAGCAGCTATGGGGTGTTTACCCTAAAGCAAGTTAACCCTAGTTTGTGTAACGCACAATCCGCCGTCCTGACTTTCTCGTTGACCACTGGGGGGGGGTGAAGTTTGTAAAGCGTTTGTACAGCGTGTTTGTTTAGTAACTGCACATCCTGTATAACTCTGAACAAGTGTACCAAGAAAAATTAGGTCACTGACACGAACTTTCAACAATAATTAAATTAAAATGAATCCTAAATGCAGGGGAGGGACTGTGGGAAGTCTTTGAAATTGGAAACAATTTTAAGAAATGTGAATTTTTTAGTTACCTAATTAATTAAAATATAATTGCTAACTATCGGCATAATTTTATTATTTATATAAAGGTTCTCTGAATCCCGCATGCACAAGTACAGAGGAACAAGTTAAAGTTTAACTTATTCTTCGAGAAAAGGGGAGAAGAATAAGTATGCCCACACATTTGTTAGTCAGGAGCGAATGAGTGGACAATTGACATAAGTATAAACAGACAAATAGCAGACAAAATCGACCCCTTAAATCACGAAAGAAAATAAAAGAAAGTCGTCTTTGTTATCTGTAGTGAATTATCAGTTAAACCCTGAACTTAGTAGGAATGTTTATAAAACGTACTTTCATTTATATCTTTTATAATTTTATTTATATTATTTGATATATTTCATTTTATTCATTACATGTGACAGGGATTCTTCTAAATAAACCTATGTGTACTGCAATAAAAAATATTTTTTTTACATTTTATCATACAAATCAAGAATATACTTAGGTCCACATAAAATTATTTCGTATAAGCATGAAGTTACTTCTTTCTGCTAGGATTATTATCACTGTGTTCAGTATAATGATCTGCCTTCCCTAACTTCGTCAATTCTACTTTCGTTGACGCGTTTCGGAGAAGCTCTATCTTCAAAAACTATATCTATACTGTTCACTAATATTATGATTGGTTATGATTCACCTATTTATAATTTTCTATCTCCACCTCGTACCTCTCCTCTATTCAACACGTGTACATTAAACCTGACGTGCTCGCTTCTGATTGGCTCTTCAGATCATTCGTTTTCGCTCGCTTCTGATTGCCTCCTTTCAAACTTTCTCTTCAACGGTCGACCCTCCTTTTAATTTTTGAAAATTTTTAGATTTTTAAACGTAATATAATAGAAAATAAAATAAATGAACAGATATCGTAGCAAGCAGATATTACGTTTAAACATCTGAAAAATTTTCAAAAATTAACAAGAGGGATGACCTTTGAAGATAAATTTTAAAAGGAGCCAATCAGAAGCGAGCACATCAGGTTTAATCTACACGTGTTGAATAGAGGAGGGGTACGAGGTGGAGATAGAAAATTATAAATAGGACGGGCCATAAATATTGGTGACCAGTATATATATAGTTTTTGAAGACTGAGGTTCTCCGAAACGCGTCAACGAAAGTAGAATTGACGAAGCTAGGGAAGGCAGATCATTATACTGAACACAAGAAGTTATTTGAAATTATTATAATATTTCATGAGTTATCTTTGGATCAGCCCCTCGCTTTAAACCTGGCTGAATCCGCCCAAGAACAGCTCTCATATTCACTTGCGTATTTCCAATAGTACTGAAAATTGAAAATGACAGCCTATTACGATTTTAAAACCATATTTTCAAAAAAAAAGTTAATTTAAAAAAAATTATTGGCCACCATTTTGTCACTGTCCAAAAAGCACCTGACGAAGCACTTACTAATACCAATTACTATGCCACGTTTGTTTGAATCGAACAAGCATAAAATAATATTTAACTTTTAAATGACAACGAAAATACAAGACTTAATGCCGTCGAAAACATAGCTCATACATTCTTGTTTAAAACAGAATTCTATTAATTAAAATGTTAATGTATGCAACTATTTAACTCTGATTAATTGTTGAAAAATCATACTTAAAAAAACTTGAATGATAAAAAAGTTAGGAATATTACATATTAAACATACCCGCCATTTTAACTCTATCACACCGGTAATTTTGTGCCCAGTTTGTATCAATTAGGATCAAAATTGCAAACGTCCGCGTGTTAACATAAAATAGTTCCATAGTTAACAATTTTAACTATCATAAGGTGAGATCTAGATATTAGGATCACACTATCTTTTCAGGTCTCGGTCTTATCATGATGACTGCTCAATCGCTCATTTTTCTATGACAATCTTACTGGTAAGCAAATAATTGCTGTAATTGAAAATTTTCTCTTTCTATTTAGCTGCCTTGTTACTATTTTATAAAAAAAAATATTTTACAGAAGAATTAAAAATGTATAGCACGTCATTTTAAAAAACATCTTTTGTTAGCTAAACGTTTATTTTTATTCCTTTTTAAATGCGAGGCATTTTGATCAATCTTTGCAATATTTATCAGGCAATAAATAAATATCTATAAAAATAAATAATATATATATTAATATATTACTATTATTATTATTATCTGCGTATAGGCCTTGTAGGATCACGCAAAGCACTCCGACTCATGTCTTGTTCCTTCTAATCCTCCACACCTCCCTCATCCTGTCCCCATGGATCCTCTTCCGCTCCTACGTCCATTTTACCCCTGCTCTCTTTGGGATTTCATTCTCTGGGTCCTTCCAACCGAGCATCTTTCTCCTGTAAGCGTTCCTGTCATCAACGTCTGTTGAGTCTATTTCTGCGTCATGTAGGTCTATTCTGACTTGTGCGATCCACGACGTTGTTGATTTGACTCCTTGTATATACTTAAGGATTCTGTTGGCAAGTCTCGTTGTTGGGAGTCTACTGATGTGTCCATAGAACCGAAGCCTACTTCTTCTGATATCTGCTGCCAGGTTCGATATCTTCTCTGTGGTCTTCCGGGAGTGCAACCTGTATCTGTCTTCTGTTAATCTCGGGCCAAGGATCTTCCTCAAGATTTTGCGTTCTTCCTTCAAAATACCCTCCATGGTACCTTTTGTGTGGAGTGCAAAATATATATAATAATTAAAAGCATAATTTATATATATTAATATATTAATATATATATATATATATATATATATATATATATATATATATTTATTTATAAATAAATAAAAATAATAATACATATTTATTATTTTATTTGCAATAATTATCACGCTTTGG